>JASKGM010000014.1:12755085-12772735 GCA_034509205.1 Ceratonia siliqua
AGTTACTGTTTTTCGGAAACAGTTTTTAAAAACAATTGACGAAAACAGTTACCCAAACGAGTTTTTTTGTTTTCGCAAAACAAAAAAACAAAAAAACAGTTTTTAAGAATCATCCCAAACAGGGCCTAAGATTTTTTTGAAAAAAAATCTTTGAAAAAAATTCATATACACTATCCACTTGAATTTTTTATATGAATTAAATTTATATAAACTACATTAATTAATAAATGTCATAATCAATATTTTAAAAATTAAACAAATCACAAACTAATAAAGATAAATAATCATAAATTAATTATTTAATTAAGATTTAATCAAATTTTAATTAAATAATATATTTAATCGATTCCTTTAACCACCAATTTCTCTTATAATCGAATCAATGACCAGGTCAATGTCAGTGCCACTCCAATCTAATTTTCTTAACAATGCTCATATTACATTATGTATAAAATTTATTAAAATTATTTATAATATTTTATTGGTTAGTATAATTTATATAAATATGTTAAAAATAATATTTTTTATAAATTAAATTTACAGGTTATTGGTCTTAAACGAGAGAAAGACAGGAAGTGACAGATTGAATTCCCGAAAGCACCCCTACATGATATGACTAATACCCTCTTAACCAGTCACACTCTGGATAACCATGAACGAACGCCAACGTTCTTGTATCTCAACGATTCATCCTATAAACTCAAGGAGGAACTTTGTTAACTTTGCCATTCTCTGCAATGGCTTTGAAAAGTTGCTTCGCCGTTTGTGAGAGCAGCCTTTTCCAGCCCAAATCTTTCGTCTCAATTTTATTGCTTAAACCCAACTCATCTTTAGCAGCTCAAAATTGCAATCCAAGAAGCTGTGGTGGTGAACCCCGGAAATGCATGCAACTATCACTATATTTAAGTAAGAGGAAGCTCAACCTTAACGTTGGGACAATGTTGCTCTGGGGCATTTTGCCTAATATGTCTGATGCATCGGTGGCGGAAGAAATGGAGCTTGAGAGGTATACGGATTCAAAGGAGGGTTTCACCCTTCTGAGACCCTCTTCTTGGATAAAGGTACTCGCCCATTTCTCATAGACCTTCCATGTATAGTCTAACAAAAAGAATGCGTACCATGTATCTTAAAGTGGATTTTTCTCCTAAAAGAATAATCTGGTTAACAGGTTGATAAAGCAGGGAAACTGTGTTGTTTCTAGAGGCAAATATGGGAAGTAACAATATTGGGGTTGTGGTAAACCCAGTTCGTCTCACAAGTCTTGAAGAGTTTGGAAGTCCTCAATTTGTAGCTGATAAGCTTATACAAGCAGAAAGGCGCAAGGTAACTGTTTGTCCAGTGCTCCTGTAACGATTGTAAATGCGTGCCCAGTAGTACCGGCGGCTGCCAAACTTGATTGTGATTAGAAGAGTTCCCATGGATTAGAAGAGTAAAAGACAACAAAGGAAGGGAAATCTGAGTTATTTTTTATTTTTTAAGCAGTATTATTTTAAAGAAAAAAAAAGATTAAACTTTTAATGGAATTAAAAATTAGCTATGCCAGATACAACCAGATGGCCGAATCAGGAGTTCTATACTGAGTTGAACAATAGATTGCAGCTATACTTATGAGTTATGACCCAAAAAATGACAACTGGAAATTGCATTTGACATGAACCTTCTAAATTTAGTAACAAGAAAGAGTAGGAAAAAAAAAAGTTTATCTCTGAAACTTTATAGTAGGCGCTAAAAAATGTGTGTTAGAAATACAGGTAGTCATTTTATTATCTTGTGGTTCAGGACAGTACAAAGGAAGCTGAAGTGATCAAAGTTGCAGAGAGATCAGGAGAGGGAGGTTTACAAATTTACGAGTTTGAATATAAGGTTGAAAGCACTCGGGGAGGAATGAAGAGGATCTTTTCTGCAGCATTTGTGGCCTCAAAGAAGCTCTATCTTCTTCATATTGTCCATTCTGATAAACCAGAGAGTCCCCTTGACCCACATAAAAGAATGGTATTAGAGCAAGTGCTGCATTCCTTTGATGCAGCAACTTTGGCATGACATGTGGCAAATCCTCGTCTGTTTTTTGGCTTATATGTATTATGGATTTATGGTCAATATTGTTGATTTTGCATGTCACTGAAGAAATGTTCATTCATTCGGGTAAAACAGGCATAGATATTTAGCGATTCACTTTTTCCCTGCTTCTCATACATATTTAAGTAAAATCCTAATGCGATAAAGTCCTAAAGCAAACAAGTTATTTTGCAGCAGAAGCTGTTCTTGGACATATGCTTACAAAGAGTTAAGCTTGCTTAATCCAAATTACAATCTACGCGACGACTTCCCCTCCAGAACACGGGTAAACTGAGGAGGAAAACTCTCCACCTTTGCTTTTAGTTCTTTCAGTTCTCTTAACTCCTCCACCCATACACTGTAACTTGAGTTCTTAGCCAGAACGTCCTTGGACACCTCCTTATTTTCAATGAGTTCGACTGCATACTTTTCAAATTTCTCAACGTTATCCCACAACAAAGCCAGCTTGCTTATGTCCCTTTCGCTTCTAACACTATCCAACCAGTCCCTTGCTTCTTCCACCCTTGCCCAAAAGCATGAATCCTGGGTCAAACTTGCAAATTTGCTTCTCTCATTATTTCCTTCCACTGTAGTAGCCCTTCTATCCATCCACCATCTATCAAAAATCTCATACCTCCTCTCTCTACCATGCTGTATGTAATGGCCTTTGGATCTGTGCATCCCTTTCCCGTAATATTCCGCAATATCTAATGGCTCAACCAGGAGTTTATAGAACTGTGAACCATTGACCCATTTAGCTCGCCTTTCAAAATGGTGAGGCAACTGATTTTTTTCCAACATATCAATTACGTTGTTCCAGAACCTGGCAAGTTTGTAACGGTTCATGTTGACTTTCATGCCCCTTTTTGAAGAGCCCCTCCTCTTGAACGAGTCGTAGTACCCCATTTGATCATCTGCCTCATCACACAATACTTTGTACCATTCTATTTCGGCTCTATAAGGTACAAACTTGGATAAGGTTACTGCTAGGCTAGCAGCATTCAGAGTTGGTGTACGACCCATTCTCCTTGCCATACTTAGGCATTCCTTTGCTGGTATGGCAGCTGATTCCTGTTGGTTGACATGAAGAGTAATTTGTTAGGTAAATTCACCTCCTTCCAATGAAAACTATTAATCTTGTTTATCCAATATTACTGATGCTGCATTCCCTTTAGGGTGCAATGGGAAAAGATATAGGAAAATGCGTCATTTGGTGGTTAAAGATAGCGCAGTTACCTGGCTAGCTATCCCTGAGGACTGCAGGGCCAATTCAAGCCCGGCTTCGTAACTAGAGTCAGGAATGTTCACCTGCTCGGAGTTTCTCTTCAAGAATTGCTGGGAAAGTTTATTTACGTAATCTCCATATTTTAGATGGTCCTCAATACTACAAGCTGGAGAACTTGTTGCAAACAGCAAATGCATCATCCTTGTAACTGTTGTTGCACTATCCATGCATATTCCTCCTTCTTCTGAAACAAAAAAATAGCTGCCAAATGGGCGAAATAAAATTTGCAAAGACCCTTCTCCATCTTTTGTTGCTGCATCTAAGTAAGCCATTACAAAAGCAAACAATTCGGCTTTCTCTCTGTCAGATATCTGAACCGCAAGCTTCCCAGAGTCTGAAGAAGTCATGGACAATTGCCAAAATTGAAGTAGGAAATTCAGCTGAGCAGTGAGAGGTGGTAGCACAGGAGCAAAGAGCAGCCTTGGCATTATGTCATGCTTTGAGACCACATGACAAAAGTTGCCACCCCATCTTTCTTTGAGAATGGCTCGGGAAAAGGACTTATTCCCCAGCAATGGCGAACCAAAAGTGATGCACAAGACTGGCATAGAGGAAGAGATGGACCGAAGGTAAGACAAAAACCAAAGAGTACATAGAGAGGCGGGGGCTCCTCCCATGGAGTGGCCAATGATGACAAATGACTTTGCATTGGTATTTTCCATTATTGCTGACATCTGAATGGTAGCATTTCAACAGTAGTTAGCGATACGGTTAAAACAAGATTTAATAACAGTAAACAGAAATTAAATTTTTTAAAGTTTCAATATTGATATTAAAAGGTATTTTAAATTAATTTTAATTATGTATTTCTTTGGTATTTTATATATTTTTATGGGTGGATACTCCCCTACCATTATATTTTGGAACCTCAGGGGAGTTTACAAATTATTTTTAAAATAATTGTTTTGTTTTTTAATAATAATAAATTAATTATAAGTTTAAAATAATTCAAAAACAATAAAAATAATTATAATTAAAAAAAGAAATTTTAAAGAAAAAGTAAAAAAATTTTAAAAATATCTCAAACTTTTTTTTAAAAATATTATAAATAAGAAATAACATAAATTATATAAATAATAAATAACATAAATAAAATAAAAAATTAAGGGAACGGTAAACGTAGTACCCATTTTTATGTGAATCAAGCATAACTTTTAAAAGCTAAGCATATAGATCCGAAGAACAAGATATTGACCAGTGGGGTACGACTTTGGTATTGTGTTATGCAACTTAAAATTTGGATTTTCATTTGGTACATTTTAAATACTTATTTATTTTTAGATAGTTACAATTTAATTATATATAATTAATTTTTAATTATATATAACATATTGTAATTATTTAAAAATAAATAAATAATTATAATTTAACATGTTTGTTAATGACAAAAACGACCAAAAACTTGTAAGTTCAGAGAACAAACAGGTCACTGTTGTCTTCCCTTACTTCACCTGATTAGTCAACTCACCGGACTGAGATAATTAAGTCCAAATAATCACCATTATTGTAAAAAAAGTTCCATTTACCGTTCTACCAAATCACTAATACACATTCTGGAGAGACAATTTCTCGTAGGTGTGTGCAAAAGAATCTATTAAATCGCCCAAACTAATCCGAATTAAAAAGAAAATTAACCAAACCAATTACTAAACAGTTCGTTTGGTTGACAGTTTAATTTTCTTTAAAATTACGATTAACAGAACTAAATATATATAATTAATTAAATATATATATTTTATATAATTTTATATAAATGTATATAATAAAATGTATATAATTATAATTATATATATTATTTTTTAATATTATATATATATTATATTTATAATTTTTTTACTTATTTGTTAATAATTATTATTTATGATTAAAACTAATTACCCGAATCAAATTGAACAACTAAATAACGATTCAATTTTTAACCAAAAATAATAATAAATAATTAAATCAAACTAAATAATTTATATTTGATCGATTCAGTTTTCGAAACCAAACCAAACCGAATTATACACCCTATTAATTTCTCATGTGAACAAAGATAACTATTTCAAATCTCACCAGATCAACCCGTATCAAAGCATGAATTATGATAGGGGGATTGCTATGCTATGATTTTTTTAATTTTTTAATATTAATTATTTTTTATATTATATATTTTTAAAAAATTAAAATATTTTGAAATACTTTTCTAAAATTTTTTATACTATTTTTATATATTTTTTTTTAAATTTACTTTTTTATAAATAAAAATTTTTAAAAAAAATAATTAATTAATGTTTAAAAAGAAAAAAAAACAAAAGGTCTAATAGTTTAGACACAGTCTTATAAAATTTTTTACTTATAATAAAATAAATTTAAGAAAAATAAAACAAATAGTATAAAAAATTTTAAAACAATATATAACATAAAAAATAATTAATTAATATTAAACATAAAAAAATAAGACATAAAACCAAATTATGTTATACTACCAATCCCCTATCATAATTAGATGCGTACTAATTATGATAGGGGATTGGTAGTAAAAAAATAATTAATTAATTTAAAAAAATTTATATTTTTTTGTATTTTTGTATTTTTTAAAATTAATTAATTAATTTTTATATCATAAAATTTTTTTAAAATTTTTGAAGAGGTTTTTGTATTTTTTACAAAATTTTTCAAGTTATAAATAAATAATAAAAAAATTATGGATAAATAGTAAAAGGAATATAAAAAAATTTAAGAAAAAATTTAAAAATTTAAAAAAAATTTAAAAAAAAATATAAAAAATAAAAAAAGTAAAGAGAAAAAGGAAATGGAATGTAGCTAGGAATCCAATTAATTATATCACTTCCATTGGTACTGCTGCAAATGCAGAATTGCCCTCTCCTCAACAGATCATTATATATATTTTTTCAAATTGTAATTTTCTAAAGTCATAAAATAGCCTATTGGTCCTGAAAAATAAAATACCTCTCCTCAAAAAAGAAAAATAAATTATACTAGTGCCGCCATCCGACCAAGTAAGAGTGTAAGACCATCTGGGTAATTTAAATAAGGAAAAAAATAACAAAAGTGAACAGTAATGAGTGAATCAATGATTTTTTTATTTTGGGTGGTCACCAATGATGACAATTCCTGTACAGTTGTTCCACTAATAGACGCCATCATATAATGATTGTGAAGGCATTTAATAAGAACAATGGAGGTTTATTTATTTATTATATAATAAAAATATCTTCCAATACATCATTGATTTAATATGTTTTGAATAATAATTTTTCTAGATACTAATATTAGAATTTAAAGTCAAATAATTAAAAGAAAGAACACGTTTGAGTTGAGTAATAGGTTTTGATTTCTATTATTGACTATGAAATTTGATCCCACTTCCCATTTTTGTTTATAACATTATCTTCTTGATGCCGTAGAGCAAAACATAAAGGAAGATTCCGCAAGCGGGGGCAACATGCTAAGGTCCAGAAGGACTTTAGAGCCAACCCCCTCAAAATGAAAGCTACATCGTCACCGCATCATCTCCAACAAAGAGGCGTATTTATAGAAAGTTTATCAAATCTGATCCCGACTATGTTAACTCCTAAATGAAGGCAGTGAGCATCGAATAAGCCAATTGATGCTATCGTCAGTTTACAGCAAATCAAGATTAGATTGACGAAGAGAACTTCAATCAACACAGTCCTAGAAGCTCCATTCATGCCCACTTCTATTTGTAAGAGCCCATCATTCTACTCAAAAGAGGATGGAGGCTACTTTCGGGACATTGGTTGCAGCGATTTGTAAACCAATAGCAAAAGCAGCAATGATTCAATGCTCTCAAGCATATGGCTTTTCGAGATGGAGCGAAAACATGAAAAAAAATTTATATCTTTTTTAAAAAGATTCTATCACATTAATCTTAATTTTTAGATAATTACGAAAAAAAATATATAAAAAAAATCTAAGTTGAAAAGACCTGGATAGACTTCTCCCTTCTTTGCTTCGCTCTATGTCATCAAGAAGATAATTTATAAACACAGACAGGAAATGGGATCGAATTTCATAGTCAATGATAGAAACTAAAACCAAAGAAGGTGGGAAAAGATGCCTGGATCCAAATTCCTTTTGCGCTTATGTAAGGTATAATAAGTTTTAGGCTGGGTGGCTTGGTTGGTAAAGCATATAAGTGAGAAAATAATGGCTGTAGGAGGGGTCCACGCGGCCAAAAATCTTGCTTGCTTTTTGTACCCGCAGAGTGGAACACGGAACACCCCCCCACCACAAGTCCACTATACAAAGTCGTTCTTCTTCAAAAACTCCTACGGATCTTTTATTCCATAGCAGTGAGTACTAATGTCAGCAAGAATAGCAAATTAAAGGATAATGATTCATAAGGTGATCGATGGCATTAATAGTCCCATGTCTATTACAGATTATTGATACTCCTTTGTTATTACAGTAATATCATATTGCCATCGTTTGTATCGTATTTGACTTAAAAGTATAAAAAAAATCAGGTGACGCGATTCAAAATGTAATAAGAAGATATTTTCATACACTTGAATTATTTTCCCACCAACCATAGAATTGATCAAATATATAAATCTTTGTAATAGCTAAAAGGAAAGTTATATAACAATCTATATATATAAATTTTTAATTCATTTAGTTTATCAAAATTATAATTTTAATCTCTATAATTTATTAGAAGGATTAAAATTATAATTTTAATGAAACTAAAATGATCATATTGTTCATGATAAAAATAGAATATCAAAATTATAATTTTGATAAATTAAAAAGATTAAAAATATAATTAAATTAAACAAATTTAATCTTTTTTATTATAATAAAGATTAAAATGTAATTAATTGTGTGGTTTGAGTAGAGGTTGTTAATTCAATTTTTCTCTTGAAAAAAAACTTTGAACACTTCGAATTGAAACGAAATGACAAAAATTGAACCAAGAAACCAACCTGGTCTTGGAATGGCTTGAAAAACGACCAAAAGATATTAAGCATCGCGGCTTGCACCATCACCGGCTCCTCGCCCTCCGTATTTCGATATGACGAAAACAAAGGCACGTCACCAATAGTATCCAGTGCTACCAAGCTCGTCCAACTGGTGTCCGACCCGCTAGCCATTTGGACACCGGAGAAAGCAACATACACGACGCTGCCAATTCGCTCCGTCAGGAAACTACGCGGTGCGGTGGCGTTGGCCTGGCTGCATAGCCTCCACGACTCCGATAACAATGGCGTAGAAGCAAGAAATGTTGCCTGCATCTCGCTGGTCTCAAATCTGCCACGATAAATTATTCATTGGTAGTGACTAATTTGCAAGAATTTTCTTAGTCCAATTGAGAATCGTAGGGAAGAGTGAGTACTTACGGCGAAGCTTCCTCGGCATCCATGGAGTAGTCGTTTTTTCTTCCTTGTTCCTTTCACTCCAGTCTTTAGGAGATAAAGAATGAACTTTGAATGAAGTGAGAATTTGAGTAGCTTGCTAGGGTAGGCTTTGAAGTTTGAAAACAAACCTTATATGGATGTTTGGATGGTTTTTTATTTGTTGAGAAAGAACATTTTTTTAAATAAAATTTTTTTTAAGTGAAAATAATTGTTTGTATGGGCGAGCGGTAAAAAAAATTACAAAATAATAATTTTAAAAATTAAAAATTATAACTTTAAAATAAAATTTATACGAGATAAAAAAAATAATGATGGTTCATTATTTTAATGAAATTTTTTAGATAAACATATTTTTTAATTATTACATTAAAATATAAAATATAAGCAATTTATATTTTTAATAAATTTTTTTAATTAAAACACCTTAATACAAGTTTATTTTTTTAAGTTCATCCAAAAAGATCTTATAAGCCTATCAAACTAAGTGACATTTTTATTTTGTGAATTAATTAAAAAAATATATAAGTCAAAGTTTTTGTAATAAATAATCAAATACTTGTTAAGTTTAGTTATTTATACTTTATAGCCTGTTTAACATAACTTTTTACATTTATTTGAAAATAAATGATTTCAATTAATTTATAAATAAATCTATTATTTGGAACTTACTGTAAGTATTGTGATTTGCAACTAAATTTTATTGTTTAGAATATTTATAAAATACGTGAAATTTAAAAAATTTATATTCTTACTTTATTATCTTGATTTATCTCAATAGAAAATCATAATTTGTTTAGGATAAAATAATAATTTTAATCTCAATTGAAATAAGCAATATTCAAAAAATTAGATTAATTATTAAATTGATGAAGGTAATAAATTATGAATTAGTAATCAAATTATAATTAAATTGTGATTGAACTAAATTTAAATTAAAAAATATTTTTTATTTATATATTATTTGTATATTGTAATATATTATATATGTAATAATTAATTAATTAAAATTAAATTAATAAATAGTAAATATTAATATATTAAAAATATTATGAAATATCAAATTATTTTATTTTATTAAAATAAATTTACAATTAAATATAATACATTTTTTATATATAATTTAAGATTAATCAAATAATATAATAATTATTTTGTTTAAAAAAATTCTCTTATCAATATTTTTTTAAGGGGACTATGTTACTGTACTCCCAAATTTATTTTTTATTTTTATTTAATTTAATTTATTTAATTTATTTTATTAATTTTTTTTATTTATACTATTTATTAGTTGTTTATTTATAGTAATTTTTTTAAAATGATTTTATATTTTTTTTGATTTTTTTAATTTTTTAAATATTTATTTTTTTAATGTATAATTTTTTAAAAAAATTTTTACAAATTTTTTTGATTTTTTTTATTATTTTTTTAAATTTTTTAAAAATTTATTATTAGTTTATTATTATAAAAAAAATTAAAATTTTAAAAAATTAATAAAATTTATTTTTAAAAAATTTTATAATTACTTTAATGTCACATATACAATTATATTTATAATTTATGATTATAGGGTAGTAAGACTTTTTTTTTAATATTTGACTCATCTTTTAATTTCTTCTCTCCCTTCTTATTTTAATTGTCTTCTCTCTGGACGTGCCTTCCTCCTCTCCACTTATTTTTCACCTTTTTCCTTTTTGCCCGAAACCACCTCATCTTCTTCCATTCACCATCTTCTCCTCTCTTACGTGGCTTTTTCTTCTCCACTTGTTTTTCATTTTTTTTTTTACTTTTCCTAAAACCACTTCATCTTCTTTCCTTCACCGTCCTTAGTCCTTCCTTACACTTCTATTATTTTCTGGTTTCTTTCCTTCTTCTCATTGAAGTAGTAGCTGGCTATATTATTTTCAGAAAAAAAAATTTCCTCTCTTGCTCCAGGATTACAGGAAAAGCTTGGTGAGATTTTAAGTTTAGGAAAGAAGAGTTTTTGACCTCTTCTTTTCCTTCTTCTTCCAAAGACCCACAACAAGGGACCAGCATAGTTGATCTTCCTCCTTCTCCTCTTTCTTCATTTTTTTTAGTTGCTTCTTCATCATCTTCTGTTAGATAATAGAAAACCGATGAATCCAGTGACTCTCAAGATTCACTGGTTGTTTACTGGTTTCGTCATCGGTTTTTCACCGATTTTTTGAACCTCCAATTTTAGGAGGTCTATCGGATCAACCAAGGATCTAATTCTCAATTAAACCGATTCGGTCCGATTTTCACAATACTGATTGAGACTGTAGTTTTGATTCATAGTGGATATGTGAATAATTAAGGTCCCACTCACACTGGAGTCCCTTTTCTTTTACAGATTTTTAGTACAATAGTGATAACAGTTGGATTCCAATTTGCATCATTTTTATTCCCTTACATATAAAAACAGAATTACTTTTATTAAAAAAAATTGTATTTAAATACATAATGTAAAAATATTTTTAACAGTAAAAATCGTGTAAATATAAAAATATATTGTACTGCTAAATTTATTATAAATAATTTTAGGTAAAATTTTATTTATTGTAAATTTTGAAAATTAATTTTGTTTTTTAAACTAAACTTAAATTTGTATATTATTTAGTTAATTTTTATTAAATATTTTAGAATTAAAATTTTTCTAATTAAAATAATCAAAGAGAAGTGTAACGAGGAATTGAATGGAAATTTCAAAATTAGACATTTTGTCCAAAAAAATCTCTCCCTCTTTTAATGCATGTGTTTTTTTTAATAAACTAAAATTTTTAATTTCTGAAAAAAAGCATCAAATTTTGTTTTTTTTTATTTTTTAAGAAATTCATACAAATGCACATTAAATTCAAAAATGTTTTTTTTATAAAACAATTTCTGAAAAAAAAACAAAAACCTAAACAACGGTCTAATTTTATTTGACCATTTTTCAAATATGATAAGCCTTTGAGACAGAAATAAGCAACAAAAGTAGAAGAATTTATTTAAAAAAATGGGTTAATTATTTCTAAAATATGATTACCCACATTCTCACATTTTCAAACCATTTAAACTATCCTCACATGGCAATATACATTTGGTTTGTATTTATCGTGGAGCAAACTCAAAGTTCATATATTAAAATTGATAAATTTGAGTAGCATTCAAAAAAGATTGGTTCTTTTATGCTATTAGCTTGGGAGATTATATAATGGGAATTTCTAAGCTAGAATGGCTACATTTGCACTTTGGAGGTATTTTTTATTTAATTAATTTTTTTTATAATTTTATTTTAAGAAATAATTTTAAAAAAATTTACCTTCTTTTCACTTTATGTTTTGATATAATTTTGAATATTGTGTTTTGAAATTTTTGAAATTATTTCTTAAAATAAATTATAAAAAAATAAAAGTATGAAGCTTAATAATATTAAACTATACTAACTGCAAATATAATATTTAAACAATAAAAAATATTATTAGTATTAATTGTACAGACTACAGAGAGAAAATATTTACATCCTTCCAGTTTAATTAAGAGCCGACAAATCCATGGTGGGTTTTTAAGAATGATAGCTGAGGAGGCAACATGACCGTCGGACCATGCTTTTTATTTTTTAAATATATTTTTTATAAAATTGTGATCATAACTGTACACTATAAAATAATAATAAATTTAGTGCATTGAAAGTTTAATATTCTCACGTATCACGTGATGCTTTTAATATTTAAAAGATTACGTGACACTCATTATATGATAAGAGTATTAAATTATTAAATATAAATGCACTCTTGTAGAACACGAAAATGAGGATCCCACATATCCCACCACCTCAGTGGAATGCTTCAAATTCGCGCATATGGAAGATATGCGGAAAAAAAATAAAAAATTGCACATTGAATCATTTGATTCAATGTATATGAACTTGTTTTTATTTTCTTTGGTACTGAAGAAAAGGACAGAATTGTAATCAATTAGTAGTGAAGCTTAAGTCTACTGGTCAAGTGATAAGGATTATTTTTTATTTCTTATCTTTTTCTTTTGGTATTGCGTTTGGCAAGTGTTTTCCTGCTAGAAAAGTTATTTAAAAACGAAAATTGGTAAATAAGTGAAATTTAACAAATGATTCTCATCTAAAGTATCTTTTTTAAAAAGAATTAAAAAGTAGTTATTTAAAAAAATTTTGACTAAAAGTTTTTTTAAGTGAAAAAGAGATGAATTTTTATAAACATTATTTCTATATTATTAATATATCTTTATTCGTATCAATCACATGTATATTTTTTTTATAAAATTTTAATACTTTTTATAAATTTTATTTATAAAAATAAAAATAAGAATTCTTAATAATATATAATTTTAAAATTAATTTTGACAAAAAATGAAGTTTTAAAATTTATAATAAAATATCTTTTACCCAAACATAATATAAAAAAATATTTTTACTTATATTTTTTAATAATTTTATATGTACATAAGTATTTTTATATTTTTTACATTAAATATAACACATTTATTTTTTAAAAAATTAATTTTACATAATTATTTTAAAAAGTCATTAGATAAATTTTTACTTTTTAACAGTTATTTTAAATAAAAATATTAAATTTTAAAAAATAATTTTATTAAAAAAAATATATATATATATATATACATTATATTTAGATGTAAAAATATAAAGACATGTTTGTATAAATAAAATTATTAAAAAGGCATATAAAAATACATTTTATAAAATTTATAAAATATTTTAAGAATATATTTATTTAAAAAATTTATTTCTCTTTTATTAACACTTATTTATAAACAAATTATAAATTTTGACTTTTCAAAATAACATATATTGTTGCCTTTTTTTTAAAAAAAAAAACACTAAAATCAAAAAGCTGCGACCAACGCCTAACAATTGCTTCTGCCTTTTTGGCAAAAAAGCAGTACCAAGGTGTGGACTCGGAAGTTTGAAGTGGCGGAGGGGCAACTGAAGTCTCCTAATATACCAAGCTGCGATTTTGGCCATTCAATGGTTGGGCGTCCCCCTCACGGTGATCGCGGCCCCATCGCTGGCATACAAATTAGAAAACGTGGACTTACCTCACCTTTCCTCTGTACTATGATATATTCTCATATATATATTCCTGATTCCTGAACGACGTTCAATATTTGTTTTATTCATGGACTTCAAAATAAATTTGAGTTCAAGATATTTTGTTGCATTTCTCATCAAATAGAACAGAGAGAGGGAAGAAGGCTATGGTTGGGACTCTTGTGAGTATACTATTAGCACATCTTATTGGCGTCTGCTTCATGATAACACCCTATAACCCTCTTCAAGTAGCTGAGTTTGCTGCCCCCACAGACAATCTAGTTTGGATTATCCGGATTCTAAACAATCCAAGTTGGATCCAATATTCTAATTGCGAACGATGGATTCTCTTAATGCCTTGAGAATAAATTTTTAGGTAGGTTAAATTTAAAAAAATATATTATAAATTATAAATTTGACATGTGTACGAATTTATTTATTATTAGTCTAATTTATAAAAAATGTATAGAACTAACAAGATTTTTTTAATTAACATAATATATAAAAAATATATGAACTAAACATATCACAAATAAACATATATACATGTTATAGGTAAGTTTTATATTTGATATACTTATGTATTTATTTATAATTAATTTAATTTATATATTTTTTATAGACTATATTTACTTCAAAAAATTTCATACTCAAAATATAACCTAAAAATTTCAAATGCCTTTGTTTGGTGAGAGTATTTATATCATCATATTTGTTATCCAAATGTAACAGTATAATATTACTAGAAAGGAATAAGCATTGTTGTTTTGACAATAATGCAAACCTAAGTTCATTATAGATGAGTTTAAATATAGTTATATCACATAACGTATGTTCAGTGTATTTAACTTGAAATTTATATAAATTATTGATTGTATATTATTACATTAGTATATTTTAATATGAAATATGTGACAATTCAAACCGACTTAGGTTTATAACTGAGTAACAGTTTGTTTCTAATTTATTCCATTTTGTTGTAGATCATGAAAGGAAATTTCCCCCAACTCACTCTCCCCTTTTAGTTTTGAAAAACGTTTTCGTTGGTAATGATGGTTTACCATAGATTTCCACGGTCCAACTTAATGGGCCATTTTGCAGCCTTTTTGTTGCTCTGGGCCTTCTCATCAACATCCCCTGAATAATACGGGCTTTTTGTAATATATGAACCACGTTTCTGGTCGTATCGGCTTTCTGGCCTGCTGCTGCTGCTGCTCTTTTTGGACCGACATTTTTCTATAATAATATGGAAAATTTATTTTTGTTGATTATTAGAGTATTAAAATTTTTGATTATATAGTTTATTATTTTTTATAAAACTGAATATTTATTAAAAAAAAATATTATATTATATTATAATAAAGATAAAAAAGGTGAATAATATATAATATTATTAAAAAGTTTAGTACTCACTGAAATACCAAATAAGAATTTAATATCCTAATACACACTAAAAAATAAATTTTCTTAATAATCTCATTATCAAATATTTATACCTTTGGATTTAATTCATAATACTTTAATGGAATCAAATTCCTTTTTATTTTTAGATAACTTTAGTTATATTAAATATTAAAGTTTATTTATATGATTAGTTTTTTACAAATTTAAATTGAAAAATAACAATTTTTTATAATACTTATTTGATGAAGATGATATTTAAATTTACAGTACCTCCATTAATAATATTCGGGAGTTCTAATATTTATTCATATAAAATAATTACACATATATTTAGTAACAAAAACTTAAAAAGCTACATGATATTGTTTACATATTTATTGATAAAATATAATGTTTATATATATAAAAAAATATTAAAATTCATATCATAACATGATAATAATAGTAAGATGGGCGATAACAAGGGTTACAGTAACAGAAATAGTAGTAATAATGGCAACAAAAATGATAATGATAAAGCATAAAATCATAAAATAATATATTAAAAAAATTTAAAAATAATATATAATCTAAAATTTATACAAAAATTGTACGTATACGTTGATTGAGGTAAAAAGTCATTAACATATAAACATGCAATCATTGTAATTTTTATGTGGTACTATAATCTTTCAGAAAATCATAATTTCATCCCAAAATTAGCGAAGAGAATTTATAGAACCTTCATCCTCGTAGACAAATTCTCCTCGGGCAAAGGAGGGAGGAAGCAGACTTCAATAAATAAATAGAAAATACAGGCCGTACAGGTCTCGATTCCACCCTTCCATGTATCCTCCCACCTCACACAAAGCTGCATCGGACCAACCGTAGTCCGTAGGAGGATACCCCCACACCCAGTCTCCCCCTTTATCCCAAATCAGATATTTCCCTCCCTCATTGGCTTTGATTATTCTTACTTAATTTATCTCTGTCCTTCAATCTATTATATACTCTCTTTTAGATCCTCATTTCATTTCTTAATTTATCCAAATTATTGCGAATTTCCTCATAAATACTGGAATATCATGAACGATTTCGATGGTCTCTTAGCGACCGATTTCGGGTTCAAACCGCAGGGTAAATCGGCTCCAATGGCTGCATCCAAGGGATCTTCTAATTTCACCACCAATAGTAGCCTTAACTTCGATTTGGGATCGCGCGGTGCCACTCGTACCTCTAATCCCGTCAGTGGGAATTTCGTGGACGACGGTGACTCGCTATTTGGATCGTCGGGTAGTCAGAAGAATCGAGATACTGGTGGTTTTGGGGATCCGCTTGGGGGTTCTGCTAAGCACACTAGCAAATCGGAAAGTCTCAGAGCTGATGCGTCGTTCAATTTGGAATCCATGTTTCATGGGTCCAGTGATTTTGGTTCCAAACCTATGAATTCTCCAGTATATGACAAACCCGTCTATGACGATGACATTTTCGATGGCGTTCCTGGGTTAAAAAGCACCTCTAAAGTTAAACATGATGATGTTTTTGCTTCGGTATCTTCGGCTCCAGAAGGAAGTGGTGGTGCATTTGATGATCTCCTTGGTGGTTTTGGCAGGGCAGGGCGTGAATCAAAGAGTTCTGCTGGGAAGAGACCGGAAAAGGCTGTTAAAAGCGTCCCCGATTTTGATGATTTAATACCTGGCTTTGGAGGCAGTAACCCCCCTAGTGACAGGTATGGTAACAGTATTTTACAGTATATGAGATTCTTGGCAATTGAAGTTGTTGAATAGCTGCCTATATGTGCAATAGTTCGTGGTTTGACCATCTAATTGTTTTCCAATAAAGGCCTATATATAACTAGTTTACATGCATAATGAAATGAATTTTACTTAATACTTAAAAGGTATTAAGTATGGCATATTTTTATAGCTTTTTACCATATAATCCAGTCAATATTCTGAGAGATCTCAGAATAGTGATCTGTGGGAATACCTATGAAGTTATAAAATTTAAAGTCAAAGTGAGATAATAATAATTGAAAAGTTCGAGTGAGAAATGCTATAAATTACTATTCAATTTCGAAGAGTCTGTGAGGGTCAAAAGATGGGGGAAAAGTCTAGTGAGCTGATTTGGAGAATCAAGCTCTCTAGATTGGAGAACAAAAAATTACCTGATAATTGAGTTTAAATTCACATGGTGAAGTCAAATTATCTTCAAGAATCTTCCTGAAATTTTGGATGGCCGTGTATCTTTAGAAGATCATCTACTGATTATTTGTCTGCTAGTTATTGCTGCAATTAATTGAGGGATCAGAAACCCTAGATCTGATATATTAAAGTCATCAGGGCATTCTTGTTTGAATGATTTGAACATTTTGGCCAGTGTGATAGTGATCTTAGTTATTTGGATTCTGGAATAAACCTATCAGACTTTTTCTTTTGTTTGGGGGGGGGGGGGGGGGACAAAAACATTTTAAATAGT
>JASKGM010000014.1:12772745-12785531 GCA_034509205.1 Ceratonia siliqua
CCCCCCCCCCCCCCCCCCCCCAGCTAACTATTGTAGATCTTGCATGCATTGTTGGTAGATGATTCAAGCATATGTAGGATGTTTTGCACATTTTGTAATTATGGTCTGAAGTTATTGTTTAAATGATATTAATTTTGACAGTAATTCATCCAAGTTGATATTTAAGTGAGCGCAGCAGTTTGGAAGATTAGGACTAGTTGTACTTGCTATTGTTATTCTTAAAGATAGACAATTGTATTTGTACCTGAAAGTAGTTCAGAAGAGGTAGAAGAGACACAAATGAGATGTTTTTCTCTAGAGGTATAATTTTTTGTGGCATTCTCAAATTGGGTCATTTTAGGTGGACACCGTTGAGTCACATGGTGACTTCGTAATACCGGATAGTGTGAGTATTTGTAACCGCTCTTGAATATAAGTTATTTGGGGATTTTGTGTTACACCCTGTGAAGATTAAAGTTTTTGTTTCTAGCTCAAGGTCTATTGTCTTATTCACAGGCCAACTCCTAATATTGGTTTGTCCTCAGAACCAACTGTCAGTGCATCTAAAACAACCTCCAGTACAACAGAAGACCCTTTCAATGTATTTGAATCAGCTTCAGCCCCAATGGATTCATCATTGGGCCACTTTACGGATCCATTGGAAGAAATTAGCAAATTTAGTAGTTCCAGAAGCAGTAAAAATGATAGTTCATTAAATTCTAATGGCAGAGTATATGATGATATTGATCCCTTTGATGGGCTTGGAAAATCTGTACCAGCATTCTCATCAGGGAGGAATAACAGGAAGGATAGCAGTCCTCCAAGGACAAATACAAGCACAAGTTGGACTAGAGATAAAGCGCCAGTTGAGAAATCTTCTGAGTGGAGTCCTGAGAGGCACTCACAAAACAAGATTTCTGTCGATCATGATCAAGAATCTCAGAGGATGCCATTTGACATGCCTACATATTCATCGGATTATGACAAGCCAGGTGGCCAAAGGGCTTCATCCCCATCATATAATAATACTGGTTTTGGTGAGGCTAATGTTCAGGTGGATATGTCTTCAAAATATGAAGAAAATTTGGAATCAAATGATGATGTATGGTTGACAGTATCAGAGATTCCTCTTTTTACACAACCAACTACTGCTCCACCACCTTCAAGACCCCCTCCTCCACGACCGTTGCATGTTCCAAAGTCAGGAACGGGTTTGCCTGCTTCTACCAATGCTAAAATGAAGGTTAATGAGTTTTCTTCTTTTCCAAGTTCCACTCGATTCTCTCAGGGTCCTAAGTCTACTGCTGCTGCAGCAAGGGCATCCCCTGCATCACAGTTTGATGAGCTTGAGGATTTTGCCATGGGCAGGAGTCGTGGTAGTGATGATGAACATGGAAATGATCTTCCTAATGAAGAATTAGAGATGAACTCAGCTGCTGCAGCTATGAAGGAAGCTATGGATAGAGCTGAAGCTAAATTCAGGCATGCGAAGGAAGTTAGGGAGAGAGAGCATACAAAGGCTGCAAGAACCAAAGAAGCTGTGCATTTGGAAAAAGATGAGAGAGCTATGCAAGAGGAGAGAGAAAAGCAGGATAGGTTAGACCGTGAACGGCAACAAAAGGAGCAAAGAAGACTTGAGAAAGAAAGAGAAAGGGAGGAGAAAGAAAGAGAACAACGACTTGAGAGGGAAAGGGAGAGAGCAAGGGAGATTGAGAGGGAAAGAGAAAAGGCAAGGCAGGCCGTAGAAAGAGCTACTAGAGAAGCACGTGAAAGAGCAGCTGCTGAAGCTCGTCTAAGAGCTGAGAGGGCTGCTGTTGAGAAAGCTAATGCTGAAGCTCGACAACGAGCTGAAAGGGCTGCAGTGCAGAGGGCACAAGCTGAAGCCCGTGAAAGGGCTGCTGCTGAGGCAAAGGAAAGGGCTGAAAGGGCTGCTGCTGAGGCAAGAGAAAGGGCAAATGGAGAGGCAAGGGAGAGGGAAGCACAGGAGAGATCTGCAGCTTCAAGGGCTGGAGCTGAAGCACGAGTTAGAGCAGAACGTGCTGCTGTAGAAAGGGCTGCTGTGGAGGCACTGGAAAAAGCTGCTGCTGCTGCAAGGATGAACCAGCAAAAGAATGAAAATGATCTTGAATCCTTCTTCAGCATGGGTACAGGAGCCAGCAGTGCTCCAAGGCCTCCCAGGGCAAACTCTTCAGTGAGGACCTATGTTCATTAAACATTATCTGATTGTAAAGCAAATTTGTGTATTAATTTTCTGAACCTGTATACTTTCAGAACTCGGTACTTGATTCCCAAGTTCAGCAAGATGTAACAAGGAAATCTACAGGTGCATCTTCAAACATGAAGAAAGCATCATCATCAACTAATATCGTTGATGATCTTTCCTCAATTTTTGGAGGTAGGTTTTCATGTTTATTATAACGTTTATTAATGGGACAGTAGTCTGAATTCTTTGTCTCGTATTGCTTACTTGGCTCTTTTTGTCCCTCCTTTTCTATGGTTTGAAGCTGCTCCATCATCTGGAGAATTTCAGGAAGTTGAAGGGGAAACTGAAGAAAGACGAAGAGCCAGGTTGGAACGCCACCAGAGGGCTCAGGAGCGTGTGGTATGTATTACTCTATTATGGCCCCTAATTTGATTTCTTCATTGGTTCTTGAAACGAATAGGTGAAGATATGCTTAACTAAGCTGACATTAGATTTATGTGGAAGAAAGTAAATTCATATACAATTTTTTATAATCATTTTGTCTATGTTATGAATGTTGACAAATTATACTAGGCAAAAGCATTGGCCGAGAAGAATCAGCGAGACCTACAAACTCAAAGAGAGCAAGCTGAAAGACATGTAAGTTGTTTCTTTATTGTTTTCTGTTTTTTTTGGGGGGGAGGGGAGGGGTCCATTAAAACACATGCACCGGGCTGCTTACCTTAGATTAACCTAGAGTTTGCACAACGAGGTTCTTTTAAATTACCATATGCCTCTTTCTTATATTCCATCTGAAAATTGTTTTGCAAAAGCCAGAGAGAAAAGCATGGGGGAGCATTGCAGCCAGGGCTTTGTGACTACTTTGTTTACCTTTAAATGTTTCATGATGAAAGGATGCATTTTATTTATATATTCATTTACAAAAATTTGCAAACTTTTTATTGTGACATGATATTATTTTTATTATCTAATTTTATTTTTGCATTGATTTCAGAGGCTGGCTGAAACTTTGGATTTTGAAGTTAAGCGTTGGGCTACAGGAAAGGAGGGGAACTTGCGTGCTTTGCTCTCAACCTTACAATATGTATGTACTTAGTGTATGAACTTTGGATAATCTGTCTAAATTTTCTCTATTCCAGATCTTGCATTCTCTCTCTCTCTCTCTCTCAACTCTTGGGTCCAATATATGCATGTACGGCATGCGGAATGATTATGTATTTTCTGTGCTTTCATGCTTCTTGTCTAATAATCAATTTACCACCTAGAAGTACATAGGCGTTCATTATTTTCTTCCTTTCCTAGTTCACTGTTTGCCTTCCAGATGTTGAGTTTAGCCACATATCATATGTGCTAACTCTAACCTTGTAAACTTGATTTTGTTTGTTTGAGTTGGTCATTAGAGTTGTGCTCAGTATTTCAATTCTTTCCAATAGTTGTTATCAACATTAGCAATTTCCAATCAGATATTGCGTAGCAAAATACACATCTCCAGGAAACAAACTTGATTTTAGAGAGCATCTCAAGTTTGCTGAACTTTTGAATATTGGAAGCAGCCTAAACAATCCCTTTATTCATAGTGCTTTTTGGATGGTATTGTTTTTTCCAATTGGTTTTTGTTCTATGTTAGAACCCAGGGGTAAAAAGGGGATAGGAAATAGGGGAGTGGTTATGTGGAGAAGTTAGGGGAAGTTGTGGGGAAGTTATTGGGAAGTTATGTAATATTATTCTATTTAACAGAGAATTAGGGGAGGGAAAAGGAAGGCAAATATTCAGGAATTGGGATCTGGGGGAGAGTCTTAGCCTCTCGAATGCTATGAATGGGAGTGTCCAGCCACTCGAAGTGCTGGATTTGTATCTATGTGTTTACTATAGTGTTTGTAGTTGTGTAGTAGTAAAGTTGTATATTTGTGGGATTAATTACTGTATTGAATTCCAGTTGCTATCAATATCATAATATTTCAGTCTTGTATTGCATCTGGGTTGGTTCTCAACATTCTATAACTTGAGACTCTTATATTGATTTGTTTCTTTCATGAATGGTGATCAGGTGCTGTGGCCTGATTGTGGTTGGCAGCCAGTTTCTTTAACTGATTTGATTACAGCGGCATCAGTTAAAAAAGCTTATAGGAAAGCTACATTGTGCATCCATCCTGATAAGGTGCAGCAGAAGGGTGCCAATCTTCAACAGAAATATATTGCAGAGAAGGTGTTTGATCTACTCAAGGTATTGCAGACCCTTGTATATAATTTGTTTATGTTCTCTACGCCATGCTTTCTAAAAGAAAGAATAATGGTTTTTGTAGCCATTGGCAGTCAATATACAAATGTTATTTCTAAGCACCTTCTAAAATGTGGGTTTGTACATAACATATTGCAGTCATGCTGTGCTCATCAAGACAGGAAATTCTACTGTTTGGTTCTGTTTTTAAAAATTATTTTTTTGTTTTTTTGTTCCGCGAGAATAAAAAAACTCGTTTGGGTAACTGTTTTCATCCGTTGTTTTTAAAAACTGTTTCCGAAAACAGTAATTAGAAAATAAAAAAACAAAAATAATTTTTTTGTATTTTGTCTTGTTTTTATTTTCTAAAAAACACAAAAAACAACTGATGAAAACTATTTTTACGCAAATAAGTTTTTTGTATTTTTGTTCTATAAAATTATTTTAAAAAATAATAAAACAAAAACCATTCCAAACAGCTCCCTAATGTCTATATTGTTTCTTATCTAGTTGTATCCTTACAAATGAGGAGTAGCTGGGCGGGGTCTTCCATGATGTTCTGCCTTTGCAGCTTATCAGACTTCAATAATTGTTAATAACTGACTGAGTTAAAGCTGTTCCTTTTGATTTTTTTTTGGTCTCACCTTGATCCATGAAGTTGGGGGTGTTCTCCTGCTGTTGGTGTCCACATATTGTTTCCTGGTTTCAGTCAATATTTCACCATTAAATTTTCTCTAGAGTTTTTCCCCATTCAGTCGTATATTACTTTCATTGAAATGGGCAGTATATATTGAGGAACAAGTGGATGGTGGGTTTAACCTGAAGCAATGACTCAGTCGACTGAATTTGCGTATTTGGACATTATCTGTTATATAGTTTTTAGAGTTGTTGACCTGTACAAGAGTTTATCCCATTTCCATCTCATTTTCTTCAACAGTCATGTTCAACCACTACTAGTGGACGAATATGATATGATTATTTTAATTTTGATGAACTCTAGTAAACTCACTGGGTTTTATTCTTCAATCCGCATCTTAAAATATAACTCCCATGGTAATTATATATTGGCCCTATATAAACTACTCAACATAATTCGATGGGAGTTTCTTCTATCTAGATGGCTTGTAAATGATTAGAAAGCACTAGTTATTTATTGTATTGCCAAGTCTAGAACATTACAATGCCTTATTTTTGCCTGAAAGTTTGATCATTTATAACAGGAAGCATGGAATAAGTTCAATTCAGAGGAGCTTTTCTAATCTCTGATGAACTTCTGTACTTCAAGGTGGTTTGTTCAGCAATTCTGTTAAGAGGGAACCACGACCTTGTTTTAGTTGCCTCCCCCTTTGCATATTGTTACGATTGAAGTTGAAATGCATCAGTGGTGAAATATTGCTTCCGATCCAGGTAGCTATCAGGATGCCCAAAGGTTACACCGTGGAGCGAACTTTGGTGTATTGATGTTCTTTCAGGGGGTTGCAAGGCTTCCACTGATTTGTATGATGTGGCATGGTTTATTGATGTAAAATGTCATTTTCTGGGCATCACTCATTATGTCCATCTTCTTCATTATTTCTATCGAGTGAGGGCTCATGAGCGGCCTGTTTTTGTTGGTCCAATTTATTACTTGTGATATAGTACGATCTCCTGAATATATACCAACGTGTGGATTTACATCAAAATCTGGGTTACATTCCAGTGTACGGTTGTGCTGAGAATTTTCCATGGATCTTGTTTGCACAAGCATCTTCATTTCATACATTTAAAATTGAAGTTATTTATATGTAGCTGAGAATTTTCTATTATTAGTGATTAAAAAATTGTACGCTTTCCATTTGTTCTGGGGTAATTTCTGTATCTTACTGAGGCTTATATATGACACTCATGTTTATATGGTCCTTCAAGATAAAGGAGAGCCCAGTTCCTCATTTGATTTACTGGATATTATGCCTTTATCTTCCTCATTTGTTTTTGCCAAGGCGCACGATTATAAACAAATGTCATTTCCAAGGACGGAAAGGTGCGTGAACCTAACGAGGTGGCTATGCCAATACAGTTTATTCAAGAACAAAGTCCAGAGTGCCGTCCCAGGAAAACCATTCTTTTTTCAATTCTGTGATAATTTATTTATTTATTTATCTATTTATCTGTATCTCTATTTGTGCTTCTTATATTGGTTTTCACTTTATCTCCGAATGCTGTGGTGCTTCCATTTGGACCCATGAATTTCTGTAACTAAACTTGAGATTATCGTAAACGAAATTTTTATTGTTGCCACAAAAGAATACAATTATTGTTTGTGTTAGTGACTTGATAGATAGCATAGAAGAAAAGTGGGTAAATACTCCCCTACTATGAGTATTCCTACTCTATTCCTACTCCCAGAGTAAGGATTATTATTTTTAATTTTAATGTTTATTTTTAATTTTTTGTTTTAAGAAATAAGTTGAAGATATTTTAAAAAATAAAAAAAAATCTTTTGATTGTTTTTCAATTTTTTTGAATTATTATGTTATAAAATTTTATTAAGTCTTATTTTTATTTTTTAAAATTTTTATTTAATTTCTTTTAACTTATTTATTAAAATAAAAATTTAAAAATTTAAAAAATTAAAAACTACTCTATATACTCAAGAATAGGTTAGATTTGGCCAAAAAAGTGAGTATATTTTGGTGTAAATTTATGATACTGACGTTACTCTCGTACTCTTTTAATGGCCAAAACTGATCCATTTTTCATAATTGTGGCTACAATTTTTTTTAAAAAATAAAAAGACGTGTAAAATCATGATTAGGATTTCACTTTTTGCAACATGATAGATTTGTATTCATTTATGACTCAATCCTCTTATGTATATAAGGGATCATGTTAGATCTAAAGGCTTCCATGTTCTGTCCATGCCTCATCCAATGATTCACAAGGAACATGATCCTCTCATGTATACAAGAAAATTTAAATATGTATGTTTGTGACTCAAGTATCAAGTAGATCTTTTGTCCAACACATACCAAAGTGGGCCTAATATTTGAAGGGTTTTGATAAAGGATAAAATTTATTATCTATTTGTCTTATATATTAATAAAAATAGTTAAGTTAGTTAAATGAAAAATTGTATTTCATGTATCCTATAACTCAATAGGGACAATCCAAATAAATGATTAAACAAAAGCTTTAATTTTTCAAACAAGGGACATAGTATTCCGGTTAATCTATAAGCTAATGCCACAAACAAACCACAGCCATAAAAAAGAAGTACATGCTTTATGGCTAACACCGAAACAGAGTTAGTAGTCTGACTGAAATGGTCTGTATTTCTTTAGGTCAAGCAAGACACCCGCTAGTGAGCCAACAACAGCCACAATTGATACGATCAAGCAAGCCAAACTAAGAATTTGGAGACAAATCCATCTGCCACTCCATTTTGGGATCTTCTTGTGTGAGATATACATCTCCACAGGAAAGTAAACAGTTAAAGGCCAAAATCCAAATGCCCCAATAACTCCCACTATGTCATTGAAGAATGGAAGCAACATTGATATAACAGTGGTTAGGATGACGAACACTGTCCTCCAAACTGATCTAAATAGGTTGAGATTGTAAGGGATAAAACCCGGGATTGGAATTTTGAATTCCCTGTCAATTTTGGGCCACCTTTGTGCTGCTGCTTTCTCAACGAAGGCAAAGATAGGCTGGGAAAACACTTGGTATGCTCCCACAAGGTGAATTACTATAGCAGCATTAGCAATATCTATGAGCCAATATGGGTTATAGAAACCAAAACCGGTGAGCAGATTCCCAGGTGCTATGTCTCCAAAAGCGGCATAGCCCATGGATCCACAAAGCATATAAAATGTTGTAGTTACTGCAATACTTATCATTGTAGCCTTTTTCATTGTCTTTGCTTCTGATGGTGGGGATTTTATGGTGTCCTATAGAACATTAGATATTAAGTTGTCTCATATATAATTTTCTTTTTAATAATTTTTTGAGAGCAAGAAGTTTATTACCTGAATTTCAATGAGAACTACAGCAAATGAGTAGGCAAAGGCTATGTCACCAAGAGCTTGGGAACTCCTCCATATTTTTTGGGTCTGAGTTACAGTTTGAATACTTATTCCAGTGAGGCTACCCTTTAAAATACCCGTTTCTGCTCAAGAACCAACCAAAATCTTAACCAAGTTAAAAGTAATTCTATAGGACGAATTCTATATGAAAATGAAACAAAAGAATAGCATATTGAACCTGCAACTTTGGCAATTCCAAGAGCAAGACCAATTGAAGAATAGGTGAATGACATGACTGCAGCAACTATCGAAAGCCACCATATCTGATCAAAATCTGGAATTTGAGAAAGGAAAATTTGAGTTGCGCCAAAAATGATCATGTATGGGTTGCTTGACATGTGACATGGGTTTTTTCCTTCAAAGGAATGGAAACAGTTAGACCTTTTGATTGCCCTGCCAAGGATCAAACCACAATCAAATTCCTTTCAGTAGAAATAAAGAATTAATGAAATATATACGAAGTGAGATTTGAGAATGAACTATCAACACATACTATACTACACATTGTGAAACTCAAATAAAATAATGTATTAATTAACTCACGTCATGCTTATGGAAGCCGCTATTGTGTATCCTATTGTAATTCCCAAAAGATTCAAGTACTGAATTATCCCACAGAACGTAACATTAAATCCACCTGCAAATACATTATAATGCATGTTATTATTATGAGCCCATTTGTGCTGCTTGTATATATTATAATAAGACCATGTCAAATATAATCATTACCCAGAATGGAGCGAACTGCGTCCATATAAGTATAGTTTCTCTTGCTAGAATCTGGGTCACCAGCACGATAACAATCTGCTAGCAACGATGAAGTGTAGAAAGTGACGAAAGAGAACGAGAACATGACAGCAGGACCGGCAACCCAACCCAGCTGCGCTATGGCCCAAGCTAAGGACAGCACCCCAGATCCTATCACAGCTGTTATTATGTGGGAGCTAGCAGTCCAAACGGTTCCTGCCTCATTTCATCAGCATATCACATATCAGATATCATGTTAAACGAAACGTAGATGATTTGGAGACAGGGAAATTAGGGAAGGTATATTATATTATGTACCAGTTCGTTTAAGACGGCCATCATCGTCATAGCATTTGGAGGCAGTCATATCACCAATGGAGCCTTCGATGTCAAAAACTTGCTGGTGGCTAAGGTTGCTTGTGGCAGCGTTTTCAGCCATATTTTATGAAACAGACAGAGTCTAAAACAGAGCGAATATGTGTAGGAGAGTACTGTTGATGATCTTATTCTAAATCTCAACAACTTTTTGATGAACGAAATTTTTTTGCCAAAATGGTAACTCAGTATTCACAAACGAAAGAAGAGAGAGAGAGACAGGATGCTTCAATTATATGCACTAGGAAAGCTAAGCATTATTGACACAGATCGGTTATGGAGGGAAATGGGGTATTTATAGGGGTTTTAAGAAATATGAAACTATATAAGTTGAGACTTGAAATGGATTGAAATTTTGAAATGCCAAAAATAAAACGAGAAAAATAAAAAAATTAAAATGATTTTTCTTTTTTTGTTGAAGGACCCACACGAATCTGTGTGAAAATAGGGCCCAAATGGCAATCTTCTCGTTTTCAAGCCCCTCATCAAGCACATGAAAGAACGTATTAGATACAGTCACATATTTCACCTTCTATCGCTAATAAGTTGTCCAATTCAAAAACATTACGTAAATGCATATGTAGTGTGAAGATAAGTACGAAGCTGAGGGAGTGATTGAACTTGGTTATATAAAGATGGCTTCTCTTCTATGTATATGTATAAGTTGTGTCATGATTCAAGCTTAGCCACTAATCACTACATTTATCTTGTTCAGCATATTTCTTAAGTTATTACTCTCTTAAAAATAAATTTTTTAAATAAAAAAAAGTGTGGTCGTTTGCGTTGTTATTGCCACCTTTTAAGTATCTGTTCAAATAGCCATCACCCACAGAAGCACTTGGATATTTCAGAGTTCAAACCAATATGAATAGTTGTAAAATAAATACAATCTCTCAAGTTCGCACTAGCAGGATGATTATCATTTGCCGCGACAAATCAAATCGCTGCTTAAAGCTCTAATAATATAAAATATTTGTGCAGAAGAGATTCGTGTCTGCATCATTTTGCAGCCTCCTTAAACTTAGGAACCAACACTGTGTATAAACAGGTCTTTATTATATCAAAGAAACGAAAAGACATGGATTGGAGAACCAGTGGCTGCAACTCTCCTATATAATCGTGTTTGGAGCTTATAAATAAACAGTCAGAAACGCTATGGCTTTAAGAAATTACTAGTACAAAATGGGGTCTTGTTGTATTTAACTATTTATGATTAAGAAATTCCCCTCCACCATCCTTATTGTTGTTATACAGAGATCTACGCTTGTTCCTTTGATCATCCGTGTTCTGTATGTTCATGCTATCTATCATCCTTTCTTTTCTGTTTTTTGAGCCTTTTCCTTTTCCTTTTCCTTTTATCTGTCGTTTTGTAGCAGTGTTCTACACGAGTTTCTATTCAAATACTACTGTTTTTGGCAGCAGGCCGGGGGAATGAAGAAGAAAATACATTCTGAGCGATTCTTCCATTGATTCCCTTTGCTTTCCTTAAGCTTCTCCGTCCAATCAATTGTAATTATACTTAAAAACTGTTCTGTACAAGTATAAATAGTATCAAATGACTACCACTTCATATAAGGCCAAAAGCCAAAACTACTACTTATTATATGCTGCCGAGGAAAGATCGGTTACTACTGAGCAAAACAAAAGTTCTTATAAATTAATAATATTTAATTTAAAGTATTAAGTTATAGTCAAACTCCAACAAGTTACCAATTATTACCTAAGGATCAATTCCGCTAGATGCTGACAAGAACCAATGAAAGGAAAGGAATGTGCGCAATTAGAGGGGGAAATTTGTTAATATCTTTTTTCCAGAGACAACTGTGCATAGCTCATCTCTGTCTCTCTGGTGCTGCTATATATGGTCCTAAACGAAATTCATCTTTTGCTCAAAAAACCTTGGAGCTTTTTTTGAGGGGGGAATCTTCAAGAAATAGTCAGATCTAGAGTTTCCTGCGATATTTTCTATTGATTGTGACAGTGCACGTTCTGCATATTCATTATTGATTATCATGTAAGAAAGATAGCCAAAGAGCTACCACTGAAAGTGGCGTTTGAAGTTTTTGACCACCAAATTGGGTGGTGGGTCCTTGGAAGCAGTTGGATAGGCTAAACATCCAGTGATCAGTTGAATTTGGATAGAGGATGTGGATGATTGAGAAAGAAATCTAAATGAATGGGGATTGATTAGATGATTCTGGACCACAGAATACGAACAAGCAAGTTAGCTGCATAATTCCTACTCATAGACAAGGGTTCTAGATACACTGGGACGCTTGCCAAGGTTTTTATCAGAAAACTGTCCACCCATGGGCATGGGTTCAGTTCATGGACCTTCCACTTTAGAAGTTGGCTGCATGCGTATGCTTATTTTCCACTAAAAGAAGTTAGGTGATTCTGCTATGAATGCATAAATAAAATAGATAATTAACTGGCTGTATATATATATATATATATATGGGGATGTATCTAGATTATGAAAGATTGTGTAGGATTCAGAGTGCTCATTGTACTTTCAAGTTTCAAATGCTAAGCTGTCTGTGAGGAAGAATTTTATAAGAAATGGTCAACTTCAATTCTTCTGATAGCTTTTTTAAGTCATTATGTTTATAATTTTTTACCCTCAAGAAATATAAGTGAAGCAAAAAGTGAAAAGTTGTAAGAATGGTGTAACAAAAGGGTTCTATAAGAAAGATATCTTTCAGCCAAAGCAACATTAGTTTAAGTGGTAAACTGTAATCGATTGGCTACTTTTCTGGCGTTACCCTTGAAGTTTCAAATGCAAAGCAATTGAGCAATAACATCCAACTTGACCTTGTAGGTTTGAGTGGTTATCTTCATTGAAAATTTGTTTTACATCTGCAATATATAAACAAAATCTCTCTTGGAGGGGACATCTTTAACATTCATTTGGGATCGGAATTTTTTTTTAAAAAACTGTATGAAACCAAAAAGTAGAAATGGTTAGTGTTTTTTAACTTAGGTTCTTTGTTTTAAATTAGTCCACATATTTTTGCGGTGATTAACTAGAGAAAATAAATAAGTATTTTTTTCTACATACAATTAAAGACTAGTTACTACTATATTTCGAGGCTGTTTGGATCTCCTTTAAGGAGGGGATTTTGAATTCTCCTTCAAGCAAAATGAGAAAATGAGTTGTTCATATCTACTTCTTCTTGAAGGAGAAGGAGAAGGAGAAG
>JASKGM010000014.1:12792153-12804178 GCA_034509205.1 Ceratonia siliqua
TTGCTTACTTGGCTCCTTTTGTTGTCTCTCTTTTATGGTTTGAAGCTGCTCCATCATCTGGAGAATTTCCAGAAGTTGAAGGGGAAAGTGAAGAACGAAGAAGAGCCAGGTTGGACCGCCACCAGAGGACTCAGGAGCGAGCAGTATGTGTTACTGTATTTTGTTATCTAATTTGATTTCTTCATTGTATTTTTTAAACAAATGATAGGTGAGGTATATAAAACCTTCTTAACTTGTTTTTTGATGTTATAGCCATTGGTATTTTATGCTAGGCAAAAGCATTGGCCGAGAAGAATCAGCGGGACTTACAAACTCAAAGAGACCAAGCTGAGAGACATGTAAGTAGCTTATTCTTTTTCTTTTTTGTTTTATTATTTTTTTGAGGGGGGGTGTTCCATTCACGTGTGCACCAGCTACATCTAGACTCTATTTTTTATCCTTCTTCCCTGTTCTTTCAGTCAATGCTACAGGAGTCAGGTCATTCACCCACTTTACTGGTTTCCTGTTGAACTATATTTTCTTGTGTCTGCTTTCTTTATGTTACTTTAACATCAATCTAGAAGTTGGTAGGCCTGAGGATCTGTAAGATTACAATGTACCTGTCTGTTATTTTCCATCAGAAAACTGTTTTGCAATAGATGGGGTTGGGGGAACCAGGGGCACCTATTTGTTTGGACTCCTTTGTCATCAACAAAATTTTCAAACTTGTGATGGTGACAGGATTTTATTTTTATAATCAAATTTTATCCATGAATTGATTTCAGAGGCTTGCTGAAACGCTGGATTTTGAAATTAAGCGTTGGGCTGCAGGAAAAGAGGGGAACTTGCGTGCTTTGCTCTCCACTTTACAATATGTATGTACTTAATGTATGCATTTTGGATAATACATGAATTTTCTATATTCCAGATCCATATAAGGCCTGGATGAATGTGGCTTACATTCCCTCCTTTTTCTTTCCTTTTAAATGCTTGGGATCAAAATTTTACTATATCTTTGCCAGAATATGTATTTTGGATATTCTCTCATGCTTCTCATCTAACCATAAATTTTGCATGTTGACATTAGGTGCATATGTAACACTGATATTGTAAAACTGGTTTTGTTGGTTTGAGGTGGTCATTAGAGTTGCACCCAGTATTTCAATTTCGTCCATTAGCAAATTCCAACCAGATGTTAGCTAGCAAAATCATAAAAGTTTTTGTTGTTTTTCCTCTTGATTTTATGCTCAACACTCTTCACATCTTAAAGAACAGGCTTGATTTCGGAGAGCATTATAATGATATACATGTTAATGTTATTGATTGTGATTCAATCCAGTGGAAACAAGACTGAAGGCAACTTGTCTTCAATTTTCTTTTACACCCAGAAACTGTCTTGAATTTTACTTTTGAAAGCAGCCAAGCTGGTTTTTTTAGTTATAGTGTTTCAGGTGGTATTGTTTTGTTTGATTGGTTTTTGTTCTATAAATTGAGCGCCTTAAATTGCCTTGTTTCCTTCATGAATGGTGGTTAGGTGCTGTGGCCTGAATGTGGTTGGCAGCCAGTTTCTTTGACTGATTTGATTGAAGCTGGATCAGTTAAAAAAGTTTATAGGAAAGCTACATTGTGCATCCATCCTGATAAGGTGCAGCAGAAGGGTGCCAATCTTCAACAGAAATATATTGCAGAGAAGGTGTTTGATCTACTCAAGGTATTGCAGACCATTGTAGTGTACTACTTCCATATGTTTAATCCCCTGATCCCTGCTTTCTAAAGAAAGAATAAATTCAGTGGCATGAATTGGTTATCAGAATGAAGGTTATACTATACTATTCTTATTTTCTAGTGGCTTTTAAAAAATGGGTTTGTACGTAACATTCTGTTGTCATGCCTTACACATAAGACTTAATTCTTATAGGCCATGTCTATATTGTTTCTGATTTAGTTGTATCTTCACAAAAAATAGTAGCTGGGTGGGGTCTTTCATGATATGCTGTCTTTTCAACTCATGAGGTTTACTCGTTTAGTAATGTTGATTGATAATTGGCTGAGTCAAAGCTGTTCCTTTTGATCATTTTTCTTTTAGTTCCTTGGTCCCACCTTAAACCGTGGACTAGGGGGTGTTTTACTGCAGTTACTGAGGTCTACATATTATTTCCTCATCCTAATTAATTATTTTAAAATCTTAGAATTGCTATTGTTTATTGGTTATTTTTAGTTTTGTATCTTGCTCCCACTGAAAGGACATTATATATGGATAAATAAGTAGATGGTGGCTTTATACTGAAGCAACAATACAGTTGGCTGATTTTGTACCATTGGACATTATGTTATATTGTTTCTAACTTTCTAGAACTGTTAAATGGGGTGAGTTTATTTATTTTCCTCTGTTTTTCTTCTTTTGGTTTGGGATAGAGATGTGGCCTTTTGTGAATAATCTATAATCACGTTCATTACTAGTAGATGAATATGATATATAAATGTAATTTTAATTAACTGCAGCTAACTCACTGAGTACTCTGCTTCGGTCCAGGTCTTAACATATAGCTTAGCTCCCACAGTAGTAGTTATATATGATTTCCTGTATTCGCAACTTAACAGTGGACTAAAGATTCTCCTCTACTTGATGCCTTTAAAGTGGCTAGTTAAACATTAATTTGTATATTGTTTTGTTAAGTGTACAATACTTCAATGCCTTTAATCTTGGCTTGAAAGTTTGATAATTTGTAACAGGAAGCATGGAATAAATTCAATTCAGAGGAGCTTTTCTAATATCTGGTGAACTTTGCTACTTCAAGGTAATTTGTTCAGCGATTCTGTTGAGAGGGGACAACATCCCTGTATCAGCTGCCTCCCCCATTGCATATTTGTTTTGATTGAAGTTCAAATGCATCGGTGGTGAAATGTTGCTTCCTTGTGTAACCATCAGGACGCCCCAAGGTTACACCAGGGAGTAATCTTTTGGTGTAATTGATGTTCTTCCAGGGGGTTATATAGGGTTTTCCACAGTTGTTTATGAATGTAGAATGTTTTGTTGAGATGTAAAATATCATTTTGTGGGCATCTCTCTTTATGTCAATTTAATTCATTATCTCTGAGTGAGGGCTCATGAGTGATCTGCTTTTGTTTGTCCAATTTATTACTTGTGATATAGTACGATCTATTAAATATATATACCATCTTGTGGATTGACTTCAAAATGTGGGAATACATTCCGTTGTACGGTTGAGCTGAGATTTATATATGAATCTTCTTCGCACAGGCCTCTTCAATTTATACATCTAAAGTTGTTTGTTAAAAGTGGTATTCAGTGAAGGATGTTCAACTATTTGTATGTTGCTTGGACGAATTCTCAAGTATATGACTCTATATTAGTTACTGGTAGAAAGCTTTTGTTTTCATTTGTCCTGGGAAATTTCTGTATTTAACTGAAGCTCATCTATGTCTATATTGTTTTGATTTGGTCCTTAAAGACAAAAAAAGGGTTGTGATATTATGGTGATATAAGTTAATCATAGTTGACGTTGCGCTGTTTGGTTTTCTCTGATGTTAGAATAAATACTAGTGTTCTGGTGCCCGTAATTCAGTGACATAATAATATGAGGGAATCCGATTCAGCCTTTTATAGATCTGTTCAAATTGACAATTATGCATGTGTAGCTGAGTTAAAATATGTAACACAGCTAAGTGCTTATGAAAGTGAATGATCACCCAGATGTGTTCACTTCATTACCTTGATATGATGGTATGACTGGTTTTGTGCTTAGCTTATATCTGAAAACTGTAGTGCCTTTCCATCTGGATTCATAAATTTCTAACTAAAACCTTGACATTACAGCTGTCGTGTGGATTCGATCTTCAATACCCAATAAACAATACGAGGGCTGTTTCATTTCACTGTTCGGACATTCCTACATAAATTATTACTCAGAAAATGCTCCTTCCCTTTGACCTTTCAAACAGGGACTAGTGGTAATCCAATTCTTCTATAAGACAAGGGCAGGCACAGACCAAATCTATGGCCGCCCGCATCGGTTTTTTACATCCATAAGGAAGTCTAGTGTCTTGATTGATCTGTATTTAGATCAAGCAAGATATCGGCCACCGAGCAAGCCGAGCCAGTTTATTTAAGATGGTCATCAAAGCATTAAGGGAATGACAAAGTAAAGAGTAGTCAGTTATAAGTTACTACATGAATAATAGGTTCTGCTAATGCTAGTGATATGTATTTAACTTAATATGAAAATATAATTAATTAGAGATATATATGTGTGATTATATTAGTTCAGTTATTTACTTATATTTTTTTGGTGGTCGTTGTAATTGGTTTTTGTTCTACTTGATGATTGTAAAAGTGATTTAAATTTGGTGATATAAGGATAACACAGACAACTCTTGTATCTACCTCCGAGTGCAACGCGAAAAATGGCGTGTGGAATTCTAGAACTTATCCTATGGAGACATTAACTGTTTGAACATTCCAAAATAATTGATTCCATGGAAGATCCTTCCCTCTTTGATTCTTCAAACGAAGTACTTGTATTAATCCATTTGATCTATAAGATAATGCTACACACAAACTACTCCCTTCCTCCCACAGCAGTTTCTTACATCCACAAGGAGCTGTGCTGACGGAGATTACATCTAATTTTATGGCCAATACAATCAATAGTTTGATTGGAATGGTCTGTATTTCTTTAGGTCATTCAAGGCACCCGCTATTGAGCCAACAACAGCCACAATTGATACAAGCAGGCAGGCCAAACTCAGCATTTCGAGACAAATCCACCTGGCACTCCATTTGGGGATCTTCTTCTGTGAGATAAACATCTCCACAGGGAAGTAAACAGTTAAAGGCCAAAATCCCAATGCCCCAATAACTCCCACAACGTCGTTGAAGAATGGAAGCAACATTGATATAACAGTGGTTAGGATGACAAAAACTGTCCTCCAAACTAATCTAAATAGGTTTAGATTGTAAGAGGGAAAGCCAGGCAATGGAATTTTGAATTGCCTGTTAATGAGGTCACTTTTGGGCCATCTTTGTGCTGCTCCTTTCTCAACGAAGGCAAAGATAGGTTGGGAAAACACTTGATATGCTCCCACAAGGTGAATTACTACAGCAGCATTAGCAATGTCTATAAGCCAAAACGGGTTATAGAAACCAAAACCAGTGAGCAGATTCCCAGGGGCTTCGTCTCCAAAAGCAGCATAGCTCATGCACCCACAAAGTATATAAAATGTTGTGGTTACTGCAATACTTATCATTGTAGCCTTCTTCATTGTCTTTGCTTCTGATGGTGGGGATTTTATGGTGTCCTGTGGAATATAAGATATCAGGTTAATTATCTGATATATTAACTTTTTCTACTATAAACTTCAGTTTTTTGTAAAGAAAAAGTTTACCTGAATTTCGATCAGAACAACAGCATATGAGTAGGCAAAGGCTATGTCGCCCAGAGCTTGGGAACTCCTCCATATTTTTTGGGATTGAGTTACAGTTCCAATCCTGATTCCTGTGAGGCTACCCTTAAAAGTACCCGTTTCTGCTAAATAACCGACCAAAATCTCAATCAAGTTAAAAGAAAACTCATGGATTGTATAGAATACTATTAAAATATAAATGTATAATCTTGAACCTGCAACTTTGGCAATTCCAAGACCGAGACCAATGGAGGAATAGGTCAAAGACATGACTGCAGCAACTATTGAGAGCCACCATATTTGATCAAAGTCTGGAATTAGAGAAAGGAAAATCTGCATTACGCCAAAAATGATCATGTATGGGTTGCTTGACATGTGGCATGGGTTTTTTCCGCCGGTCTGATGGAAACAATTAGACCTTTTGATTGCCCTGTCAACCAAAATCAGTGAAAAACCCATCAATGATCAAACCAGATAAGCCTATTATTCTCATCCATCACCTAATTGTATTTAATTTGGTACATTCAGTTTACCATTAAAACTTACTTCCCATCCTAAATGAGTTATTACTCACATCATACTGATAGAAGCCGCAATTGTGTATCCTATTGCGATTCCCAAAAGATTCAGATACTGAAATATCCCACACAACGTAACATTAGCTCCACCTGCAAATACATTAAAATGCATGTTAATTAACTCATTTTCGGAAGAGTAATACACGAGAAGGTAGAACTTTCAAGACGATGAGTTTTTCCCAACTCTCATGGATTGAATTGATGCATGCTGGTTAAATTGGTTTGGCACTAATCTCAAAATGCATATCAAGGTAGAAAGAAAAGCTAATTAAACTTCTTGAAAGGTTCACCTCCCCATATAGAAATACCAGTAGAGTAAGCTACTGTGATTTTAACGCAAACAAAGCATTAGTACTCCGTTGCCATCTTGTGCTCTAATAATGTCAAAAACTTAAGTTGGGAGGTGCACGTCCAAGAATATATATGTTCTATTTATATCTCTATATTTGTAGATGTGTAGAGTCAGTAGACTGTGAAAAAAATTATCATTACCCAGAATGGAGCGAACTGCGTCCATGTAAGTATAGTTTCTCTTGCCGGAAATGGGGTCTCTGGCACGATAACAATCTGATAGCAATGATGAAGTATAGAAAGTGACGAAAGAGAACAAGAACATCGCAGCAGGACCAGCAATCCAACCCAACTGAGCTATGGCCCAAGCTAAGGACAGCACCCCAGATCCTATCACTGCTGTTATTATATGGGAGCTTGCAGTCCAAACGGTTCCTGCCTCATCCAGGATATATGAGATATCATATCATCTAAGTAGTGTTATATTTATAAAACCAAGACGAAACTATATATGTAAATATATTAATCTGTACCAGTTCGTTTAAAACGGCCATCATCGTCATAGCATTTGGAGGCAGTCTGTGAAGGCACAACATCTATGGAGTCTTCGATGTCAAAAACTTGATGGTGGCCAAGGTTGTTTGTGGCAGCGTTCTCAGCCATATCTTTTATGAAAGACATCAAAAGCGGAGCAAGTATGCGTAAGAAACTCTTGATAATCTTATTTATGTGTTTAAAGTCTAAGAGAGAGAGAGAGAGAGAGTGAGAGTTTTACTTGTATATGCAGCTGGTAAGCTAAGCAATATTGACACAGATCAGTTATGGAGGAAAACGTGGTATTTATAGGGGTCGTAAGAAACGGAACTAAGAAAGGGATTGAAATGCCAAGAAAGAAAGAAAAGGGAAATTTTTTGAAATTTATCATTTTTTTTGGAGTCATTTGAAGGCTCCACATGAAGGGGGGCCCGACTAGGCATCGTCTCGTTTTCAAGCAACTCATCAAGGGTTTGAAAGAACGTAATGGTATGCTACTTTCACCTTCTCCTAGCTAGCTGTCACTAATTAATAGGCCAATTCAAAAACATCACGTAAATGCATTTGTATGTATGTGTATGTTTAAATTGAACTAAGTATGAAAATGATAGTGAATGAGAAGGATAGTACTATCACTGCCCAATTGCTCAAAAATGAAAAGCTACAAAGTTGTTAACTTACGGTACTTGTATATATGTAAACAACTTGTATTTTTTTTGGGTAAACTAAATGAAGAAACAACTTGTCAAAAATTATTGATATAAAATGCCATTGATATAATATAGTAATTACTTTAACAATTTGTAAGTTGTGTTACTAGCTAGTCTGTATATTATTATTCATTTGGTTGGATTGAGGCTCACTGCATTCTATTGTATCTTAATTACTTGAACAATTGAGCTTAGTTTTTTATGATAGTGCTGTCATGAGTGCAAGCTTAGCCATTAATGATTAAGTTTCAGCTTAAATTCAACATATTTATCTATTTTAACTCATTACATCCTCAAAAGTAACCTATTATGGACTAATTTTAGTCTCTAGAGTGTTGTTATTGCCACCTTTTAAGTCACTGTTCATGAGGCCTTTCGTTTCTTAATTTTATCTATTGTATCGATAGCTATTCATAAAATTAAGCAGCAATAGTGCATGATAAATAATTAGTCTTTAGGTGTATCCAAATAGCCTTGACTAGCTAGCTAGGGCGTGCTTTCGAGATAAAAAGTAATATCTGATATATTCCGAAGTCAACCAGTACAAATTAAACTCCAAGCTCTCATTAGTAGGGTGATCCATTTACACTTACAGTTTATGTGTACGAGGCACAATGAGCCATCAAAAGCTAGCGACATATATACTGTCACTTACATTCATGCTATAAAAACTCCATCAATTTGTAAAGATGTCGTGCACAAGAGATTCAAACCTGCATTATTTTGCAGCCCTCTTCCTTCCGAAGGACCAAAACTGTGCACAAATGGTGTTCGGAGATTACGATGAGGTCTTTGTTTATTTATCAACCTTTTCATTTCTTAATGAAGAAGTCTTATTTTTATTATCTTAATAGTTAATACTACTCGTAATTGATCACATCACGTGGCAGAAAAATCATGATAGGTAAATTTTAGGATGCCAAAAGCTTGGATGCAAATTATTCATAGCTCTTTGTATGGAATTTAATTAGTAGCAAGTATCAACGATATATAAATAGATCATGAAAAGCTAAGTTTCCCTTGCATCTCAGTTATTAGGATGTATATTTTATTTATCATTTTGTTGCATTACTCTATGAGTTTCATTGCAAATAACATTTTTTTCTTTGAGGATCATCAATTACGATAATGCATGAAAAACTGAAATCATTTGTTGCCCACGAAGGGTTCGAAAGAAAAAGAAAAAGCTCTTATCTTCACCAGTTAATGAGTATCTCGCTAATTGGCATTATCGAATTAAATTTGGGTCCAAGACATACTAAACTCCTATATATTACCAATAATTACGTATAAAGATCACTTCCATTATTAGATTATGACAATAATCAACGAATGGAAAAGGATTGTTAGTATCTTTTTTCCATAGACGACTGTTATCTCGTCTTTCTGGTGGTATATACTGTCCTAAACAAATTAAACTCATCTTATGCTAAAAAAATATAGAAGCTTTTTAGGAGAATCTTTAAGAAATAGTCAGGTCTAGAGTTGCATATGATATTTATATTGATTGTGACAGTGCACGTTCGGTAATTGATCATTATGGAAATAGTTAACGAAAAAGAGCTACCGCTGAAAGTGGGTTTTCAAGTTTTTTATCACCATATTGGGTGGTGGGTCCTCCTAAGCAGTAGGATATATATGCTAAACATCCAATCAGCTACAAATGGATTGAACCTGCAGAAACCTAAATAAATGGGTATTGACAAGGTGATCCGGACTCTGGACCATATAATATGAACAAACTAGCTGCATTATTCCTACTCATAGATCGAAGGGGCTGGTTCTAGACAGACACTGGGATTGTGTCCTAGACCCTGGACAAGGGTTTTTATCAGAAAGGTTCCACCATGGACATGGGGTTTCAGTTCATGACCTTCCACTTTATAAAGTAGGAGAGTAGCCACAAGCTTAGTGACATGAAGGACGGTGGAAGCTGTCAATTCCTTTCCATCTTCAGAAGTCGGCTGCAGAATCTTATTTTTCCAAAATCCAGAAGAAGCACTAATATATCCATCTTATAATATGTCTGTTTGATTATTCTGCTTGAGATTGTATATCAATATTAATAACATCTTATTGCACAAATGAGCTTATAAATTAAACGGATAATTATTAACTTGGCTGTATAAGAGAATATCTAGATTATGAAAGATTTTGTTATGAAAAGAGGGATTCAATATCTGGAAATTGTGCTGTCGACTAAGCTATCTGTAGAGAAGAACTTTATAAGATATATATATATATATATATATATAAGCTCAAGTGGCGAGCAAGCCAGTTGTGATGGTCCTAATGGCTACCTGACTTCAGTTCTTCTCTCATATTGCTTTAATTAGTTTTCTTTGTATTTTTTTCTCCCCTGAAGCAGTATTAATATGATTAAAACAGAAGGCAAAAGTGAAAGAGTTAAAAATCATGTCACAAATGGGTTCCATAAGAAAAGGCCACTTGATATCTTTCAGCCGAACGAAACAAAATTATATTAATTAGTTCAAGTGGTAACCTCAACCAGCAATATTGATTGGCTATTTTTCTCGCATTATCATTCTGGATAACTACATTATTTTTCAACAGGGAAAGATCTAACCAATACTAAGCCATTCAAAAGTTTTATTGTTATTATTATTATTATTATTATTATTATTATTATTATTTATCTAATCGATTCTAGTCTCCTTATGGACAGAAAAATAATATCCAACTTGAACTTGAAGGTGTGTAGTTATCGTCATTGCAAATAATCTAAATGTTCAATTGACAAAATCTGTATATTACTTTATCAAACAAATACATGTTGAGGGACTTTATATATACAAACATTGAATGAAAGATAAATAAAACATTTACATGCTAAGGCTTCTGCTTTCTTGGAAGTGATAATTTTATGACTACAATTATATATTAATTAATCATACAAGTTTCTTAATTTGGAGGATCTTCTAGAGAGCTAGGTAAGATCTTCTTGAGTTGTGTTGTATCTTTGGATGAGTACAAATGAAAAGCACTTAAGTAGTGGCATCTTTGATTCCTCTTTCTCGGCTCTTTTGAAAATAATTTCCACGAAGCCATGTGGGACGACAGTCTCTGCTCCCCACGTCCTTCCTCAAAATCTTTCAACAAGATTCAATTAGTAGCATTTGAAGGGAGGAAAGTGGTTGATTTTCAATAAGCACACCAAAAGAGAGAGTACACCTTCTTTTCTTGCATGCCTTAGGGTATTGTTTTATCTGTGTGTCACTTGCAAGAGGGCTGAATATAAATTATGTTTATAGCGCATTCACAACCTTTTCAAACTCTTATTTATAAGAGAAAAATTTAAGCTATCGCCTAAAGGTGGTAGCTTAATTTTTTTGGTTTCATTTTTTTGTTTTGTTTTGTTTTTTTTAGTCTTTAGTATTAATTGATTATTTTTAATATCATATATGTTTTTAATAATTTTTAAAAGTTATTTAGATTTTTTTTGAAATTTTTAACTTATGAAAAATTAAATTTTAGAAAAATTATAAATAAATAGTATAAAAAGTGTAAAAATTTAAAAACTAAATGATTAAAAAATAATCAATTAATACAAACAAAATTAAGTATGTTACCGCTCAATAGCATAGTAACCCCTATCTATAGTTGCCCACGCCTTCATGTTTCCAAGTTTCAATGAACCTGAAGAGTGAAGACTGAGCAGCCAAAGAAAGTGACCACCATCTCTATCCATCACTTTAAATGATTAAACATGAAACTCCATATTGTCTTCCCAAGCTGTTTCAGTCACTCACCAACCCGCATGCTTTACTGATATATAGACCACTTATATATATAGGTTTTTTTTTTATAGGTTAAATTGCTATTTTAGTCTCATAATTTTATTTTTGAAATATTTTAATTTTTTTCTTTTTTTCATTCTACTTTAATTCTCTAACTTCTTAAAAGTTTTAAATAAGTCCAGAACCGCTAACTCCGTCAATACAATTACTGTAATAGTATTGATATAGATGCATGTGTTTGTTACCTGAATTAATATTTAAAAAATTAAAAGAACAAAGTAAAAAAAGATAAAAAGATAAAGGATTAAAATAAAAAATTTAAATCATCAAAATAATAATTTAGCTTTTTGGTGGGTTGGTATAAAAATCACTTTTAGGCATACACTTAAGGTCCTAAGTTTTTGGATGGTTCTGTAATAAGCTCGAATAAGAACAGCAATTAATTATCATCCAAATGTTCTATTTTATGTAAATATGTAGTTTTCGCTAAGATGTCTGTGTTGAAAATTTAAAACGAATATTTTTTTTAGAAAAAAAATTATATGAAATTTATTTATAATAAATGGAAAAGATGCTATGCAATATGCTTAGGCTGAGATTGTAACAGGAGTATTTTAATCTCATTAATTTTTCAATTATTCATATAAATTGACCTAGCTTTTTAACGGTGTTTTCCCTTTTTCAACTCCAAGTCTTTTTCTTTCTGGAGTCAACTAATAAAAGGTTCATATAATTATACTTTGGGAGAATG
>JASKGM010000014.1:12824124-12835724 GCA_034509205.1 Ceratonia siliqua
TTAAAAAATATATGACATAAAAAATAATTAATTAATATTAAAAAATAAAATAAAAAATTATTATACTACCACTTTAATAATAAACCATAACATAAATAAATCCATTAAAGAGATATGCTCTATGAATTAAATTTTTGAAGTTAATGTGAAAGAGGCACTTTAAAATGATTTAAAGAGAGATTTAATGTACAAATTAATCTAAACATATTTCTTTTATATTTTAAAATTTAAATTTATTTTATGTGAACATAGCATAATGAGTTCATACCAATTATTTAATCGAATTGTAATCGTTTATACGTTGTCAAACGACCGTAATTTTTTTAAGGAAATGGCATGGGATAAGAATGTGTGGTGTCGCGTACCTTCACGCGACAACGGCGCGTTATTATCGTGAATTTTGGTCTCGGATGCAAAGCTATAAGATGCTCGCTCGCTTCGATTGATTCGAAAGTGGCAAGTTCTTTCTGAGAGCTGAGAGGCTCCCGAAAGGGATCAAAAGCTTCAATGACAGACACAACTAATCAGAGCCCTTTCCACGCCCGAAAATTCCGAAAACGTCTTCAAGATCGAAATCCCAACCCTATAGTAATGGGAAGAAACAACTATACCAAAAGAACAAAATCTCATAGTCTTAATCCTAGATTTTCTCACTTCACCGGTTTCCTAACTTTCCTGCACGATCCTGATTCGGAGCTGTGTCATCAGCCACCTAAACGGTCAGATTTGACAAATCTTTGCGGGTCACGTATCAGCTTGTATGTTTCCTTTTTTTGTTAGAATAGCCTTTAATAAACTTCACTCAATCTTTTTCATAATTTCCGTATCTGCGAGTTTCCTAAACAATCTCACTGCATTTAATGGGTATATGATACGTGTATATATGCTTCCTTTCTGAGTTTTTTTTTCACTGTGTTAATAGTTTTTCTCTTTGCGCTCTAATGGAAGCGAGTCTTGAAAAAACCCTTTAGAATTTTATAACTGGGCTATTGTTTTCTTGTCTGCACTTCCTGCAGTTACAGTGGTCTGTGGGGCACACTAGATTCGGAGGTTGTCATTGGATATTATAGTTTTTGGTGATTGAATCTGAGTTTAATTTAGGATTCAGATTAGGGTTTTTACCTTTTTCTTTCTCTGTTATTGGTTCTTTTTTTTGTGATATGGGCGAAAGGGTGTCAAAATTAGATACTTCACCACTGGTGAGTATGTGTAAAGAGAGGAAGGAGTTTATTAAAGCTGCTAAAAATTGTCGGTATGACTTAGTTGCAGCCTTTGTCATGTATTTACAGTCCCTTTTAGACGTAGGCAATGCCCTTAACCAATATGTGGAAGAAGAGTTGCTAATTTTTGGTGATTCTCCTCAGGTTTCTGTGTCTGATTACGAGCCATCTGAAGAAGATTCTCACTTGAAATTTCCCTCTGACTCTGAATCGGATTTGGATTCATTAATTGATCATGTGCACAGTAATATGGAAGTACCAAGAGGCCCTCATAAGAACTTGGAAGTTCTGGGTAAACCAAGACACTATACTACAGAGAATGAAGACCAATCTGCAGCAAATATGGATCCAAAATGTATGAAAAACAGATCTAATGAGATGCCAAGGGTAATTTATGGGAAATCAGGAGTTAAGAGTGCAAGTCACAGGGAAGAACCATTGAATTTGTATTCCAGTCATCCCCATCATATCAATCAAGAGAATACTCGCATTCCTGTGGATCTGTTGCAGGAAGATCTTGTGCACCATGAATACAATCAGAGGTTTTCATTAAGCAATAGATGGGAAATTCCACAAAGTCATCATAGGTATCCTCAGCATGTGAATCAGGACTTATATGGATCTCCGATGGGTTTTTCCTACTATGATGATAGGTTTTCACAGTATCCTGCTGAGGCAATTTCAATGTATACGCCTTCCAGTTATACGAAGTTCCAGAAGCATGGAGCTAAGAAAAATACCCCTGCCACTGCTTTACCTACTCCTCCCCCACCCCAAGGCTCTACATGGGATTTCTTACATCTATTCAGCTTGAATAATGATGTTCTGTATGAAAATCATATCAACTATAGTTATAAAACTTGGTCCAATAGTAGTGATTGTGATATGAGAGAAGTAAGGGAAAGAGAAGGGATTCCTGATTTAGAAGATGAAATTGATTGTGATGTGAGAGAAGTAAGGAAAAGAGAAGGGATTCCTGATTTAGAAGATGAAAATGAACAAAGTTTAACTGAGACATTTGATAAGAAGGAATTGAAAAGAGGGATAAATATCAACTCTGGTGATGGCACTTCCAATGCTGCACAATTAAATTCTAATGAAGATGCGCTGTCAGATGAAGAAAAGGAGCTTAAGGATGGGGACAATGCCACTGAGAAAGAAATCAAGGATAACTCTAAATTCTTTATGCCAAAGAACTTGGATAATGGCACAAGCAAAGGCGTGAATTCTGAGGCAGAAGAAACAATGGTACAGGGCAGTGAATCTCTAGGAACAAGTAGTGTTTCCACACCTATTGCTAGTTGCAGAATGGGTCTTAAGGAAGCAGTAAAGGATATAAAGGATGAATTTCAAAATTTATTTGATTTTGGAAAAGAATTTTCAGCTGTTATTGAGGTGGGCAAGCTACCGCATCACCCTATACCCACCAAATTAAGGGGTAGGATCTCTGGGTTTGATCATGTTAATATTATCAGATTTAGTCACATATAAGTATGGATGATTTTTACTTTTTCTCTTTATGTCACATCTGATCAAAATTTCTAAAATTAATGCTTATGATATTTAATTCTTTTCTTTTATTATATTAGAAATTGCTTTACAGGGAAAATGGGAAAGTGTCCATAAAATGGGATGACAACAATATTCTGACTTATTATAACAAATAGTGCATAGGAGAACTTGATTATTAAATCCTGTAATTCGCATTATAGCATGAAGCAGATGTAAAGGGAAAAGAAAAGAAACAACGAGATGGGGCAGGAAGAAAGGAAATAAAAAACTTAGAAAGCAGCTAGGATTGGTTTTGCTGTAGCACATGTCTATCTAAATAAATAGTTGGCATGACTAGAAATTAGGATATTTTTAACGGTAAGGGAAACTTGTCACCCTGAGTATAAATCGAAGAGAACCAGTAATAAGTTGTCTCTTGATGATGCACAACGATGAATTATAGAGGACATCAGGACATCATATTGTGTGAGAGTCAAAACTTCATGCCCAGTACCGTCTGTCTGATGTGGAATGTGGTGAGTTAATTTGGATTTGTATTTTTCATGGATTTCTTTCTATTAACAGCAATGTTGAATTTCATGATACTTGTAAATACTTTTGATGGCCTCAGTGGCAATTAAATAATTTGCATATTTTGGTGTAAGAACTAAAATTAATCTAATTACTTCACCCCAAAAAAAATGATCTAAGTGTTCACAGCTGATTAGATGACCTTTTCTTCTTACTCTTTTTTTGAGGGATTGGGGGGAAGGGGTGGATGCTAAGTTTAACATAAAAAATTTAATTTTAATCAAATTATATGCTACCTTGCAGGCTATGCTTCTTTTGTCCTGGGACTGATAATCCCTTCAACAGTTACATATTCACACCATCCTTATATGCTTTTAAACCAATCAGCTTCCAGAGGAAGGCTGTTGTCCAAAGCTCTCAAGAGGAACAATCAAAAACATGTTTGTTCAAAGTTTGGTGACCTTTCATCCTCTTTGGATCAGCTTCATGTGTGGGAGAAAAAACTTTATGGGGAAGTTATGGTTAGCAATCACTTAAACTCAACAATGCATGCCTTCTTTCCTGATAGTGTTATAAAAGCTTGAAATTGGACTTTTTTTGTATAATTATTTTAATGACAGGGTGAAGAAAAAATTCGAATTCTATATGATAAGCAGTGCAAGAGGCTTAAAGATTTGGATCATCGAGGTGCTGAATCAGATAAGATCAATGATGCTTTGGCTTCAGTCAGACGTCTGCAATCAGAAATTAATGTAGCTGTTGCATCCATTAGTGTAATATCAAGAGAAATGCATAAGTTAAGAGATGATAAGTTGCTTCCTGAACTGAATAAATTGATTGAAGGGTATGATACTTTTGCTTTCTTCTTTTTATTATTTATATGGATTCATATCTTATTGACTGTTGATGCTGCCAAAATTATCTATGATTTTTTTGTAAGATTTAAGGTCATTGCCTCATCTCTAGGCCAAAAAAATATATTAGTTTTCTCTCTTTCTGCTTCTATGAGATATTAGGGGCTGGTTGTTCTTCCTTTACGTGATGTGCCTCTGCAATGCTTGTTTGAAGCAATATGTCTGGCATTTTTTGCATTGCAACGCATCTGCTGTTGTTTTACATTTAATATGTCAATGATGCATATACTTTGGTGTAGGTGTCTTTAAAACCTCGAATATTTTATACTAAATTATAATAGACAACCAAAGCACTGAGTTTAAATTAATAAAGGTAAGTAACATAGTTTGAAATCTAATGTTTTCAGGATATGTCAAATTTATGATTGCAAAACCAGATTGAAGTTACAGAATTGAGGAAGATTTGTTTCCATTTACATGGTTTTACTTTTTCCTGATATTTTATAATTATACTTACTCAACGTCCTTTTATAGGTTAATCAGATTGTTTAAGTTCATGGGTACTTGCCACCAGAAACAATTCCAAGCTATCACAGAGGCCAAAAGTCATGTACATATTTTAGATCCTGGGATTAGGAAACATTCAAACCCACGAGCTACTCTGAGACTGGAAAGGTTGATCTTGAATTGGGGTATATGCTTTAGTAACTTCGTTAAAATGCAGAAGACCTTTGTGAAGTACTTGAATGAGTGGCTTCTGAGGTGCATTCTCCCAGAACCAGAAGAAACTGCAGATGGGATTGCTCCTTTCTCGCCAAGCAGTATAGGAGCTCCACCAATTTTCACTTTATGCAGGGATTGGTACCATGCAATTGACTCGATTTCAGAAATAGGAGTTTCTAAAGCAATTACTAATTTTGCGTCAAGCTTGCACCAGTTATATGAGAAGCAGAAAGAGGAACAGGCGCAGAAAGCTATAGTGGATTACCTTTTGAAGGATTATGAGCATAGGCTTAAATCCTTTCACAAGAAGAATCGCATGAGCTGGCACCAGAATTCTTCTTTTATTGATATGGTAGCCTCAGGGGGTGCTGTAGAAGCTGAAGTACCTCTACTGGGTGGATTGGATGAGAGTTTAGCATCTTCAAGGAGAAGACTAATTGAACAGAGAACGAGACACCAAGAAGCTATCAGACAGGTCAATGATGCTGCTTCAAGTTGCTTACAAGTGGGTCTATCTCCCATTTTTGAGGTTTTGGGGAGCTATTGTATGGAACATCTGAAAGTTTATGAGCAGCTTAGAATCCCAAATGCGGTGTCCTACGATTAAGTGCTCTTGTGCTAGTATCTATAAAACAGAATTGAATTTTGAGAAAATATATATGTATCATTTCTAAGTGCAAATTTTAATTTCTAGGATCTATCCAAGGGAGTGAAGAACAAAGTTTTCGTCTAGTTGGAAGAATGTAAATGAATTTTGGAACTTCATTTTGGGTTGGACCGTTATATTAGTAGATCATGGGTCTTTTTTTGGCAGACCCTTCCTTTTCGGAGACTTGATGATAACATTCTTTTCTTCTTGCAACTGATAAATTTGGTTAGGTATTCTTGCATAGATATTTGTATCTATATTAATCCTTTTGAATTGTAAGATATAAAGTTTGCAAAGTGAAAAATGAGAATGAGAAAGCAGGCTTTAAATGGTAATGATCCTAAACCGAAAGAGCATTTGAAACATGATGATAAACAAGGAGCCTGTTTGTTTTTAAGAGCTTGAACTCTCCAAGAATATATACTAGTGATATTTTTGTAAGAGTGATTATACAAAAACTCGACCTAATACATATTTTAAGAACCATAATTACTTTTTCAGCATATATTTTAACATGGTCTCCCTTAATGTGCTAACCTTGAACTCCTAATACTTCTCTTTTGGAACTTGTCTTTTAGTAATGCCTTCGTAAAAATATCAGCCAGTTGCTCCTTTGACTTGCAATACTATAACTCCGCGTGTGCTCCAATTGCTTCACAATAAAGTGATGTTTGATTGTTACTTGCTTTGTCTGGGTATGATAAATTAGGTACTTTGCAATTATAATGACTGAAATGTTATCACAGAACATTACATAAAAAATTCAAAATGTATTAACAACATAGAGATTTCTTTGTAATAAACAATATAGAAATGATTTTTTTATATATCTTATGCTCAAAATTTTTATAAATAAACTTTTAAGTATCCGATAAATTAAAATATCCACTTACTAAACACCAGAGAAAATTATTTCATAAGAACAGTGTACAAACACAACTATTATAAATCATCAAGGAAGGATTCCAAGTTTCCAACAAGAAGACATGTAAGTTTCCCGAATTCTCCACCAGTACGAACACATTACTTCCATAAATTCACTCATAAAAGCTACCTTTTGGTGGGAACCTATTGGATGCTTTGTTGCAGATATAGGCTTTGGTAATCTAGCATTTGATCTTGCCTAAAACAAACCTCAGAAAATACAAAAATGTTTGCAGAAAACCAAGATATACATGCAGCTCCAGTAGCTCAACCATTCCCATTTTATTCCCTCCCATGGGCTCCATTGGCATTTCTACATTTATAGTTAACAGTTTAAACATCCAGATTTTTGTGCCCAGGGCAAGAAACCTTTGACTGCAACGAGGATGAATTGAGGTCTGCAAGCAATGAAGGCAAACCATCTCAACTTCAGGTCCTGAGATGTCATCAGTTCAGGACTTCAGGTACCCCCAAATGTTGACACTGATCTATCTTCACTTGATTTCTGTCAACAAAACCTAGCCCACATGGTATTTCAGCTTTATTGCAAATACAGGAGTCTCTCAATGTAACGCCTTTAGTTGGGTTAGGGACCTTTTAGTAAATTTACTAACTATATTATTTAATAATTACTTATTTTAGTATAAGGGGCCACAAATAAAGAGAAGGGAACAAATAAAAAAAAATCTTTCCTCTCTCTCCTCACCTCCAGCAAGCTGAGAAGCTTCAGGAAGAACGAAGCACTCTCTCTCTCGCCATCTGCAGGGTAGCTTCACCCCTCCGTTCAGCTGGTGTTAGTTTTCCATTCAGGTGGCCGTCTGATTCCGAAATATTGCTGTAGTTTCGTAGCTTCACTGAGTTCCCTTCATCTCTCAACCGCTGTATTTTCTCTCAAGCTTCCTCCCAAACTTGTTATTTCCTTTGTATTTTTGACGGCTTACTGTACAACCACAGCAACTTAGTTGACTGATTGCAGTGTACAACAGCTCCCAATGTTGTTCAAAATGTCTTGATCTTTATGGATTAAATTTTTCTGTTATTAAAATCCTCCTTGACAATGGCTTTAGCATAGCTCAAATTCATTTCAACATATTAGGAATTTAAAGCTTACGTGTTTGCAACAAATGAGATGTGAAAAATTGGGGTTTAGATGAGGATAATTAAAATTCCTCCTTTGTTTTATCACGGTGTGTCGTAAATTCTCATGTTGTGCAGTTTCCAAAGTTAGTAAGTATAGTTGAAACGTCTACCTTGATCACATGTATATGAACCATATGAAATTATTTTTACTATAGTTCTAAAATTATATTAATTATTTTTTATAAAAAAAAAATTGAATTATGTTCTTTACTAATGATGTGAACTTCTAAATGTTTATGTGATTGAAATAAAATTTCTAATGATGTTTTTCTTATATAAAAAAGTATTGTAAATTTGTAATATTTTAAGCTTAAATTATTTGTGAAGGTATGCCAATATAAGTTCATTAATAAGTGAAGTTTTTGGTGTATCCTTTAGCACTTCTATAGGGTAATCCTAGGTGCACCTAACATTAGTTGACCATAGACTATTTATGGGAGGTATAAAGTAAGTCATTAGAACGAATATGTGATTTATTCCATTTGTGAGATTACTCCGAATGTATGTGATACATTATTTCATGAGAAAGAGTTGCCTATAAGAAGAACTACTAGATCCATCTCCTGATTATATTGAAATTTATAAACTCTTTAGAATTTTATGTTTTATATAATTATATTGATAAGTTTATTCCTATGATTTTTACTTCTCATTGTATATATGCGATTTAAGATAATTCAAAAATGTTTAGTTAATTGTTTAAGAATTTTAATTATATCATTCGAACTCACCTCCCTATGATATGATCTTGGCTTCCAAATTATGAGATGTTCCTTTATTATGAATTTAACTTCCTAAAGCTCTTTTTGCTTATGTTAATTCCATTTTTAAATTTTATATTCCTATAACTGTCATGTGGTTTCTATATGTAGAATTGATAAAAAAAATTCAGCTCTCTTTGTGATTGACCCCTTTTCTTTTTAACTTCTCAGATCAAGCCGCAGGTGCTAAATCTTGTGAGCCTCCATTTTCTGCTGAGCCTGCCAACTAGATGTGGTAAGCATCCCTCCTGTTGGTGGAGTGTTTTGAGAAGGCATTTGGACATATTGACTAAGAAGTGCATTGGGTCATTTTTGTGTTTTGGTCATGTCATATAAATATGAAATATTTTGATTAATTGTTAATGTTGTTCCTTGTTTTATGCCCTTGAGGTTGTGAAACTGTGTGGTGGATTTATCCATCCATTTTTTGTTGTGGGTTATACTCTAAAATGTTCATATTTCAGAAGAAATTTTGTTCGATTTTTTTAGAAATGACGTGAAAATTTCATATTTAAAATTTGTGGCCTTGTGCACTTGGTTTATGATTTGACTTAAATTTAATTTAAGTTATTTTGAATTGCATTGCATGGAGTCATACAGTAGGCTGATAAGTTAGCAGATAGCTTCCTAAGCCGGTCACATTCCTGGATTTGGGGCGTGACACTCAACTAGTAGTTAAATTATGTCAACAGAACCAATAATGTTAATGTGAATTTATTGAAGATGAAGAAGGATATACACAAGTTGATGTTTGCCAAAAGACAGAAGTGACATAAAAAAAGTGAATCAGGTGATGCTTGATTTGCAGTTTCCTGGAGACTTTCAGGAATCCTAGTATGAGTATCTAAGAATGCCATGTTTAATTCAAGATTTCACAGAGTTCTCATGAACCCTAAATGTCCCTTAAAATCACTTACACACAAAATATCAGAAAATTGGTAACACTTATACCAACAAACATTTTGAGATTCCCATCTCTAAGAAATCCTCCCAGTTTTATATGAAAAGCAAGTTTATCTCCATGACAACCACTGTCGCCTCTAATAAGTGGTGGAACAACTAAATTACCTCATATACGTCTCGACTTCTGCTGTGGAGGAGGGTACATGCCCATTCCCAGGTCTTTTCTACTTAACTGTTCAACAAAGTAAACAAGAATATCATATCCTCAGGAAAAAGGAGCACAAAAAATTTATATCCCACCTTTCCCAAGAAAATAAACCTGTCGCTGCTGATGGGCCTGTGCAACACCCCGTTGCATTGGGATGCCACCAGGATTCATTCCACCACCCCCACCCATCCCTGCCTGGGATGTGAGATTTTAAGTTTGCATTGCCTGAGGTGGCATCCTTTGCATGCCAACAATATTCATTGGCCGAGGGAGAGATCTATTAGACACATGAGCACCTGGCATGCCACCAGAAACTGCAGCTCCAGATGAAACCTGACTCAAAGAATAAGAAATAAGCAGATACATCCTAAAGTGTGAACTAGAGAATGCTTATATACATATATGCTTATGTGTGAAGTATGCACATAAAACAACATTATTTACTATGAACAAAGAATTTCTTTAAAAAGGCAAGGCCATTCAAATTTTAATAAGGAACCATAACATCAAATGGACAAAAGTCTACAAGCATACATATACATAGTTTAAGTAACTAAGTCCCTTAGGCATAGCAAAAACATTGAAAATGTTCTTAGGCCTCATTGCATAATGTAAATAAAGTTTATTTATATCACCGAGATTTGCTAAATGTCATCTCCTTATCTTAAGGTTATATAAATTGGACAGGCAACAGATATGGGTCACGCTAGTTAATTTAGTCTATCATATCTTTGAATGCCATAGTTATATCAACTAGGGTTCATGATTTGCTATGGAGTTGGAAGCATAAAGGAAAATAACATTAAGTTGTATCATTTAGAAAACAACTTATTTTTGGTGGTAGTAGGAAGGTTTTTGAAGGAGTCCACAGCAGGAGAGTTGAAGTTCAAAAGCGCAATTTCTGTTAATAGTATTCAGCCAGAGCTCCATTCGTTCATCATTCACAGCAATATGCCAACCAGAGATCTCTTAGATTCATTTGACCGCATTTTTATATTTCCCATATATATGGTCTCTCTTCTATAGTTCTATGACATCTAGTAAGAATTTGTTTATTGAAAAATAAAGGAGTAATTCATGATAATAGGATATACTGATGTATTCAGGCAGCACAAAGCATGACAAACTTAATGCTCCAGCACATTTTTTTTCTAATCCTATAACCCTGATTACGTTTAAAAGTTTTCATTCAACAAATAGCCCAACTATGTCACCCATAGAATACCCCGCATAATTTACAACTCGATTCTATATTTGCGTGCTCATATTGTCTAAGATGGACAAGGCAAAAATGATTTACAGAGAGAGGAAGCAGTTCACTAATCCACCCAACATTTGAAGGGGCCATACCCTATAAAAATCCTGACATAAACTGTATGTATATTGTATGTATATCACCATTCAAAGTATCATTTCATACATAGAAAAGTTGAAAATAGTCATTCACTTCTCTAAATATGCACAGGTCTTTACCATTTTTATTAAAAATTTAAAACCATCCATCATTTCACTGATATTGACTGCTCTCTCTATTTTTAAAGATATAATAAGAATCTGCTGAAAGAAGGCTCAGGAAAAATAGAATCATATCCTTCACTATTAGATATGCACCGCTCCATGAAATTTTTAAATCCATAATGAGAATTTACATTGCAGAGATGGGTCAATGACATAATAAGTCTGTAGTCCATACACTTGCAGTTTAGCATTGATATAGTATCAACAAAATTTTCAATCATTCCATACCGGTTGTGAAGGCTGCAGGTTGGACATTTGAGGAACAGATGCTTTGTGAAGAAAACTACTTGAATATTGTTTGTTTATAAATCTTCCAAGCAAATTCTAAGCAATGAGAAGTAGCCAACAATGATTGGAAAAGGTTTTATCCAATAAAAACTTCGGGGAGAAGACAAAAACAAAATAGCAAAAATTGGAAGGAAGAAAAAGCCTTACTTCCGCCCAGGTAGTGGTTCCATTTTGAAATACCTGGTAAACAAGGCATAAGGATGCTTAATAGATGATAGCTGAATACTATAAAGGAGCTAATTGTACAACCAATGACTTAAGAAAATTATCCAAATCCCGAGCTTATATTTAGTGCTCCCCGGAGCACTCAAGTGAGTACTCCGGGGAGAGTTAATTCACACAAGGGCCCCACTTTTGAAGTGGGGCCCATGACACAGGAGGTGGGACCCC
>JASKGM010000014.1:12846543-12856949 GCA_034509205.1 Ceratonia siliqua
TTCTTGCTATTTTCCTTTCAGTCAGTATTGTTCTGGTGTGTTTTTACTACTGTTTCTTGTCAACATAAGTCCTTAGCCACTGTTTTATCAATATAGATAGGTATTTCCATTGTTGTTCCTGGCATATTATTTTGGTTCCCATCATTGTATCATTTAAAAAAACTTCTTGTTAAAGCTTAATTTGGTGTATTGGGGACAATTAGGAGGGTTTTTGAAGGAGTACTGAGTGGGCAAGTTGTAATAATCCTCCACATTCCTTCTCAACTTAACCCCAATTACAATACCCTTAATATTTTCACACAATAAATCGTCCAACTGTATCGCCCATAGGATACCCACATCATCTACAAATTTTCTGTATTTTATACACCAAACTCTTATGCAAATATTGTCTTAAATGGACATGGCTACAATGAGCTACACAGAGAGGAAGCAATTCAGTAAGCTACCCACCATTTGAAGGCCACCATTTGAAGGGGCCTACACAAACTGTATTTACGTTGCCATTAAAAGTACCACATCATATGGTAAAAAGTTGAAAACAGACCCTCACTTCTCTTTCATAGACACTACTCTTGCAATTCAAAGTACTACCTTATCCATAGAAATTTGAACATCATCCTTCATTTCCGTGATATTCACTGCTCGTTCTAATTTTAAATCAATAATAAACTCCACGAAAGAAGGCTCAAGGACAAAATTGAATCACATCCTTCCCTCTTCTGATATGCACTGCTCTATAGAATTTTTAAATCTCTAATGAGACCTTTAAAAATGAAGATGGGTTAATGACAAATTAAGTCTACGCACATGCAATCTAGCATTGATATAGTATCAATAAGTACCTTCCTGCAATACCCAAATCCAAAAAAAAAAATTGTCATTGCATACCGATTGTGAAGGTTGCAGATTGGTTGTCCCTTCAAAATCTGTTGTTGTGTCCACTGGACGTATGGGATAGTTCACAATTTTCTCTCCAGGTTGGCAGGGTACAAGTGCACTGAAAATTGATCATGTCTAGTTAAAGCAAATAGCATCGATAGAATACATGCTTCAGGAAGTCAACTAATATTGTTTATTTATATATTCATAAATCTTCCAAGCAAATTTTTAAAGCAATGAAAAGTAACCAACAGTGATTGAAAAAGGTTTTACGCAATGAAAACATAGGGGAAAAGATCAGAACAAAATGGCAAGAGGGAGGAAAAGCAAGGCCTTACTTCCGCCCAGGCAGTGGTTCCATTTTGAAATACCTGGTAAAAAACACAAGTGCTTAAAAGATGATAGCTGAACAATAAAAAAGAACTACTTATATAAGTAAAATAACATATGTGGAATCTTGCCAAATTCCAATACCAGTAATGAACAGTGAACACATGGTTAACAAGAAGACACCTTGCCATCAAAAGTCACAGTGCAGTCCCTAATACAATTAAACAATCTTTTGATAATAAGCAACAAGCAGTTTTTAAGCTTTCCGAGTGCCATGGTTGAATTAAAACTCAACACCAAGTCTCTCCAGTTCTCTCATAATCAGTTATCCACTTAGTATCTATGAGAAAAAATGAAGGCAAGTTATTGGTATTTAGCATTTATGGGAAAAGTAAGAGATTAATACCTCTAGGACCACATGACATGGAAATATGGAATGCTATGATTTGACAAATAACCTCCTTAGAGGAAGACCAGCAGTGACTGGAGCCAGCCCACTGCTCCAGGAAAAATATAGATAAAGGACACATAGGTTGATGAACTATACTCATTGAACTTGACCAATGGTTACAGCATTAATATTGTGAAAATGAATGTCATACCCAAGGGCCAGAAGGAACTCAGATACATAAGATGATTTTTGATGACTGAAATCACTGAACAAGAAGTCATATATGCATAAACGGTACTATGAATGTGGTCAGAATCAGATGAAACCAAAAATTCAATATTGTTTCATGGAACCAGGGAAAGCTTTTGGACTTGTTCAGTAGATGACTCCAAAACCTGTTTGCTCTTGGTAATTTTCACTAATATCAAGAATGTATTGAGAACCACAACAAGATGATTACCACATCATTTTCAGCATAGCAACATAACTTTAGGCCGTATCAAGAAACAAAACATACAAGAAAATGTAGAATATTCTTAAATTTTCTACATATAGAAAACCATTAAGGAAAGTAAATGTAAAACTTCAGCCTTTTTTATGGTTTAGCCACTAGGTACTTGAAATTCACTCAGGAATGGCCAAGGAGAAAAAAAAGAGCCTTACTCATGTTCCAAAGCTTGTGCTGCTGTTATCCGCTTTCGAGGATCATATCTGCACGTGAAGATATGACTCATATTATCTAGTTTTAAGAAAAGAAAAGCAAAAAAATAGAGAACCTTCATTAAAACAGCAAGTTAAGTATCATACATCCACAAACACTACAAGATGTAATCATTGCAAAAGTGGAAGAAAAAACCAAAAAGGTGTTAAAAAAGACACCCCACATCTTTACAGTTTAAATTCCCCATGATATGCAACTGAAATAAGTTGTTTCATTAGTAGTTAAACTAATAGAAATTACATAACTATCCCTCACATATGACCACCTGTAGACAGAAAACCCATTTATCCATAACAATACAGTGAAGCAGATCTCACTCCAAATCACAAGTGTATGAGATTAATCGTCTAGCTCCACACTGTTGCATTTTTATCACTTAATTGGGAAAAAATTAAAAGCATCATTCTTGTATAAGCATAGTAAAAAAATATCTAAAGAGCTCAGAAAGAAAAACTTACTCAAGCATCTTTGACAAGAGGTCATATGCGGGACTTTTCGGAGGTAGGTGTACAATGTTACAAAGGCTAGTGTTGTCACTGTTGCATGCAAACATCAGAGGAAATCCGTTAATTTCATTGGAAGAAAATTTCCATTATTTGAGGAATGAGGGGTAACAAAAGTTGGAAATGAAAAAAAGACTCAACTATAGAAATAGTTCTATCCTACCCTTTTTTTTTCTCTCTCTATATATATACATGCGAACATTAAATAAGGACAAAATGTCTCATAAAATATTATCAAAAGATCTTACTATTTGTGCCCTTGGATATGCTGCAGATCTTGTTGCCAATGGGGAAGATTTGCTAGGGAAGGCCACTTTTCTAACGTAGGATGGCCTGGCACAGTAACAATGTCCTGTGATGTAGCTCTGGAATATTCATCAAGAGAATGAATACCCCCAGCAGGGAGAAAGAAAAACAGCAAGCAGATAAGTTACCTAAAACCTTGAATATCTTGTCAAGTTGGTCAAGCTGCACATGAGGCACAAAGATTATATAGAATTAGAATCCAAAAAGGAAAAGGTAAGACTAATATGATTATGAACATTACATCTACAGCAACAATCAACAACTATAGAATCAGAAAGCTAAAAGTTGCTGCATTACATACCTGAAAAGGATTTGGCGTAGCTTTGACTTCAGCTCCTTGAAATAGTGGCTTCAATGTCAACAACTCAGCAAAAATGCATCCAACAGCCCACATATCTAAATGACTATTTAAGGAAAAATGTTAAAGTAATTGTTTATCTTTCTTGTAGACCCTCAATACTTTCTGACATCTCAGATTCAATTGAATCCATTTATAATTCAAGCAACTATTTTAAGTCAATCTAGGGATAACGATGGAAGCAAGTATCTTGTCAAAAGATTAGTACATAAGTTAAAAGACTTCAGCTATATCCATGAGAATTTGATAATTTCACTATGGTATAACTCTGAAGTTTACCAAAAGATACAACAGTACATCAGTAACAATGACTTGACTGGCAAATATTACACGAACACAAAACTTTTATACTGACAACATGAATTTCCCAGCAATAAGAAAATGAAAAAATTAAACTAAAGGGATACCAACAGCACTGGTATAATGTTTTGCCCCAAGAAGCAACTCAGGTGCACGATACCAAATAGTAACAACAACCTGCAAGTTATTATTCCATCAATTCAGTAACAGTAAACTAGGCCATCAAATAAACAAGCAAGTGCACTTAAACCATATTTAAGCACTCAACATATGGGAGAAATAATAAAAACACTTGAGGCTGCTTGCAGACTGGACAGTTCAAGAATCTAAACTTGAAATCAACAACAATATCCATCATTCAGCTTATAGCAAAATAATTTAATCTATTCTAGCTGTCTATACCCTATATTATATGCATATACAGGTTTTTCTTTCTTTAGTATTAAGAATACCATATTAACATACCAAACATACAACAATTTGTGAATCTTAAATGATAGATATGATATAGATGGATAAAAATGGAAAAGATGCATCATACTCCATTTTCAGATAATGGCTTCAGTGGGGCCTGATATATCCTTGCAAGTCCAAAGTCAGCAATTTTAACAAATCCATGTTCTTCTCCTTCACCCATAACCTGGTCAAAAGTAGTTTAAGTAAAGAAATAAGCAAGTGCACTTAAACCTAAAAAACAAAGAATTAAGCAACTGCACTAAACACAAGGGGACAAAAAGAGGTTGAAATGCAAATGGCAATTTATAGCAGTAAAAGAATTTATCAGTATACAGTCATAAGGTAGCTGGAGGCATACCAATATATTCGATGGCTTTAGATCTCGATGAATTATCCAATTACTACAGCAGAAATGCAATATATTAAGTCCATTTATAAAGACAAATTTGAAAAGGAACCATTATCAACTTCATAAAAGAATTCTCACCTGTGCAGATAGTTTAGTCCATTGAGCAGCTGCCAGAGTAATGATTTAACAGTATATTGATTAATAGAATGATTGACTTTGTCCCTGTGATGCCTTATGATTTCCTGCCATTCAAGATTGCAAGTTTTACACTCAACTTAACTAACTAGAACAATAGATTTCTTGCCACCTATATATTTCTTCCCATAAAAATTTAAAATTTTATAGAGAGTAAAACACATGTCTTTTTGAACCAAAATCTATGTCTCTTTTCCAGAGGAACATCAGAATATAAGAAAAAACAAACACCTTACCAGATATCAGAGATAACATATTTCCTGAGACATTTTTTGGTTAGTTCCAAAAGAAAAAGACAATTTTAATTTTAACTCAAATGCCTAAGTTTGAACTTGAATGCACTCTAGGCAATAGGCATGTCATTCGTACTCACATAAAGGTCATGTTCAGCATAATCAAAAGCTAGATAAAGAGACATGTCCGCATGATTGATGTGAACATTCACAAGCTTCACAACATTTTCGTGTGATATCTCCCTGAGTAACTGCAGCATCAAGAGAAATTACTCAGAATTAACTCAAAGCATCAAAGGAGCAAAAATGACAACCTCCGGGAGAACAGAAAGATTCAAACTTAGTGTAGTTTTCTGATTGCACTCCAAATAGAAATATGAAAGAAGATAAAAGAATAAAATTTCAACCAGATTCTACCATTCTTTTCCAAAGAAAATGATACTATACAACCGAACCCTATTTGATATGCTTGCCAATTAGTAATATTATTCCCTTTCTTGTCCTAAATAATATACATATCCTCTGTTCCATTCTTGATCAAGTAAATCAGACTTCAACCCCACAATCTTGGCGAGAGTACATGAAATAAAAGAACCAAGTAAGATTGTGCAGAACTAGTGCATTTCTCCCGGGTCGGATAAGTGCATTTCTTATAATAGAAAAAGAAAGGTGCTTTTTTGGAAATTCGAAATCAAAATTCCTGCTTGTGTTTCTTATTTCATTGACCTTGCTGAGAAATTTTCTGGAGCTTACAAATTTCCCTTCATTCTCCAGCAAATTTCTCAGCAGCAACCAAGCAATGAGGAAAAGCAAAATTTAAAAAGAGAAAAAGAAAGAGAAGGCAGACCATAATTTCACGAATAGCGGTGGGAGAGACGCCGTCGCCATCTTTGGACTGCTTGAATTTCTTGATGGCAATGGATTTTCCGCGATTCGTCGGAGACTTGATCTTTGCGAGAAATACAAGACCGTAGGTACCTTCCCCAATTTTCCCTATCAAATCATACTGTTGTAGCCACTCAGGCTTATTACTATTGCCACTGTTATTGTTGTTTGACCGATTGGTGGTGCCATCTCCCATGGCTTCTCCTCCTCTGTCTCTCCCAGTTTCCAACTGAACGAGAAAATAAAGGCCGTGTTTGGATGAAATATTCGTGTATAAGCTGTTTTTTTTTATTTTATAAAATTAAGTATATCTGATCATCTATAATAATTAACTACAGAAATATTTGAGGGTTGGCTTACTATCCTACAACTCAAAATTTTATGAGGTTTGTTAATTTTTAATTTTTATTCTTTTTAGTTTTATTTTTTAATATTAATTATTTATTTATTATATCATATATTTATTTATATTTTTATGTATTATTCATTTATAACTTTTTTAGTATTATTTATATATAAATTAAAATTAAATATATATATATATATAACATAATAAATAATCAATTAATATTAAAAAATAAAAAATAAATAAAAATAATCTCAAAATAAAGGAATCTTATTAAAAAATATATTTTTTTAAATAAAAAAATTATAGAAATTGAACAGATCAAGAATGGGATTTGGATCCTCCAATTACCACTACAATATATAATCTTATATATTATAAAATATCACAGATGTCAACTCTCATATTATTTTTGGATATAATTCTCTTTCGTGTTATACTGACTCTCAAAAAAGTATCAATAATAAGAATAAAATGTTTTCAAAAGACTAATCCCAGCAAAGAAAGTACCTTCATAATTTAATTACTATTTTGTTTTAATATATGAAAACGATGTGCGACTTAAAATTAGTATTAAGAGATTAGTAAAGATATGATACGAATTACTTACATGTTAAAATAAGTCTTTTCATATACTAAAAAGTCACAATAAAATCAAACTTCGGCTCTCATTCTATTTTTGGATATAATCCTCTTTTACTCTCAAAAAAACATCAATAATAAGAATAAAAAATTTTCAAAAGACTAATCCATAAAAAGAAAGTACCTCCATAATTTAATTACCATTTGGTTTTAATATATGAAAACCATGTGAGACTTAAAACTAAATCAAGAAATGAGCAACGATATGATACGAGTTGCTTACCTGCTAAAATAAGTCTTTCCATACTAAAAAGTCACACAGAGACACCCTTACTAATCTCACTCCAAAGCTTATCAGGTGGAATACTATGTTATCCAGTATTAGCGCACTGAACGGGCTGAATATTTAGAAAAGGAAAAAGGATCTGAAGCAGATACCAGCAGTGCTTTTTGACACTGTTCTTTGTTTGGCGGTTTCAGGAGGGTCAAAGCAATGGAGTAAACTATTTCCCAGTTGTTTGAGCAGCAGGAGAACTAGTCCATCCTTATTCACAAATGGTGAATTCTACGAGGAAGCGGTTGCAAGTTCGATTCTTTGCTACGGGGGCAACTGGGTACAATGGAGGTGTTAAGGAGATATCTGAAGCTGAAAATGCGCCGAGGAATTTTGTGTGGGCAGATAAAAAGCTTGGAACTTTTCTGATGTTGGATTTTTAAGTTTTGCAGCACAACCCAAAACAATGTACTTGAACTTAAGTTGAAGAATTTGGTGTTTGTTGGCATCATTATTCACCTTTAGTCTGCTGCGGAAGTAAGAACTCAATATCCTTACTTCTGCAAAATTGCAAGTGGAAGCCGGGCGGGATATTACTAGCTGAACTGAGAGCCATTAAATGTTGGGTCGAGATTACTTAACTTCGCTTTTTATCCTCCTTTTTTATAATTTAAACTACAAAAAATGAAATTACCACTGTCTAAGGGTCACCCAAGGATATTTGCTCTTGGTGATTCTTCTGCATTAAGGGATTCAAATGGGAGGATCCTTCCAGCCACTGCACAGGTGTAACTGTCACCTCATATCCTGTATGATGATATTATGGCATATATATGAATTTTGAGGACATATCATCTTCTTTGTTGACTTGTTTTCCTCTACCTTACAGAGTTACAGGTTGCAATCAATGGCCGTCCGCTTTTGCCATTTAGGTATTATTACATTGGCAAGTTTGTTATCTGTTACTTGCAGATAAGATTGTTTAATTATTCTATGTTCTACACATGTCTAATATGATATAATTCTTGTGGCTGCCAAATTTCAAAATTTAGGTGAGATGATGACACTGGGAAGAAATGATGCTGCAATCTCACCAAGCTGCTTTATTGAGGGGCTAACCTTGGAAGGTCCTATTGGTCATGCTGGTAAGTTTGTTCTACCCTGTACTCTTCCCTATGCGGGGAGCTCTTTTTTGGCTTTTAAAGAAGCAAAAAGTATGAGCTTTTCTACTTTTGCAGCAAGGAAGATAGCATATTTGATCGGGTTACCAACAGAAGAACATATGCTTTAAGTGGGAATTAGCTGGCTTGCAAAATCTGCTATTGATTCTGTGGCATCACTACAAAGTACCTTAACCAAGGTTCTCTCGGGCTCATAGCTCATTCAGAGTGACGTTTACAGCTAGATTGTATGTACAGTAATTAATACTATGTTGTCACTTTCGTCAATTTATTACACAAATTGAAAACATAATTATGCGTTTTGATATAGAGATTGAAACTTTAAGATCTCATTTCACCAGTTTGATGTTTAGGAACAAAAATGATAATATCTTCAAACTTTTAAGGAATAAATTAAGCTACAAACTACCTTAGCTACTGCTGACAAAATAGCAGTGAAGAATAAAGTCCATAGCTTTTAGCGTCATGTTAGACATCACTACTGACTAAATCTCAAAGTGAATAGATGAATTTCAGGGTCCTCTTTAATTACCAAGAGAATTAAAATTTCGAAATTCAATTCTATATTCTGTCTACTTCCTTCTCTTCTACTTCAGTTGGGTGAGTACTTGTCAGCTACTTGACAATTAGAAGACTTATCATAATCCTTCTCATAAATAGCCAGCACCCAGAAAGAGGAACATTTATGGCCAATGCCCCACCATTAAAGGTGAGGAAGCAAAGCCTCAGATGTTGCTTGTTTAATTGATCGATCAATTGCAGTGGACATAGATGGATGTAAGACACATATGTATTAGCAGATATTGATGGGCTCACATAAATTTAACATTTCTCCCTCTTCGTCTGTGTCTTGTTAATTTGCATACCAATACCAATGTTCACTTGAATATAGTGATTAGTGATAGGTTTTGTTATACTTGAAGCTAAATTTCATCATCTTCTTTCTTATTAATGATGTGAAATTTGAGAGGCTGATTTTATTATTATTTTTTTTTAATACTTTTATGATATCAGTAAGTTTTTATATTGTTAGAAAAGAATAATTAAAGGAAGTATTCTAGCATCATTTGACAGGAAATTTTTTTATCCATATCTTTGGAACCGTTGGCTTAATGGGGAAAAAAAACCAATACTTATAAAGGTCCTACCGGGAGTCGAACCCAGGTCGCTGGATTCAAAGTCCAGAGTGCTAACCACTACACCATAGAACCTTCCGTAGCAGTATGATTAAATTTATACCTATTATTCTATTTTTTCAACCCTGATGAGCATGAAAGCAACTTGAACCTGGACAGTAGCTACTACTGGTTTTCGTTCACTCCCTTAATAATAATTTTCAAATTCTCAACACATTACAAACCACAAAGGTTTGATTAAGTAAAGAATTCCTAAAACGATGTGGCTGATTAGGATTTCTACATTATTTTTATTTACCTTTCATTCTGTTTGTTTTTGTTGCTATGCTGCTTTCTTTCTTCTGACAATTCACAAATAATCCCATTGGCGAGTTTCAAGATTGATGAAATGCACCTGAATATACAGACCAAGAATTTCGACCTTCCTGTAAAGGAAATTGTTATTCAACTTATTTGTGAAGTAGCTGGCTTTCAATTAACATCCTTGCTAGTTGATATTTTAGTAACTTTAGTTAAATGAGAAAAATATGCTAGATCCCAGGAGTACAGTGGCAGTATCTTATGGAACGTACTTATTAGATGAAAATATATAACTAACACATCAAGGGGTGGTGGCGCAGTTGGCTAGCGCGTAGGTCTCATAGCTATAGAGTAATCCTGAGGTCGAGAGTTCGAGCCTCTCTCACCCCAATGTTTTTGGTTTTCCTGATAAGCATTTCACGTTCCTGTGTTGGCAGCTTCTTGGTAGATGGAATGGTCATTCACAGTCACAGACAATGATCTACAAGAAAGATAACAAGAGTAACTCGCTTCAGAAAACAATCTATTGCCTTGACTTGTCTCAGAGTTCCTAGCACAAACAAAAAGCTCCATTTGAACATGGTATGCCATTTGTCTTATCTTGAATGAAGAAGGAAATAAAATCCAAAAAGGCCCAAGGAAACGACACCCAAAACAACTCATCAAAACCCTTTTACT
>JASKGM010000014.1:12869856-12882244 GCA_034509205.1 Ceratonia siliqua
TAGTCTAACCCCTCAAAAACTGAGTGAACATAAACCAATATCATGTCTTGAGCCAACAACCCATAACAACAGATTAATATTGCAATACTAAAACAAGGTACACATGCCTCGGTACTGAATAAAATCCAGTAACTAAAATAGAGCGAAACAAATTGCTGTGACATACACTGAAATACAAAACAAAACAAATAAGTTCAAATCAAGATAACCCTAAACCAGCATCATTCTTAAAACCTTGAACATCAAAGGTAATAGACTTTACTTCAAAAAAAGAAAAGAAAAGAAACCTTTAATCCTTACCTTAAAATAAAGTTTGCAGCAACCAATTCAACGATCTAGCAACCTTTCTAATATTCTTGAAACTTTCACCTAGCTTCCTGTTCTTCCCTCAATTTTTCCTTGAAACCACAAAATAAAATTCACTCCTTGAAGTAAATAACGAGATCCAAAGTTGTTAATACTTTCAGAAATTGATTCCTGAAATGCTCTTGCCTTCTCTAAAATCCTCCTCTATATTTCTTCTATGAAACTTCTCTTTTTTCCCGTGTTTTTCGTAACCCCTCATTCTCTGTATTTATAGGCTCTCTGTATTTATAGGCAAAACAGAGTGTACCCACTATAAAATACCCCATTTTCTACATGAACGAAACCTTCCTCCTTATCCTTCCATGGTACGAACCCAGTGAACTGGGGGTGGGGAATGGCAAAAGACATCACCAAAGTCCACAAAATCAGCCCAAAAACGATCCCCTTACTAAACAAACCTCTGAGGAAATCACCGCATTTAATGGAACGACCAGATAAAGGGAATTTGTAGCTACCATTCTGGCAAGTATAGAAGAAATGATGGGAACAAAAAAAATCTAGGCATGAGTTTTAGGTTGCGTATAATGAGAAGACAAAGAGAACTCTGAAAGGGGGAAAGAAGAACCTACGGCTAGTGAAATGAAAGTCATTAGGCCATTGTGATTGGGTTGAATACAATAAAGACTCAGGCTTAGTTGGCTGAAGTGCAGGGGAATTGGACTTAAGTGATAATTTGTTCTTGCAATTCTCTATTTTCTATTTTCCATTTACTCTTTTTAAATTTTCATTTTTTATGAAAGTAAAGGAAATATCATATTTCTATAATTTTACATTTTTTATCTTTTTAATTTTTCAATTTTTTATCTTTTTTTACTATTTTTTCATATTTTATACCTTTCTTCTTCTTTTTGTCATTATTATCATTTTCACAAATCTCCTTTTTTTTATATTTTCTTAATTTTTTATATTTTTTGCCATTTTTAAAAAAATTACAAACAACTTAGATAAATCAAGTGTTTATATTTTGGCAGGAGAATTAAATGTCTACAAAATTTATGTATCAATAAACAAAGGTTTGATAACTTTTGGTTGTTTTAAAATTTTGTATAAATTATACATACAAAAGTTCTTAAATTTAATCATTTTTGTAAATTTAACAACCTTGTTTTACCTAAGTTTACATTATTACACTAAATTTTAACATACATATAATAAATTTATAAATAGGTATTTATTCTCCTATCACATTACTATGTAGGAAGAAGGGTCATAGTTATATATAAGGTGAGTCAACGATTATCGCATAGACCTTGTATATGGCTGTATAACTACCACTTCAAATAGTGAGACGGTAGCTTACCATTCCCCCTATCTTATATAATTTGTATGATTAATATTTATTTCACTCATATTAAAGCGTAGTATCCACTTAAAAAAAATAAAGAAAATAAGAAAGGACAGAGTTTGAAGAAGTGAGGAAGAGATGTATAATGTTTTGTGCAAAGCCAAGCAAACTATTTGATTCAGAAACACGTATTAAAACTGCGGGGCCATTCATTGATTATGCAGAGAATGGGCATTTCCCTGAAGGAGAAGGGAGGAGTGTCCATTCATATTGTTCACGAACAAATTTCATGGCATCATATTTGAAGTAGCTTGCTGGTTGGTGGCTATCCTTAATATCTAGAAATATTTTGATGACCTGAATGGAGAGTTTTGCAAAAAAAGCTCTGGTACTATGATAGTATGTGCAACCATTGTTTGGATTATGTTATGTGACATTTTTTTACGTCTTTTAGTAAAAAAACACTACGTGACTTAATTCGAATGATGATGTCATAATACTATCGTAATATCATATATTTATTTGATGTTTGCCTTCTTTTTCTCAGTCCCTTCTTTACATGCAAATCATCTTGTGTTTTTTTTCTATTTTATTTTGATTTTTCTAATCACTACTCTATAATGCTTCTATTCTATATGAAGGATCAAATGATAGCTGCTATATTCATTTTCTTCAACATTGATTATATATGCAATGATAATATTAATAATACATTATACAACTTTTTTTCTTAGTTATGGAATAAGACTCAAATATAAGTGCAAAAGCTAACAATTATATATTTTTTAAATTATAGTATTCACTAAAGATGCTCTTCAACATGTCAAAAAGTTACCCATCAACATTTTAAATGAATTTTATGAACAATATATAACATAGGTCTTATTATACACTGCATCTTCATTACATTCAATCTCATAACCCACAATATATAAAATATTGACCCCCTATATATTTCGTAGATGCATACATTTGACAAGTGCTTTAATAGTCTATACTAATATATATAGTATAGATCATACTAAAATAATTAATATTTTTTATAAAATAGTAAATAATTAAAATATTTTTTTTAAAAAATAAATTGACATTCACATTAAGACATGTAAAAACATTAATATTAAACAATCGATACATGCCTTTAAAATATTATAGGATGGCACAAAGGTCATTATTGAGAAAGTAAAATTTCTACCAAGGAAATTGGCAAAATATTATTTAAAAATTGAAAACTATTTCATATAAATATTTTTATTGACAATTATTTTATTTTTTTGATCGAATTTAAGCATTGACTTAACTAAATTATTTATTTAAATAATTAAAATTAAACAATAAGTTCATTTATATAATTGTTTCTAAAAAATATTCCCCCAACCCCAAATCAGAATAAACCCCAAACTTCCCGCGCAAGTTGACGACCAAATGGAAAGCCCGCACCCACCTGTCAGCAGGCACTTGTGTAATTTAATAATTTATATTATTTGAAGCCGGGTTCATTTATTTATGTATTTAACAAAAATAAAAAAAATGGTTTGAACCTTTTAGGGGTGGGAAAAAACATCTAAAAAATAAATTAAAAAAAATCTATTTTTAGCTGACGGAAGGGGTTGTAGGCTGTAGCCACAGCCCACAGCCGCAGTCACAGCCGCAGCTGGTAGGGGAGAGGGAAGAACCCTAACCTTTCTCTCTCTCTTTCTCATAGGCTGATAAATTTTCGCAGACTCACAACAGAAGCCCCAATCTGATAGAAGATGAGTGGTCAATTGCCTCCTCTTACCAGGAGGAGCAGTGCGAGCCAGAAGCGTCCACCATCTACGACCAAGAAGTCTGTCCCGGTCGAAAATGGAAGCAATGGAATTTATGGCAAACCTTCCTCTCCGCCTGCGCAAGCGTAGGTTCCTGAGCTCCATTTTTTTTTATTAATGTTCTTTTCATGTAATCTTTATATTTTTTGAGGAAATTATTGTCTGAAAGAAAAGTTTATGTTAATGTATATTTTGAGGGTTCCTTTTGGTTGTTTCGTGGAACAACATATGCATATTGCTGACGTAGAAATGGTGGAATCCCCCAGTAACTGAAGGAATTCACAAGGGATGCCCCTGCTCTGTTCTGGGTAGCATGCAGACGTTGGGTTTTTGGTTCTCCTACATGTAGTTAGAAAGACGCAGTCACTGGGAAAAAAATTTCCTGGATTTATTTTTAATTGAAATTTTTTCATAGATAGGTCTCTTGATGTAGTGATTTTTGTTTACTTGGGTTTATTGATGAAACTTATTAGGTCTGCTGGGGGAGAAAGGACAGTCAAGAAGCTTCGGTTGTCAAAAGCCCTCACTATTCCTGAAGCGACGACAGTTTCTGACGCATGTCGACGGATGGCAGCACGCCGTGTTCATGCTGTTTTGTTAACTGATTCCAATGCCTTGCTTTCAGGAATTGTGACTGACAAGGTTTGGATTATCTACTCATGTCTGCCTTCTCTGCTCTGTCCATTGTCTGAGTGTGCATATGTATTTCCTTTATGAAATGTTTGAAGTTTGTATATCATGTGGTCAGGACATTGCTGCTAGAGTCATAGCTGAGGGGTTACGACCAGAGCAGACAATGGTGTCAAAAATAATGACACGGAATCCTATATTTGTAACATCAGATTCACTAGCTATAGAAGCTCTTCAGAAGATGGTTCAGGGTTAGCTTCTTTCTTACTGTTATCTTCATTGTTATTATGGGTCAGGATTTACTGCACAAGAATCATGCATAATAGAAAGCTTGTGACAATAATGATTGATAATTATATTTGAAGAATTTGTTAATAGCAAATGCCAGGGTCAGTCATGGACACATGGCCCAAGTTTTAGCAGTGAAGTATTTTAAGATGTTTCTTGCGTTAGGTATACTCATTACAATAGGAAGTCAACTTCATAAGGACTTAGTCTGTTAATTTAGATGGTTAAGAAGATATGGACATTCTTTTTAGTGTGTTCATCTTCCTCCATATAGAACAGTATCTATCGTGTCAAAGATACTATTTGCAGTGGGGAAATAGCTGTCTTTGATGTCACTTCTTGTAGAAGACACGTCTTGAGTGTGTCTATCCAAATTGTGTTTTGGAGAAAACTGAAAAGCATATTGGTAGCTAAAATATTAAGGAACATTATAATCTGCCAGCATCTCAACATCAAGATATTTGTTTTTAGTGTGATGGAACAGTGAGGTCTGATGCTAATGCTATTAATGCCATTAAATCATTGATGCCTCGAGCTAGATCCACTGATTTTAGTATTATGACGCTGACAAACCTCTTGGGGGTGGCCTAAGAATTGGGTGATAACCATGTCACCTTGAACTATTGAACTAATCACACTATTGGACTACGTGGATTAAAAGACAATTATTTGTTCATTTTTTGCTTGTCTATTCTCCCTTTCACCCTCGTTTCCTTCATTTTCTTGTTGCTAAATTGGTGAGTTAAATTATGTGAGTGATTGTCTTGGTGCATGTTGTGAGATGTACTATCTTGAAAATTGTAAAATTTTATTTTGTTATAAAGTCCTTGACTTGTTCTCCCCTCTGCTTGTTCTTTTTCATCTTCTCTAACCCCCTTCTCCAAAGTAACGTCTAGTGAAGTGATGGTCTTAATTTTGCACCAAAACTTCTACTCCATCTAATATTTAGTGGCACCATGATTTTGTAATTAGGGCCTCATTGTTTTTCTTGTCTGTAAAAGAGTTCATTTTTCTTTTCTTTTCTTTTCTTTACTATTTCTATTTCTTTAACTAGTTGATGTTGCAAGAATTGTGTCAATGTTTATATTCGATTCTCTTTATGTTTACATCTTATGTCAATGAAGCTATAGTCTGTAAAGTAATCCTTTAGGTGAGATAATTTTTTGTTCTACTAATAGGTAAATTCAGGCACCTGCCTGTTGTGGAAAATGGTGAAGTCATTGCCTTGCTGGATATTACCAAATGCCTTTATGATGCCATATCTAGGATGGAGAAGGCTGCTGAGCAGGGCAGTGCCATTGCTGCTGCAGTTGAAGGGGTGGAACGACAGCGGGGAAGCGGTTCATCAGGTTGGTTAATGATTTTCCTTTTATGTACATCTGTTGATATGACTGTAATTTTTGAACTGCTACAGTTGAATTGAGAATTTATATTGTATTTTTCTCCATAACGAGTGATTGGAGTCTACCATTTGCATACTCGTAAGTTGACTTTACTGTTTTTATAATTAAAAATTAATGCATTGTTTATGTTTGTGGCAGAAAATAAGGCACAAAAGAACTGGTAGCAATTAGTAAAAATAAAAATTTAAATTAGCTTGCATAGAGGGCAGGGGGTCACTAATTTTACCCAGCATCTTGTTTTGTGTAATTGATTCTATTCAAAATAAGGTAATGGACTGGGTGATGAATTCTTAGTATATTATAGTTGAATGTAAAAAATTAAAAATTCCAACTGCTTACCTGAATACCCATGCAATTTTTTTTAAAATTAATTTTTTCGTTTCTATTTTATAATATAACAATAGAAAAAGAGGTTATTTCAACGGGGTTTGTTTTGAGTATGGTGTTTGGCTGCAAGAATAGGAATGTTATTTGGATAATGGTGCGGGTACGAGTGGTGTAATGTTATCTAGGTTGGGTTTTGGGTGGTGCAAACTTTCACTTGTACCTGACACATCTATAGCCCCAACTTGAATGGCATATTCAAGGTTAATGTGTGGATTTTAAGCAAAGTAGATGAATAGAGGACCAGATGCTTTCAGGAGTAGGAAGTGCAGAAACATTCTGGAAGTTTAGACATTATTTATGTGCCATTTAACTTGTACTTTGTTCTGTCTCTAAGCTCTGAAATGGATTTGAATGGTTGCCATGTATTCTGAGTCTCTGACTTTTCTTTTGTCAGTTGTGCATCCATAAACTGTTGGCTTCTCATATTTTACCAGCTTTATTGATTTTTAACAATGTTGAAAGTTGCCAATGCAGTTTATATCTTTTGCCATATTTATCCTTTATATCATAATGATGCTAATATTCTTTGTTTGTTGTCATCTTTATCAGCTTCAAGTGCTTTTATAGAAACATTGAGGGAGCGTATGTTTAAGCCTTCCCTGTCAACTATAGTTGGTGACAATACAAAGTAATTTCCACATCATATTTATGCCTGTTGTATGTTTTACCAAGCTATGCCTATATGATCAGATTTTATAGGTTTACCAAGTTGTGTAGCTTTATATATTTCCAGGGTTGCTATTGCATCAGCTTCAGATCCTGTCTATGTAGCAGCAAAAAAGATGCGGGAGTTGCGTGTTAATTCAGCTGTTATTATGGCAGGAAACAAGATTCAGGGGATACTCACGTAATTATAGGCCATTCTTTTTTTAGTTCATAATGTGGCATAACATACCTTTTTGCATGTATTTCCAGACAAGAAATCTCCTTGAATGATATATGAATTGGACTTTAGATTATTTGTATAATTTCTTGTTACATAAATCTCTCCTGCAGTTCAAAGGACATCCTTATGCGGGTTGTGTCTCAAAATCTGTCTCCTGAGTTGACTCTAGTGGAAAAGGTTGTTCTCATTTTATCCTTTTTGAAAAGTAACTTTAGTGGAAAAAGGTTCATCATGAGATTTCATTTTTTCTTATTGCTATTTTTTGGCAATCAATTTTCTTCTCTCATCTTCCCTTCCTCATTTTTGTTCCATAGGTAATGACTGCAAACCCAGAATGTGCATCATTAGAGACAACAATTCTTGATGCACTGCATATGATGCATGATGGAAAGTTCTTGCATCTCCCTGTGGTAGACAGAGGTAAGCTTTGCTTTCTCATTTTAAAGGTAGCTTCTTATGTCTTAGATACTGAATATCATTTGTTTTGCAGATGGATATATTGCTGCTTGTGTGGATGTTTTGCAGATAACTCATGCAGCCATTTCAATGGTAGATTTTTTTGTTCAAGATATGTATAAATAATGACATATAGAGTAGGGGAAGCCTTTTTACTTTGCAGTCGTTATGATGAACAAATGTAAGGTATTTGGTTATATTGCTATTGTTTTATTACTAAGGTCTGTGCTTTGTAGGTTGAAAGTAGCTCTGGAGCTGTTAATGATGTGGCAAACACAATAATGCAAAAATTTTGGGACTCTGCACTGGCTTTAGATCCACTGGAGGATTATGACACTCATAGGTACTCTGATGGTATAGACGTAGGTCTAATATAAGATGTGGTTTGTTCTTTAAATCAACATATAAGATGTTTGAATGCAGTGAAGTTTCTGGGCTCATGACTTTAGACGGGGTAGATACTACAAAGTCTACATATCCACCTGTTGGTTTTGAGAATTCTTTTGCCTTTAAGTTCGAGGATCCCAAGGGCCGTGTGCATCGGTTCAACTGTGGTGAGTGATTATTTTGGGGAAAGAAAGCATTGCAACAACTAAACAAATTTTTTTTTTCCTGTCATGCTCTCGGATATTAGCCAATAGCCACCAACCATCTTGTGCATTGAAGTCTTGCTTTTATTTATTTATTTTATTTTCAGGTGCTGAACATCTAGATGAGCTTGTATCTGCTGTCATGCAAAGAGTTGGTCATATTAATGATGGAGAACGTCCTCTAATTATGGTGTGTTTAATGCGACAACTTCAATGCCTTCTACTTTTTGTTTGTGGAATAGGCGTTTGTTATCATGCTGACTGTTTCCAACCTTCTAGTATGAGGATGATGAAGGTGATAAAATTCTTCTTGCAAACGATAGCGATTTTGTAGCTGCTGTGAGCTATGCTAGATCTGCAGGAGTGAAGGTAAAGATGTCTGCTTCTACTAGCTCTTTCATTTGCTGATGTTGAGTTGAATGGTACATTCTAATATAAACAAGTTTGTATTTCAGGCTCTAAGGTTGCATCTGGAGTATGCCAATTCAAACAAACCGATGACACCAGAATCTGGTACAGCAACTGGACAGAAAAGCAGCGCATTTTCTGTACGTTCTGGTATTATTGCAGGAGCTGTTGTTCTAACAAGCATTGGTTTGTTGGTCTACTTAAAGCGCTCCAAACAGTGATGTATTGGCAGTTTTGAAAGCAAAACATCCAATAAACTGCGGTATAAATTCAAGAGCTCTATCAGGATAAGCATTTTGATTCCGTAGTCACTGCGATGACGAATATGTTGGACACTGAAATAGGTGTAATTTTCATCACCATAGTTAAGATGCCTGCTTATATTTTTGCCTCTGCTGTAATTGCAATTAGTAATCTGGTCTCTATGTAAAGACAAAATCTTGGCATACAATACTAAAAAAGGTCAAGACCTTCTGCATAATTAGACTCACTTTGCAATGACTTCCCAAAATATGTCAACTTCTATTGCCCTCAAGCTCTATAATTTGTTTTCACGGTCTCAGTCTGGTTGAAGATAATCATTGTATACTATTTTGAGCTAATTTTTTTTTCCTAATAATAATATTAATGGGGCTCAAAAGACTTGTTGCTCTTATATGGGAAATTCTATGGATACAAAATCAATTTAAGAATATTTTTAAATATTAAAAATCTACAATAAAATAGTTTTATGTAATTTTGAATTGTTAATTACAGTAATTAAGCATATTAAATTAATAATAATATATCTTAACCTACCAATGTTATGTAATATTTTGTATTAAAACTCGAACCCTTTGCAATAATAATATGGTTGCACTAATTATTTTTAGAATAATGTTATTTATATATTATTTTTTATATTATATTATTATTATCTATTATTTATTATTATTTTATAATATATTAATAATTAAAAATAAATATGTAAAAAAAAGTTATATATAAATAATAGGAAAATTCTTATTTTTAAAGTACACTTTGTACGGATAAGAATTAATATTTTCCTAATATAATTTTATACCATGTGAAATAGAAAAAGTCGAATGAAATGCAACTCTATTCCGAGCAAACCAAGCATTAAAGCATTAATAATCATCCATCACTGGATAAACTGAACTAAAAAAAATGATGTCGTTGACATTTTAGATTGAACTAAAATCCATGACAATTAAAATATATAAATATATTTTAGTGGAGTTTGTTCTTTTGGTGTATTGAACATATATATCTTAAGTTAAAAAATAAGATAATTTAGTTAGTAAATAGTTATTTAAAATTCAAAAATAATTTTATTTTTACATAAATAAAAAATATAATTTACAATTATAATTTATATTTTAAAATTGTTATTTTTTATTTTTATATAAAAAATTAATATGTTTCATAAGTATTTATAAAATTACTAGTTGTAAAAATTGCTCTTGAGAGTTTTTTTTAAGCAAAAAAGTTATTATTAACAGTAGGAATCAAACTTAAATTTTTTAAGTGAAGTGCTTCAATTTTTATCAGAACCAACTCGCATTGAAAAATAATAATGCAGATATGTTAGGAAATTAACATATAAGTCATTAAATATAGGCTAGAGAAAAAAAAAGAAAAGAAAATATAATTTACAATAAGAATTAGGATCATTTAAAAAAAGGAAATTTCTAAATTAAAATAATAACTATCCGTTGAGGCCCAATTAAAAGTAGGTGGCGCGAAAGCAATTGTCCCCACTACTCCTTCCTTTCCCAACTGAAACCGTTTCCCATGTTCATAAGTTTGAATTGTTGTCTCGCTTTTTCGTTCCCTCTCACTGCTTCAAAATAAGAAAATAGCTCTCGCCGGAAAATATTCACCTTCGACTACCGGTTGTTGTCTTTCCATCTATCTCCGGCGACCTGTTTGTAAGATCCACGTTTTGCTCCTTGTTCTATTTTGGAAGAATCAAAGGGCTCTAGATTCTCTCTTTGTTTCTGGGAGGACAAAGGAGTAATTACTGGTTCATTTAGGGTTCGTTGATTGATTGTGATATCTGAAGGTTTGAGTTTCGAGTAGCTTTCATATGATCCAACGTTGTTATTGATTAGAAAAGGTGAGAATTTCTTTATGACTGGATCAATTATATGGAGTTTTCTCTGTTCATCTAGATCACTTTATTTACCATTACATTATGTGGAAATTACTTTCGGTTTTGTTTCTGATCATTTTTCTGTTGAGTAAATTCTTTATTTTCTGGTTTTGTATAAGAGTGAACTAGATGGATTTTTCTTTCCACAAAGAGGGTGGATTTTTCAATTTCCAAATCCGAAACGATTTTCAAATTTGTTTTTTTTTATTGAGCAAGAATATTAAAACAAGATTCAATAAACTTGGGTGTTTTTCTTTTATTTGCACTGGAGTTTTCTTGTTTATGTAAAAAGCAAAGAAAAGACACCAAGTGCAACGATGCGTTTAAACTTACATGTAAGAGTAGAAGATGCCGCTTAAATTATCGTCTTCTTCCTCGAGAGTTGCAGTTTGCCTTTCCTTCACATTCACCTTTAACTCCAGCAGCCATGCATAGGAGGGCGCCGGTATTTGACTGCATCGAACGATACAATAGAATATCAAAATTCATCCGTCGTTTCGTCACTTTAACTCGAGAAATCGGAAAACGACTGTATCTAGCGAAACGGTATCATATTCTGTTTCTTCCTGTCAATGTACAAAATAGTCAAAGTAGAAATCTTCCTGTCAATGTACAAAACAGTCAAAGTAGAAAGGAACAAGTCTAATTGTTAACTCTATATTGCCTGTTGATTAACTGTTGTTAGTGGAGGCTTCTTAAATGGACTATCTCAATTAAACCTCTGTTCAATGATTTGATTGGATAAATTTGTGAAACGAACCATTTGACTATCTAGTCAATGGGGGTAGGCTCAGAAATATGAGAGCGTAACTTTTGTATCCTCATAGATGGCCACCACTAATTAGTACTTGAGGATTTGAAGATTAAATTCGAGCGTAAAGGATTAGGTAGTGTTTTTAAGCGCTTTAGGAAGAGTCTTCTGACTCTGAGATCGTGAATGCTATGTGCATGTATGCCAAATTAGGTCAGAAAGGATACAGACGGAGAAATGTCTATCTTCTGTCATCTTTCAGGGGATTGCGGAGGTGGTGCTTTTGGTTTGGTATTTCTGACTGGTGGCTTGAGGATGTGAAATGAGGACCAATATATTTCCTTTTGACGCTTATATGACGGGAAGGGAAGGCTACGACTTATGTGATCAGTTGAGATTTTTGATTAAGTGTTACTTTTTTTTATGATTTATAGCATTTTATATCTGATATTTGGTTTCTGAAATTATATAAAATAAGAAATAAGAGTAACAATAACTAAAGAGACTGATAGTCCTCTGATCTTGTTTCAAAGTACAAAAAAGAGTCTTCGATAAAGTGAAGCAAGAGTGTAGGAGATGCTAAGTACTTGTACAATATAGATAGCAGTAATCTTCATTCCTGTTTGCTCCAGGTGACCTCTTAATTCTTATGCAGATGGACATTTGGGTAGTCGCCTGTAGAGATTTTGAGGAATTGCATGTTTGATTTATGCCGTACATAATTTTTGAAGTTTGCTTAGCTAACCTGCCATATGTATTATTCGAAGGTTGATATGCATGGGCACTTGTCACCCGAGTCACATAGCCATGTGGCAGAGGTCTAAGTACTCATCACCTTAGCCAATTTCGGTCTTGGTTTTCTACTCCCGTATTTGAAACGTTGATCTTATGATCTACTTCTCTCTCTCTCTCTCTCTCTCTCTCTCTCTTGGGGTGAAAATACCATTTCTCATAGATTTTAAATGTTTTATGATT
>JASKGM010000014.1:12897301-12915289 GCA_034509205.1 Ceratonia siliqua
TTTTTAAAATCAATAAATTAAGTTTTATATCATAAATTTTTTTCAGAATTTTTGAAGATGTTTTTGTATTTTTTGCAAAAATTTTTAAGTTACAAATGAATAGTAAAAAAAATTATGGATGAATAATAATAGATATGTAAAAAAAATTCAAGAAAAAATGGAAAAATATTTTAAAAAATTTTGAAAAAAAACATAAAAAATAAAAAAAATAAAAAAAAATGGGGGGTGTTGGTGGTAGCTTAAAAATTTTCATATATTAATGTGATAACTTTTTTTGGGGGAAATTTTAAAATTATTCGAGATACAAAATATTTTTTATAACACTATTTTTTAAATATAAAAAAAGTTAATTACATATGAAGAGAAAAGAGATCAATCCCATCACACTTATTTGCAAGTGGAATTTTAAACTTTATTTTATATAAAAAAATTTGAAGGTTAGAATTAGACACTTCAAAAATATAAAATTAAATTTGTAACTTAATTCATAATCAAGATTTTGTAAATGAAAATGAGATATTTTAAATAGATAATTTTGGTAATATAGCAAAAGTTAACATTTTATTTGTAACAAATTTTACAAACTCTATAAATTATTCAATTCATCACACATATTTCATTAAGTTGATCTATATATTTATTATGATAGAATAACTAGGGTGAGACAAAATAATCTAGAGAGCAGAATTTGTATAAGCAACATTATTCAATTTTTTTTTATTTAAACATCTTATTGTTCTTTAGATTAGGAGAAGCTTTAAGTCTTTTTGTATTGTCCAATATTTGTTTGCCTCTTTCTTAAATTATTTGTTTTTGTTCTTTTCTCACAAGTGCAAGCTTGTATTTTCAATTTATATTTGATGTCTTGCATATAACTTTTATAATTGTCAGGCTTGTTGTGCCTGCATTATCAATGAATGCAATGTTCTTGGAATATGAATTCATGCACTTTGCACGATCATTTTTTCTCCTAAACTGTGGCTCAATTGCACCAGTAACTGCCAGCATCACTTCCTTTCAGGCGGCAACAAAGAAAATTCCCATGCTGGCATGGTTGCTGGACTTGCTTTCAGGAGTCATCCACTCATTAGTTTTTGTTGGTCTCTTTTTCATGCATTAAAAAGTAATCATCAAAAGCAGCTTTTACCCCTTTTTTTTAATACGGCAATACAAACATTTGAACGTAAACTACCTGCAAAACAACTTCTATCTTAATTTATATCCATCCAAGGTGGCTATTATTTTGTTTCCTTTTTAACCTAAAACTCCATTGCAAAGGTCATTTACAGGTTGGGGACCCAGTGAACCTGAGCAGCTTTGAGAAGCTGAAACCCAAGATGTGCAATGAAATGCTACCATTTACAGTTACTTCCCTCAAGCCAAAACTGACAGAAGGGGATGACAAAAGAAAACAAGAAAAACACAAGGAAAATTACATATTGGAGAATCATGGAACTATGAACATACAGGTAGTAGTAAACCAGTGTTACTCAACCCAGTTTATGTCCAACTGTTTTAGATTTGTAAGCCACTTATCTGTATCTTGAGAAATATAGGGTTTAGTTGGTGTATTGTTCTCACTATCTACATCAGGTGAAGCTACATTATCAATTTTCTTATTCTTGGCAAGGGTGCCTTGTCTGCTTCGGTGTCTCACCTTGAGGGACAGAAGGCGAGAAACCTCATGAAGTCCACCCCACTTTTCCAGTGCACGAGCAATATCATAGCGCCCTGTGGGAAATTTCTTGTTTACTCGGTTAAAAACGAAAGTAAGGAAAAGCTAAAGAGCCAGTGGCTTTATTTTGTACATAACTGTGATGTTACATGTTACGAAAATTTCTTCATTAGACTTGAAAGCGACCAAAGCTATAGTTTATGGCAAACAATGAAATCAAAATTGAGAATAGGAATATCTCAACCTACCTGCACGCTCAAATGTCTTTCTACTGGGCATAAATGAAGGATCCATTCCCCAGCTCTTTTGAAATCTACTTATCTGTATGAAGAACTGAATGACTGATCAGAGATGTAAATCATCATGCCATAACTACAAGAATATGACAACTTGCTTACAAGAATTGAGTATATCAAAATTAAAGAAATGGTATTCATGGATGCAAGATATTTTGATACTTTATTCTGTCGTTTAAGCTTTAGCTTTTCACCCATGTGACCGACTTAAGGTAAAAACCACATGTGCAATGAAGTAAAGAATAAAATGAGAATAATTGAGATCAGGAAAGTCTAGGGCATTCAGGTAACTAGAATGCAAATTTTGCAGCCCACCTCCTCCTGCAAATTTTCAAAATTGTCCCAGTAACCCTTTGGTTTGCGGTGTTTGTAAGCTAGAGACAGGTTCATTATTGTTGCAATCTTTCTGAATCCACCCATGCGAGTTATAGCCTTCTCAATATCCACCCTTCCATGCAAACGAAGTTGCTTCCTCATTGGCATAAATCCTTCCTGCCCATGTTCTGCAATAAATTTTAAGATCTCAGTTTTTAGAACTTCAATGTCCCTCTGTAAGCCTGGAACCCTAGGCCTTTGTTGATATGTATTTTCAACGTCGTAATTAGAAATCTCCTCAGCTGAACTATATTCGTCATCTGTTTCAGAGCCAGATGAAACAATTTGATGCTCTGAAATTCCTTTCTGTTCACACTCTTCCGAAGAATTAGATGCTTCCCTGTTCTCAACGTAATCTCTTATTGCACATAAGTTTGATGGAAGATCTTCATAAATGACCTGAAATTATATGTGAAGAATGTATCAATAACATTTAAGGGATTCAAATAGTGAGTTATAACTCAATAAAGTAGCAGACTGATTTACCTTCAAAAGATTCTATCTAACACTAATAAATGTTAAAAAGATTATTGAAAAGAGAAAAAGACAGATAGAATAATATATCTTACTTCCACAAAGATCAAACATACTGAAAGTAATGTATATATTAGATAATTGAGCTTCTTTCCAGTTCCTATCAAAACGTTAATCCCAGGTGGACAACAATATGCAGGAGCTATAAGCTATAATAAGGGTGTTACACTCTTGGAAATAACCTAGACAGATTAAAAATAAAATCTGAAATTGATATAGATGCACCAATTAATTGACAAACCTCCTCCATGATAGCTTCGGAAAGGAAAGTATCTTTGCGCATTTTTGACTCTACAGAGTACTTCAGCAACGTGTGATGATTTCCTAGTTGCTCAAAAATCCACTTTCCCTGGAACGAGTCAAAATCTCCTTCAACCTGTTCAAAACTGATCTCTTGTTCAAGATGCTCACACAAGTCTAGCACAACACGAGCATGAAGTACCATATAAAGCAGGCCCTTACACCCTTCCTGCATATTGATTAAACCAGGAAGTTACACCAATCGCACAGTTTATAGATAAAAGTGTAGTACAAGTTCTATATTGTACCGATGTTTGTGCTTAGGGGATAGATACATGATGTATTTTTTATTGACATGGATCGTAAGGGTAAAAGACTGGCTTGTAAGGTTAATAAATGGCTGGCTAACAAATTAGGATTTATGCAGCTAACAGCTGTGATTCTCACTTCTATGACCATACTTAATTAACATTGCCCCATACCTGAAGAATGCGGACTTTATTGTTATCCCGTGATAAAATCCTGCTGATTGCTAAATTTGGAACTATCCTACACAATGATTTCATGTGGAATCAAGTCAGGAACATGAAACATCAGATTGATAAATCTTTCACAGCAAGTATTTCAATAGAATATGGTTAGTTCCAATATAAAGAAAAAGCATAAATGACTTACTCAGGAAGACTCTCATAGGCAGTCAGAATATTCCATACTTCACGAACAGGAGCTTTAACTGTGATACTTGCAACAACACAGCGATGAGCACCTCCATTTTCCTTCACATTAAAATAATTTTATTGGTAACTTGGACAAAAAGGAAAGTTTGTTCTCAGAATTAAGGTCACTCATAAGTCATAACAATAAAGAATCACTTAGTTACCAAAAGTCCATCGAATCTGCGGAGATGAACTTCATCCACCACACATGGCTTGTCAAGTCGGCAAGCTTTTCCAAAGATGCCCCAGTTGCTGTTGTGCTCACTAGATGCAGGTAAGGAACCAGAAATCGAGCTAGCAAAACTTTCTTTATTCTCGCCAGATGGCAATCTATCATTTTCACACAAAGCACCATTTATCTTTTTGCCAGTTGACCCATTGATATCCACAGAAGTTTTATGTAAGTAATTTTCTGGCACTGAATGCTTCTGATTACCCACAAAATTCCTTTCAACTCTATAAGCCAAGGCTCGGAGGTTCACAGGAAGATCTGACCTGATAATCCTTTCCAAGAAAATAGCTGGGAAATTGAATCTTGGTATCACGTTAACTTCATAAGATAAAATAGTTGTTGATGATCTACAAGAAACAGAATTAGAGTAAAAAAAAAGAAAAGTAAAGCCATTATGTTAATTTAAGAAGTCTGTGTTAATGGCGAATGAAGATAACTACCTGCAAAAAAAAAACAGTTGACCTAGGATACTAAAAATATGGGTGAAAGTAGTTAGGAAGGCAAAGCTTCACTGTTTTACCAGGTGCATTGTTTATTGTTACATATAGTAAATTAACTAAGTTATTCTTCATTCTCTTTCTCCTCCCCCCTCCTCTCTCTTTATCTCTCTCTATCTCTCTCTCTCTCTCTCTCTTAATATATATACTCCTTTCATTGGAAAATAAATGCCAGTGCTAACAGGGCTATATAGAGAGATATTGGGTGCGATGCCCAGTCAGATATAATATCCTTCACAGCATTTTGGGCCATACAAAAGAAGAACATTCTCAAAATATTTGGAAATGCTGGTATTGAAGCGAATTATATCTGAACTTCCTTGTGTCATAAAGGTAGTCTAGAGATTCCATTTTGGCATTTAACAGAAAGTTCTACTGATAACACCCAAAAGCAAAGCCTTCATCAGAATTTCATCCAACCTTTGAAAGCTGGCTTCATTAGAGTGACTTACTACACACACAAATTTCTTTGGATCGAGGTAACCTGTCTGATGGGTTTAGAAATCAAATTTAGAACAAGGCTGTTTTATAAGTATTGGCTTTTAGAAATAGGATCTACCTTGTTCCAGATTTTAAGGACCATTTGCCATCAAACTTCTTAAAGTCCCCATCAACCATAGAAAAGTTGAGTTCTCGATCACATGCCTGAAGCATTAAAAAGAAAATGTAGTATTAGAAAATTCTCTCATGTGGACTATTCTATCCTCTGTCTAACCATGAATCCTTAGCAACGTTGAAGCATTTATAGTCTTGCAACCACTTTAATCAATAAAATACAATGAGAGAAATATTAAAAGAAAAAAATAAAGGGAGAACTATAGTTTAGGAATTCCTGGTAAAAGTAATTCGAAGCTAGAAACAATTAATCAGAAAAGTAGTTAACAATGTTCAAAGAGTGGTTAATGGGTTGACCATACATTGACTTATTTAACCACTTGTCTGGTTAATAGTTCCTGGAAATATATATTGCAATAATTCCTAAATTTTAATTCTACCAAAATAAAGTGTCATGTCTTTGTGGTAGGTAAAACCACAAAGGAAATTGATGCCTTTAACACCCTTTTCTATCAAACATGAAATTCATGTCCTCAATGAATGGAAACTATTCTGGAAATGGTCTCATAGATCATTGGGCAAATAAGAGAATGCGGCTTCCAATGAGGAAGTTCCAAGTTTCCTTCCAATTAAGTATGGCCATTGGCCAGTGGCTTCAGTTCCCAGTGCCCACTAGCTCACTGCTATATTAGGCTTCATTAGTAATGACTATGCCACAGTTCAATCAAAAAAACAAATACTTTTACTGATGCTTACTGAGTTGAGGAACTCTTGAAGATCCAATACAACGCGAGCTTCTATATGCCAATACATTGCCCTTTGGAAGCCCCTTTGCTCTAACCATATCCGTCCCGGATAAGGGCAAGGAATTCGCCCACTAACAAAAAACAATGCATATGATCATATCAGATAACCTATACATAAACATTATCATCAATGGATAATCCATTAATATTCATAAAAAGAGTTACTTTATTTCAATACCTCCAGACAAGATTGGGGATGAAATCAGCTAGATGCTCATAATCTGTGAGAGCATTCCAAACCGATTCAACCTCGGCATCGACTGAAATTTCAGCGTTGATTCTCCGTTCCCTCCATGAAATCACTTCGACCTCACAATGCACCTCACGCTCACCCTCCTCTTCTTGACCAACATTGCTATCTTTGCCGTGGTTTCTGTTGTTGTGATTGTTGTTGACAGAGAAGTGGCTTCTGGGTTTCCATTGGGTGCTTCTAAACGCAACACCATTGTGAAGCTGAGAAGAGTTGCCAAGGAAGAGGCTCAGAAATCTTGGGTTTCTTTTCGACAGTGACCATAGAGGATGAGCTCCAAGGTTGGTGCTTGAAGCTCTGCAAGTGATCATGAGCTCATGGGGATTCTGAGACAACGAGTGTCCCACTGAGACGCAGGGCAGAGTGAGTGGAGTGGAGAAGGGGCTCTTCTTCATGGCTGCACCAACTGTCACTCGGAGCCACGAATTTTCTTTCTGTCGTTTAGTGCGGATGAATTGGTGGTTCCAATCGCCTATACGTTGCTTGGGTTGTTTTGGTCATTTCCACAGTAGTGGGGACGTTAAGCCTGTGGCGTATCTGGTAACATGCACGGGTAAGGAGCCATCAGCCATTGCTTGGTTAAATTACAGGAATGGCCCCACTGGTCCTGAGCCAAATTTGAGGAGGATAGGGGTGGTAAATTTGGGCCCCTAATTCAATCAAAATGAAAAAATTAAACTTTTTGGTTCAATTGAGCTTGCTCGATCAGCAACAAATTTTTTTTTAAAAAAATTAGGATAAAAATAATATAAATGTAATATATTTATAAGTAATTTTTTGTTATGTAATATAAGATTTGTGACCCACTTAATTAATTGATCTCAATCTATTTAATTTTTTCTCTTTATTTTCTTACAAGAATTTTATGACTAAACATATTAAAAAAACTTAAGTAACAGTAAAAAAAACTTAATTTCTTTTGCTAAAAAACTTCAATTGATGAATTAACCATTAAATAAGAATTATAAAAAAAAATGAACCACGATTTGAATGAAAAACAAAATATTTAATCAAAGTTATAGAGGTGAAAATATAAAACAGAGTTATACAAAATAAAACAAAATCATCAGTTTTTTATTTCACAAATATTGCTTTTCTTCTTCTTCTTTTTTCATTCTTTTTTTTCATAATTATTATAATTTAATAGGATAAGGAATTTTAACAACACTATTTTTTAAAATAATTATTTTAACATTTTATTATTAAATACCATGGTCATGAAGCAGTAGAGTAGTATATACATCATAGGCTCATAGCAGTGATTTTAGGTACAAAGATTAAGATTAGAAACCCAAACTCCCAAGAAAAATGGAAAATGAAGCACCATGTTGAAGGCCTTGGCTCCAGGTGCTGTATTGGTGATTATGGCAGCAAACATACTGATGGTTTCTGTGCAGTGACAACAAGGTAACTGGCCTACGGTAACTTTACGTGTTCGAAACGAGTTGGGTGGTGGAATTAAACTCAAACTCAAAAGTCCATTGCCCATCAGCCCACGATTACGACCTTGCCAATGGACAATACCAAGAATGGTCCTTCCGAGACAACTTTGTTGGTGCTTCATGAAGTGGGAGAATGTGTAGGGCAGCTTTGAAATCTATAGTTTCAAAAGGAATGATCCCTGGTGTCTAATATATGCTGGCCAAGCATTAGACAGGATGGAGTTTGTTTTTATATAGAATTTAAAGATGTATGGGTGAAGAGATACACATGGAGAAAATCACTGACTTGTCTTAAAAACTTCCAGCCGTATATTGGTCTGCAAAAGTGAAAACTAGACTTAATATGAACGGTTGATTTTCTCTTTGAATTGTTCATAATGCTAGATCATAACGGTTGCACGTTAAACCATTTTGAACTGTCTAAACATTATGCTTGAATTAGACAGCTAATTAAGGGGGGGAAATCACATTACCGAAAATGACCAATAAACATTTACATTACGTCGATATATCAAAAGTTTATTTGGAAAGAATAAAAAAAAATGCTTATATGTTAAATGACGATCGCATTATTTACATCTACAAGTGGTTTTCCTCTAGGAATACAACGAATATCTTTTCCCACCCCATCCAATAGCAATAAGATACAATATAATACATCCTCCTACTGTACCACCCATTGTTGACCAAAATTTTACGTTTGAACTATTTGAATCCTCAAAGAGAGGAATAATAATATTCATGCCAAACAAGCCTACAACCACGATGCCCGCATTAATTATCATGTTTGCTGTGTTAAGTCTTACTCCCATCTGTAGTAGCTGATTTTGCTTATCATCCAACATTATGTTGATGCAGTCTTCTGTGTCATCCACGTAGTCACTCATCTTTACCAAATGCCAGATATATCAGTAAACGTATAAAATTCGTTCAAATAGAATTTTAACCACTCAAAATGAGATGCGGATACCTACACTGGACAGTTTTTGCAATGCACCATCTATCTGTGCAAAATATGCTTCTAAAAGACACTCCAATTCCTCAATGTCAAGCTTAAGACTAGGAAAAGTATCAGAGCTTTCTGAATATGAACCTTCAGCTCTACAGGCAAAGCAACAATTTTGAGTATTGCTATTATTAAGCAGAGATGCAACGAATTTGAACATCAAATACTCTTTATTATGTTTCCACTTTACTTTGTATGATACTTGGGTCTTTTTTGACATAATAGGATTGTTAGAATGAATACTATCTCTGGTTATTAATTCGCACTTTGTACCTTTGGTCATCTTCAAATGAAGTCGCTTCTTTTAATATTGATTGATCCAATGTGCGAGCAACTTGCTTTTGCGTCAAGTACATTTCAGCCATGTCATTGTCATCGTCCAACAAATGCTCGAGTTCATCTCTTACCTGCAAAATCCAATATGAGAAGACAAATAAACAAATACACCAGTAAGAGAAGGGAAGCGTATATACATATATATTAAAAAAAAAAGAAGCAACCCATCCAAAATGGTAGGTATAATTGCCAATTCCAAATCCAATTTGCATTTGTGTGCTAGATTAATAACCACAAAAAGAAACCTAAAACAAAACGGCAAATATATTTTGCATCAATCCTCCATCTTAAATCATGCAACTTTGCATTCCAGCACGTCTTCATGAAAATCTTTTTTTTTATCCATTTATTTTCTTCAGGCATATCCAATAAAAAGTTCCAAACAGCAGGGTTCACAACTAAAATATTTTTTGATAGAGTGAATTAATTTTCCAATATTTATTATGTAAAATTTCACAATGCTTCAATACATGGATAACATTTCTCGCCGCATCAAAATCTATGAGACTACAAATAATAAAAGGTCTCTGACAGTGGATGATTATTTACCTTCTGCACACGACCAGAAAGTGCAACCAGACGACTCTTGATCTGTCTAACGTGTTCAAGATTGAGTGTGCTAATTTGAGAAGTCAATGCATCTAGAGCTGGGTAGGCCTCTTCCTCCAAGGTCTGAGTCTGATATAGATACAGGTCATAGCACTTGTAAGCATATAGTGCTGGCCAGTTCTGGGCTTATTATATTAACATAGAAGAAGGCGCCACAGACAGAAGAGAAATGCGAGAGATCCAAAATTTCAGATTAAGAGAAAAATAGTAAGACAAAAATAATGGAATTTTTGTAATTGACTGTCACCACAGTTACTACTGAAATCGAAAAGAAAGTAGCTTTTGGACAAAGGGAGATAGCGCCTAGCCGCCTACGCTCTTTAAGGGAAAATATACATGTATTTCATGACTTAGCCATACAAAATCCCATGAAACCAGCCAGTCTTACAACTGAACAACCTCTTCCTGGTTCTAGTAAGTTCTTCTAATCTGTTATTTTCACATACATCCTCCTGAATTTCTAAGCATAAATATCCCATTTACTACAGGTTAAAAATTAAACAATCTCAAATAAAAAATTTCCATATTCTTTCCCGTCATATGAGAAATTATAGGATTTTGAGTTCTATAAATGAAAAATAATAATTATATACAGACCTCAGATTCAAGACACCTGCAAGCAGATTCAAGACAAGCTTCAAGTGCTCTGAACTCAAAAGGTAACAGCTTAGGAGCTGCAGCCACTGGCACATCATCATTACTCTTATCAATGTTTGACGTGTCTGAGAAAACATTAGAATTTTGATATGTTGGCAGGATTGAATTCTTTTGAGAATGATGACGACTTCGCAATGAAGGGGACTCCAAATGATGATCGGCTTCATACTCAGTATCCATGTCATTGTTCATCTGTGCAATGCAGTTGAGAGTTCAAAAAAATTCCACTAGCTAGTTCCATAAAATAATCAGTTATATTGGATATGTTAGATGATGGGACGTCATATAAGAAGTTTATCCAAACAAGCATAGAGATTCCATACCAGCATAGCATTGTTTAAACTTACAGAAACTATTTGTTATGATAATCGTATTGACAGAGACGATAAGAAAATAAGAAGGAATTGGAATTACTTGTGGGGGCGCTCCATTTGAACAAGAAACACGGGTCTGAAGATCTTGAACAAACTGAAGAAACAAGGGATTGGATGAATTGATCATGAGGACCTCCTTGGCTGTGATGACGGCTTTGATGTGCTCCAAATTGATAACGATGGCCCTTTCTCGTCCAAGAATAGAGGATGGGTATGTCAACAATGGATCGAGAATACGAAGGTCACGTGCGGGTAGACCGGTCCGCCTCATGATAGATTGCTTTTCAACTTCCTCAAGGTGCGACTGCCCCGTCTCCGACACCACCAGCCAGACCTTCGCTCCTATACCCTTTCGTCGACCATGTGCTTGAGCGTTTGATTGAATCATTGCCGCTTTTCGTATCTCTTCTTCCTCGGTCATGCGCCTCCAAGTAGCCATGGATTTCAATATGCTTTTTCCCTGCAAAGTGTTTGACGATTCACAAACGAGAAAATAATATTGCTTCTTCCAGAAATATCAAATATGGAGATAAGCGGATTGTGTTTAAGAGAACTTTAATTACCAGTTGGTCTAGAAACAAGGTAAGAAGAAACAAGCCAAAGAAGGGTATGTTGTCGACGTTAATTTCCTAAGACTCACAGAATTTTAATTTTATGTCCTTCTGAATGAACTCAAATGAGAATAATACCACCTAACCATAGATTCTGAGCATGAATATGAAACTCAAATTTGAGATAAACAGCCTTAGGATCAAATCATAATTACCCAGCAGAAACACGACCCGATTCGATCTACGCAACTCAATCTAACGAAATAAAAAACTGAAATTTCTTTTGTGGAATTTAGAGCGCCAGATAGAATACAGAATTCACGAGATTTCAGACGGCATGAATTAAGTTAATGAACTGCCAAAACCATAAAAAGATGTCAATCTAGCTAGTTAGAGATTATCCCATCAACAACGTAACCTGTTTCATCTCAATTTATTCTTTTTTTTATTTTTTGTTAGGATGGATTCATATTCGCAATCCTAATCTTAAAATAACTTTAATATCAGGACTTATCAGTAAAACTTATTATTTAACATCAATTATACTTTATCTATTTTAGTATAATTTACTTAATATCTTCTTATTTTAAATATTTCAAGGTTTTTTGTATAATAAAAAAGAAGATTATATATATATATATATATATATATATCTTTTTTTTCTAAGAATATATTCTTTTTTCTATTCAAATTTTCACAAAATACTATAAATGAAATCGGTTAAAATTTAAATAAATCTAATTTATATATTTATACAAAATATAATTAATGATGTTCAATATTACTCCAAAAAATAAAATTAAAAGATAAAACTAATGCACAAGATCGTATATATATTGTTACCAGATTGCTTATTCGAAGAGCTTTTCTCCCGCCAAATTCGGAAATCGGAGATCAAAGGGCTAACTGGATTTGAAAGCGTCTGCCAAATAGACCACTGGCCCGATTTTAATTCCACCGCGGCACCTGAAATTGGGGTCCACCGTCCACGTCAGACAACACAAACATGAAACATCATATTCCTTCCTTCATAAAAGACCATAATCTAAGATTAAAAAGGCTTGGATTTTTTTTTCTTTCTCCTGGAATCATGATCGTTTAAATGTTTGATGATTATGATTTAGCCATGTGACAAAATTTTATAATTTTTTGTTTCACTCCCTTCCTCCTCTTCTCTCCACTTCCAAACTCCCTCCTGTCATTTCTATTAAATACAAGACCACCTTCCTTCCCATTTGAAATTGATTCAACAAAAGCTTATTTCCTAGTAGCCCATTCGTTCACAATCAATTCAACTTAAGCCGTTCTCGGTCACAAGTTTTGTCAGCATTCAACCATGATATTTTTTCTTTTGTTCACATAATTAAGATCTTTCCTGGGCTATGAAAAGAATATATCGAAAATGTCACTAAGGCTAGCTCCTCATATCTTTACATAGTGGCTAAGATATAATGGAAATAATTCGGCTCCCAATCCAAATGGTAGCGCTATAAGAAGATGAAAAAGCTGGTAAGATGAGGGAAGAGAGAAGAGGAAAGCAGAAAAAAAATGTTTTTTTTTAAATTTTATCATGTGGTTAAATTGTGACCATTCAAATAATGCAAAGAAAAGGTAAAAAAGATACAGGCCTATCTCATAATCCATGATGAAAAATTCTTTCATGTGTAGAATTTTTTTCACAAAGCTATTTGCCATTTTGCACAAAGCATCATTGAATTTGGATCCATTTTGGCAATGTGAATCATATTTATCAAATTGTAATCGTTTATTTATTTTTATATGGTCATAACTTAATTATATATAATTTTTTTTATTGCATGTAATCTATGCATCATAACTGTTTATTTATTTTTAAACAACCACGATTTAATATTTATAGTCATATTACCTAGGCAATATGACCAGATCCAGCATCCTTATTAAATTTGTTTCCATACATTGCACACACTTTTTATATGCTAATATAAACATATTATTAACATAAAGTGTTAATTAATTTTAACATATAAAATTCAAATTTTTACTCAGATACTAAAATATTATTTATCGATAATAAAAATAAAAATATTAATATTTAATAAATCAAGTTTATTTCAAACTTTTTCCGGTTAATATGTGATAAAGAAGAGCAACTATTTAACATGCCTCTTTTTTGTTCTGTTCTTTTTTCTTTTGAGCTAAGTTCATGGAGTGTAAAATTGTATACGAAGTTTCCACATGGAATTACACAGAAAAAGGAAATCCGACATGATGATTCAGAGAAATATTGTCGTCCTGAATAATTAATAATCCATTCATTAATGCAATACTAAGTTAGCATCATAAGTGACGCGCTTTAGATGATGATCCCATTGATTAAAGGATTTGTCTAAGTTACACCACCACCTTATTTTTTTTATGTTTTTTTTTATATTTTTTTAAATTTTTATTACTTTTTAAAAATAATTAAATATTTTTTATCTTATATATTTTTTTTAAAATTTTTTAAAATATTTATTAATTTTTTCTTAAATTTTTTTACATCACTATTATTATTTATCTATAATTTTTTTTATTCATTTGTGACTTAAAAAATTCTATAAAAATATATTAAAAAAATTCTAAAAAAATTTATATTATAAAAATTAATTATTTAATTTAAAAAAATATCAAAAAATATAAAAAAACTCCTTTACTACCCACACAATATAAACTGTAAGAGAGTACCTTTCAAAAAATTTGTCTAAGCTACACCCACGAAGGCAAGGAATATCTTTTCCCACCCCATCCAATGGCAATAAGATACAATACTACTGTTGACCAAAATGGAATATTGTGCCAGCCACTGTTGACCAAAATTCTAGGAACTTTCAAAGAGAGGGATATGAATATTTATTTTAGAATTACTGGTTAATTGGGGCGGTACATTAAATAAGAAGCACAGATCTGAAGATCCTGAACAAACAAGGGATTAGAGGAGGAATTGATCATGAGTACCTCCGTGGCTGTGATCACAGCTTTGATATGCTCCAAGTTAATAACAATGGCTCTCTCTCGTCCAACAATGGAGGATGGGTACGACAACATTGGATCAAGAGCACGGAGGTCAAGTGCGGGCAGATCGGTCAGCCTCTTGATGGAGTACTGCTTTTCAAATACCTCGAGGCGTGATTCCCCGTCTCCGACACCACCAACCACACCTGCAGTCCCATACCCTTTCGCCGACCATGTACTTGGGCGGTTGATTGCATCGCCGCCGCTCTTCCCATCTCTTCTTCCTCGGTTTTGCACCTCGAGGTAGCCATTGATTCCGATATGCTGGTTTTTTCGGCCAAGTTTTTAGGCCTGTCTCTCTGGAATAAGATTTAAGAGTACCACGTTGCTTATTTCCAGAGAAGAGAAGAGGTTTCGTCCCGCCAAATTTGGAAATGGGGGATGCGGATCAAAAGGCTAACTAAATTTGAAACCATCTGCCAAAGCACCCATTGCCCATCTATTCCAATTTCCAAAGGAGAAAGTTTTTCATTTTCACTCTCTTTTCTCTTGTGCTATTGTGAAAATGTATTATAAATTATAATTAAGGTGTTTTTTTTGAAATAATACAGTACTTTTAAATTCGATGAAATTATTTCAAAAATAAATTCTGTACTATTTTTGAGATATTGGAGATTAGTTTATATTATATAGTATTTATGATGTGTGTGTGTGGGGGCAACAAAAAAAATAATATTAGTATTTAAAATTAATAATATATAATTATTGAATTTTTTGACATATTATAAATAATAACATTTACATGTCATTTTATTTTATAATATTATGTTATGAAATTTTTTTATTCATTAACAAATTCAATTGGAATGAGTTAAATAGTGTAAACTAACTAGAGTCAAAAACCACAATAGAATATCATTAATTTGATCAAAGTTGTATAGCATAAGCTTATGTTATTTATTGAATAAGTTAAATGGAGCCCTCCCTTGTAAACAATTCAGATTGGTTTGCGCATTAATTGTTAGGGAGTTTTTAACCAATTTGCAATGAAGCAAGGATGAACACATAGTCCTTTTTCTGCCCAATAAGATGAACACAAGGTGTCAGACCTTGGTGGAGGATATACACAAACTCATCAACTCCTTTCAGTCCTGCCAACTCAGGAGCAGCGGTGCTGATTTTAAGTCCTTAGTACAACAATATATATAGTTCTCTTTTTGTTGATGCACCAAATTTGGTACGTAGTTCACTATATCCTTCTCTTGTAAACTCTGCTATGTTACAATCAAAATGGCTATACATGCCTTAGGGGAGCAGCTTAGAAGGTACATGGGGGGCCACTCCCCCAATTGTTTTTATGTAAATAATATTTTTTTTAAATTATTTGTCTCAAAAAAAAAATTTGTCACGTAATTAGTTTTTTCAAAAAATAATTTGTTCTCTCTAAGATTTACATATTGTTCCATCTATTTTATAAATGTATTAGTCAATTTTGGGCAACACTATATTTTGGGGCTGCACTATAATTTTTGACACCAAAATTATATATTTTTTTTAATTTTTTATCTTAATTTTTTTACTTTTTAACATTAATTAATTATTGTTTAGGTCATATAATTTTTAGAGAATTTTTTAAAATTTTTTCTATCTTTTTTATACTATTCACAATAAGTTTTTTGATACTATTCATTTATAAGTATAAAATTTGTTATAAAATATAAAAACATTTTATAAAATTTATAAAAAAAGATATAACATAAATAATATTTTATTAATATTCAAAAGTAAAAAATAAATATAAAATCTAAGGTACCGCCACAGTTACCTTAGAGGTTTTCCTCAATTTTATATATGCATCGCTGTGCATATTATTTTATCCCCATAATATTTTTATTACCATCAATTTATATAGTGTTAATTTTCATTACGTCATGTCACCTTTGTTTATTTGGTGCTTTGCAGTCTGCAACATAGCATCATAAGTAGAAATTATTTACTTTTACTTATTACATCACTCTAAAAACCAAAGTCTCAGTCCCCTCCCTCCTCTTTTGGTCAGAACTCATTGCTCATGACGATGTTCAAACCAATTGGCGAGTCGTGAGTGGCGATAACTTTGTTCATCTCTTCCTCTTGTTTGGGTTTCACCAGCAGGCAGCATGCAACACAGCAGCAGAGTGAATACAAATTCTTAATAAATCTTACAAAAACTTTCATTTTCATGTATGAATCTTATTATCTAAAAAAAATTATTATTTTTTATTTTATTTTAAGAGTCAAATTTCTTATCTTCCATAATGTAACATTTTACGTGAGATCTTATTCACTCACAAATTTAATTTTCATAATTAATATTATATATGTGATTTAGATTTTTTTTAATTCATTATTCTAAACAATTTTTTTTGAACTAATTCTTTTCTTTTTATACTTTAATATATTATTATTATTATTATTATTTGCTTATTTACTGATATTACTTTAACATTTACCTTTTTACTCTATCATAAATCAAATTTATATACCTACAAAATCTATCAACTCAAATACTCTATTATACTAACAATAATAAATCAAAAAGTTTTCAACTTTTCGTCTTGCCACTGTTTTGATTCAAGATCCGTGGTTGCCTTGCACATTCCATTTGGAAAGAAATTAATGCAAGTTTTTATTTTAATTGAGATATTTTTATTTTATAGAATGATGTTTTTTAAATAAAAAGAGAAAATAAGGTAATAAAGATATGGACATGGTCCAGGCTCCAGAGGCATGAACGAATTCAATCGCACAAGCCAATAATAGATACTCACAAGATAGTAACCTCCATAACTAAATTATTTAACAATAAAAGATGGATCGCGTCCGTTAGCTCATAGTTGAAGACATCGGGTAAAAGGGTATGTCGGTAATTTGAGGTTAGACGCGTTGGATTGCGCGGGCGGGTGCCAGCCGTGTTTGTTGTGCAAGGGAAATCCCGCCTTTTTATTAATTCTTTCTCTCTCTCTTACTTTTTGATTAAGTAAAGGGATGAAAATCAAGTTATTCAAAATCATCTGGTCTCCCTTCTCATTCCCAGGGCCAGGCCATGATGTATATGTAAATAAATATTATTATTAATTCGCATCCGCATCTCCATCTCCATCTCCATCTCAAGAGTTTTCTTCATTCCAACGGGAATCGTTTTCTGCATCGTTCCTTCAGGTATTTCTTCTTTCATTATTCCTTCTTCTTCTTGTTTCCAATTCGATTCCACAAAAAATTCTCCACTTTTTGGATTTCATTAGATTGAGTTCCATAGATCGAATCTCTCTCGTCTTACCCAATTTCTCTCTCTTGCTTTTTAAGGAATGCTGTTGTGTAATTATATGCTTTGATCCTAAGTCTAAAATAATTCGATTTTCGTCTTCATACTTGGAATTTATGGTTAGCTGATCGAATTCTTAATTCAGTTCAGGAGGACATAAAATTAAAATTCTGTGTCTTAGGTTGTAACGTCGACAAAATACCGTTATTTGGCATAGTTTCTTCCTACATTGTTTTTAAACTCATATTTCTCAAGGTTGCAGTGAATACATTATGTTCCAATTCATTGCTTCTTGCTTCTGCTTTAATAGAACCATGGTTCCGAGTAGGCAATGGTCTAAGTAATCGTATTTCTTGTTCTCTTATTTAGTAATGTTACGTAATATTCAGCCTAGTATATTTCATGTCGTTGAATAGGAGAGACTAGCCTGAAAAATAAATTTCTCCTATACACAGTGGCGGAGCTAGGCAGTATTTGTTGGAGGGGCTAAAAAAATTTTTTTAGAGAAAAAAAAATTGACAACTTAAATATGTAAAATTAAAAGTATAAAAAATAAAAAA
>JASKGM010000014.1:12924833-12940992 GCA_034509205.1 Ceratonia siliqua
GACTTAAAATTCTCTTTAAAAATAATTTTTTTTTATTTGGGGAGGCTAAATTATAATATTTATATATTTAAATCTTAAATATTACATTGTATTGAAAAAAAATTTAAACTAAAGCCCCCCCCACCCATACACTACCCTCCGCCCCTGCCTATACACAATATGCCTATCTCCTTTTGGCATCATATTTTTGGAAGAAGCAAATATGATTTTCTCTCTTGTCCCTCATGCTCAGTTGAAAGGCCATATACTTCTTTTTTCTGCCCAATTATTGTTGTCTGCTAACTTCTTTGCACATTAATCTCCAACAAGACTGACATTCAATTGTTTGCCCTTTTGGTCGTTATATGATAAGGTCCTATGTACATAATCTTTTGGGAGCTGAGTTCAATCAAATAGCCATGAGTTTTACCGTGATGGATTTGGGTATTTCATTTACGAGGTTGTTCACAAACCATAATGCTTCTGGTCCATCTTTATTTGGATGGCTGATTACTGGATCATTTGGACTTCTGGCCATCATATATGCTATTCTCAAGTGGCAGAGAAGAACGTCACTAAATTGGGTTAAAGCTGCTGCCAGGGCCAAGAAGAAAGTTTGGAAAAAGCTGAAAGTACCTCTATCACATCATATATGGTTTGAAGATTTTACTTATCGGGACCAGCCTTCCACTTGCTGTGTATGCTTGACTTCCCTTGGGCCCTCTCATAACTTAGGTACAACAGCCTCACCACGTACTCCTCTCCATCGTTGCTCTGTTTGTGGTGTAGCAGCTCATTTCTATTGTTCTCAGGTTGCAGCAAAGGATTGCAAATGTGTGGCACAGGCTGCTTTTAGTCACGTGCGACATCACTGGTCAGAGAGATGGGTAAATGTGGATGATAATCAAGAGATGTCTGCCTTCTGTTTTTACTGTGATGAACTATGTGGTGTTCCATTTGTCAATGCTTCTCCTACATGGCATTGCCGCTGGTGTCAGCGCCTCATTCATGTAAAGTGTCATGCCAAATTGGCTAGAGATTTTGGCGATGTTTGTGATTTGGGTCCTTTGAGACGAGTTATCCTCTCTCCTGTGTGTGTCAAAGAAGTTGATGAAGATCAAAAGGAAGGGCGACTAAGTTCTATTACACAAGGAATTATTACCTCTACTGTATGTGGTCAGATTAGAAAGCGGCGCAATCGCAATAAACATGGAGGTGGTTTATCCGCTAAGGGTTTGTCACGGAATTCCTCTGTTACTGATGCAGCCTTGGAATATGTGTTGAATGGCTTGGCAGGTTTGAATAAGTCCAGTGGTGAGAAGAACTTTGATCACATGAACAATGGTAGGGAACTGGATGAGAAGGGCGCTCAATTTTTTATGCAAGGAAAGGGTGGAACTGCCACCCATAGTCTAATTAAGAAATACACATTGTTTGAGTTGCCACCTGATGCAAGACCTCTCTTGGTCTTCATCAATGCCAGGAGTGGTGGACAGCTTGGGCCTTCTCTTCGTAGGAGATTGAATATGCTATTAAATCCTGTTCAGGTGATTACTTAACCAGGCTTGGGTCTTTTATTGAAGTAATGAGATATGTAATTAAGCATGTTGTCGATATATCTTTTAGATCTTTGTCATAGTCCAAATGGATCATATGATTTGGGAGTTTGCTTGATTAGTAGTTGGATTTATTTTCAGGTCTTAGATAAAGAATCTCAATATTCTACGTTTGCCCCTTTCTTCATAGTGTCATGAAGATTTGGGGTTTTATCAAATGAAAGGGCTGTAGTTTAACTTGTAGTCAGTCCCAGATAAGACTCAGAGTGATTTGTTGGAAGAGTTAACTGCAATTTAACTTTTTTGCTAATATTCTGTACAAGGAAAGTTGTTGATCCGCATGCTAACATTTGTTTACCTGCTACAACTTTTTTTTTTTTTTTTTAATATAGAAGGATGTCTATATTCTAATACAAGATCTTAATCATACCACAGTGTGCAAACAGTCACCATATCATTATGCTATTTGGATCCATGATTCTCAACATGTAAATATTTTGAGTAAACTGTAATTCAATAATATTGAAATTTCCTTTTCTTTGTCAGGAGAAAAAGAAAAAGAAAAAATAGTACTGTAGTTTCCTTATTAAGCAGAGATATAGTGTACAAATAGCCTAATAATGTAAAATTAGCTCCTTATAACTTACCTTGTGGGTCTTTTTTAGGTCCATATCTTTCTTGATACATAGACTTAACATATATTTTATCTTAGCCATCTCATTATTCATGACGGTTATTAGTAGAGCATATATATTGGTGTTGTATTAAGTACATAAGCTTTTACTGCTAACATGTTACCAAAGGCAAGAGATACACAGCTTTATTGTGGTCTAACATTAAGCCCATATGATAGATGTGCTTTATTCCTAATACTGTGGGACCTGGGAAACACCATTTACCCTGTTCTCTGTTACTTTCATCTTTTAAATTTGTCTTAAATTGGGGCTTTCTGTCATTCTATCATTTTCTTCTTTTGTTATAGTGGATCTCTGTATGATCTTACAGCTTAATGCTTCTTTAAATCCCATTAAATATTTTTTTAAGAGCAAATTATTGATGAAACTGATTAACTAGTAATGCTTGTCTGTATGTATAATGGATGTATTTATTTCATACATGGTCTCAATGTGCGTTAGCTGATTTTTTCTACTTAACTGTAGATCTTTGAATTGAGTGCTTCCCAAGGTCCTGAGGTGGGATTGGAATTTTTCAAAAGTGTACAATATTTTAGAGTATTGGTATGTGGCGGGGATGGCACTGTTTCATGGGTCCTTGACGCAATAGAAAGACACAATTTTGAGTCACCCCCACCTGTTGCAATTCTTCCCCTAGGTACTGGAAATGATTTATCAAGGGTACTTCATTGGGGAAGAGGCTTCTCTGCGCTTGATGGACAAGGTGGCTTGACCACACTTTTGCATGACATTAGCAATGCAGCAGTTACGATGTTGGATCGCTGGGCAGTAAATATTACAGAAGAAAACTCTGAAGGAAAAGCAAAGCAAGTGAAATCTAAATCCATGATGAACTATCTAGGTACTTCTCTGAAACAACAATTGTTGAATATTGTTTCTTGAGAATTACTGACATGTCAAACAAATTGCTTTTATAGGAATCGGATGTGATGCAAAGGTTGCATATGAATTTCATGTTACTCGAGAAATAAATCCTGAGAAGTTTTCCAGTCAGGTAGAAGTTCTTCTTTCTTGTCATTTTATCTTTGTAAGATATTTAATCATTCTAGACACTTGCCAATTCTATAGGTAGCCTTCAATGCACATGGTTTAAATTACAATCTTAAAGGCTGGACATATTTGTAACACTGCAACTGCTAGTTATACATTTTATAAGGCTATGATTCTTTTAAATAGGGCCCCTTTTAGGACATCAGGGTGCTAGATGGAACTGACTGAAAAAAAATGGCTTACTGAGACTGATTATTTTTAAGTTGTTTATCATGCATCTTAGCTACAATAAAGAGAGACCAAGGTTAAAGATTGTCTGGGTGGCTGACTATATGATTTTTGACTAAACACGTTTATGCCCTCATTCTGGCCCTTCTTTATTGAAGTCTCTTTGGTTATTTGTTTGTTCTCTTATCTATGGCATTTAGTAATGCAATCCAGGCGAGGCCTTTTTGTTGTATTTATTGGTGGATTTAGTGTTTTCTGATTAAAATTAAATTGACAGTTTGTAAATAAATTACGATATGCCAAAGAAGGAGCTAGAGATATAATGGACAGAACGTGTGCTGACTTGCCATGGCAAGTATGGCTTGAAGTTGATGGGAGAGACATCGAGATTCCTAAGGTAAACTACTGATACTAATACTTATTTTCTTTTCAAGTCAGTGATTTTTGTCATGCATATTACATTCCCTAAAGTTATATCCGAACTATCATTGATTAATTCTTCTTTCATGCAGGACTCGGAGGGCTTAATTGTGCTCAATATTGGGAGTTATATGGGTGGAGTAGATCTTTGGCACAATGACTATGAGCAAGATGATGATTTTAGTCTTCAATCTATGCATGATAAAATGCTTGAGGTGGTATGTGTTTGTGGAGCATGGCACCTAGGCAAACTTCAGGTTTGAGATCCTTTTTCTTTTTTTGAAAAAAAAAAAAATTCTGAAATACTAATGCAAGTCTTTATATTGATATTGAAATCTATTAATTTGGATGAAAATTAATATCACTATATTATATTTTGATATAAAACTAATGGTGTGAATACATATAGGTAAAATGTTGTGGTATGAAATGTACAAGTTTTATATATTCTTTAAGGATATATTTATGTAAAATGTAAATAGACTAGTTAAATTAAAGTAAACTAAATACTGACAACTTATCAGTTATCACACTGATTAATTTAAATTTTAACCTGAAAGGAATTTTAAAAATGGCGGAAAATTTTGATACTGGCACTAATATTAGATTAAGTAAAATTATGGATTCTTGTTGGTTTAAATATTGCATCTTTAAGTTTAAGATATTGCAAAATAACTGTAAGAGTTGATTTTTTTGTGCACACCTATTAACACTTTCTACATTTCCTAACATGCTTATAAATCTACTAAAAGATGATTCTGTATAGGTTGGACTTTCACAAGCAAGAAGGTTAGCCCAAGGTAAAGTCATTAAAATACACTCTTCCAGTCCTTTCCCTGTTCAAATCGATGGGGAGCCTTTTATCCTACAACCTGGCTGCTTAGAGATAACTCATCGTGGGCAGGTATGAATTGCTTTCAGCTGATACTGATACTTTTGATTCATATTCTTCTACCTTGGTGCATATTTACAGTGTGTGGTTAGATTTGAACACATTTTTGTACTTTAAAAGTTTGGTTAGTACTAATTAACATTCTCGTGCACATGCACATGTTGGGTTGGAAACAGTGAACGCTCATCCAGCCTTGTTTTTAAAATTAATCAAATTTAGAATCACCACTCTGTTTTACAAGTGACCTGATTCAAAAGGGGGGTGGGGTTCTGTTTGACCCTCTCCTGCAATGGTTTTTGAGATGTTTTGGGAGGGATTTGTTCCAAAACACCTGTTTATTTGATATCAGCATTGGATGTCAAAGGGTTTCAATAATGCAGATTATCACAGTTGTATGTATGATTGGGTTGAATGTCTGACTCTGATCCACTAATGAGATATAACTGGGAGTAGTGCATTCTTTAATACCTTTATCATCCAACATTCCCTTACCTCCCCCCAATCCTTTATCTCATAGAAAATATGTATATTATTGGAGTTTGACTGGCTGCTGCTCAGTTCCATAAACTGAAAACGGGGGAAATTATTTTTTTTCCACCAAATTGGCCTAGTTCTTAAGAATTCTGAACACAAAAAACTTCACTAAATGCAGGGGTTGATTTTGTAGAGTTTTGATTTGCTATATTCAGGTGTTCATGTTGAGGAGGGCTTCAGACGACGAGCCTAAAGGGCATGCAGGTGCAATTATGACAGAGGTCATACTGGATGCCGAATGCAAGGGCATTATCAATGCATGTCAGAAGAAAGTTCTCCTCCAGGAGATGGCCATCCATCTTTCTTAAACCACCCTGATGAGAGCCACGTAAAGTAATTCGCCCGTTCAGCCCGCTTATATAGTTGCCCATATATTATGGGTTTTTGCCCCCTCCAATCCTTTTTGTAGGAGCATTTTTGGTGATTTACCGAGAGAGTTCAACGTCCACGTGATTGCTAACAGTATATAGCGCGGCCATGAGTTTGGGGTTGTTTCTCAATTGCTAGCGTAACACCCACAAGCTCTGTATATTGTAATCCAATGAAACACTTTCTTGAAACACAGAAAGACCATATTGCGTCATTTATTGCACGGGTCTCTGGGCAAACAGTCATGGTGATAGGATCGCATATAGGTTGCCCTTACGCTCAGGTTCCTAACCTTGTTTGGGGCCTGTGGGCTCGTTAGCTGAAAGCCTAATACTAATCATTTCTCAACTGTTTGGAAATTGGAATAGCGTATTGGTTCATTTATTCCGTGAAATCTTGGAACTGTGGTTCACGGATGAAGAGCCCATTTGTTCTGGGGATTGGCCTCCCTTTCTACTCTAACAAAATCATCTGATGTGCTTGAGAAATCTTGCCCCCTTTGAATATTATATATACATATAATGCCTTTTATGACACGGCGTTTTACGTTTAAAATAATTATTGAGTAAATAATTTTTCGCAGATATTCTTTTGTTTTTCCATAGGAATTATTCTCGCCCGGCCGGTGTACCAAGTTGTGTGAGAGTTTGACTTGGTTTGTTTTGGGACAATAATTAAGATTAATGAATAAACTCATTTGGGTCAATGGCGATTTGAATAATTTTTCGCAGATATTCTTTTGTTTTTCCATTGGAATTATTCTCGCCGGGCCGGTGTACCAAGTTGTGAGAGTTTGACGTGGTTTGTTTTGGGACAATAATTAAGATTAATGAATAAACTCATTTGGGTCAATGGCGATTTGCTTCACTGCTCTGAGGTGTATCAAGTGAAACCCAGCAACCACGAAGATGTCTTGGAGACCATACAGTCATATAGATGATAGCGTAAAGAGCAAAACAACGAAGGTCTTCTATCTAAGGAGCACAAACACTTTCATTTGGTGCCGTACGTGTATCAAACATACTACGATGTTCAACACGATACATGTTCGACAAGTATATGGACGTGTCTAATTATAAAGTTTTTTTTGACTTGGATATACGTGTCTAAATAAAAAAAAAAATAGCTCAAATATGGCTTAAAATGGAATAGACACAACTTGCTATTTTTTCACATTTTTTAGAAAAATATATTTTTTCAAAAATTAAATTCATTCTTGATAGTCTCAATTTCACCTCATTTTCTTCTTCCCCTTCTTCTTAGAGTCTTTGGCCATATCTCATATCCCTCTCCTTCTCATGATGAATCATTTGGCATTTATTGTTTCTCTTATTATACAATACTCTTTATCGTCACTCATTCTAAAAAATAAATATATTTAGAGTAAAATACTTTCTCCTCTCTTGAGAGATGTCTTAATTACACGTCACTTCCCTCTATTTTGAAAATATGCACTCAACTCTACTTAATTTAACACTGTTACGAATATTCTATTAAAATTATTTTTTAAAAATAAATTAAGAAATTATAATTATAAAGTATAATGACAAACTTACCTTCAAATTATTTATTATCTATCACTCTTTGAATATGTTTTCTCAAAATTTGCATAAAAATTTCTCATGATGGAATTAATTAATCTTTTGCAAAAAGAAATTTCTATTTTGAGTAATTGTTATATATATAATACATTTATGTAAATTGGAATAATGTGAATCTAAAGTCTAAATTAAAATATTTCTCATTCAAACAAATTTGTTCTTTATGCATATAAAATCAATTGGGGTAATATATAAAACATGAATAGAATATGACTAAGTGTAACAATAACTTCTTGTTATTACTTATGCCTAATTCTTAGTAAGTATAAAATTTTGAAATTTCATATTAAACTTTAAATTTAGCTACAATATACAATAAATGAAATCAATTAAGAGATTGTTATTCTGACTATTTATGAAAATTTTTAGATATATAAGATATTGTCAAAGAGCATTCAATCTCACTTACCTGTGTGTATTGATACACCTCTAATATTTCAACTTGCTCTTAGACAAGGTGATGCACTAATAAAAGTTAAATAATGCGCAAGAGAACGTTTCTTTCGTAATAAAAGGTAAAAGAAATAAAGAAAATGATATTTTAGCTGTATAAAAAAAATTAAACATTTGACTAAAAATAACAATCAACTTTAACATCAAAGTATTTTACTCATATTTATAATTTTGTTTATATTGTTTTATATATATATATGCCATGTCATATATTATATTTTTAAAATTTCTCATGTTCCGTACACCATGTCTCGTGATGTATTGTATTTTATATCCTGCATAGTGTCCATGCTTCCTAGTGTTCTATATATGTGTTTGTGTGACTCCATGTTGAGGCGATTAATTAAAGATGATGGTACCGACAACAGTTATACAGTGTTGTCAAATGTCAATACATTAATTCGCTGCCCTTCAAAATCCATACGAGACATTGTTGTGATCCATTGATACATACATATGATATGAGGAAGTGTGTTTGTGTATTTGTATGAGAGAGAGAGAGAGAGTGGATAGGAAAAGAACATATATATTAGACTGAGAGCCAGAGGCGGTGTTGAACGTTAGATAAAAAGTGGAGCTAACAGTATATAGAAAAGAAAAATACAGATGGGATTGATAGGATAGGGATGCATACAAACGGGGACCCATCACTTCCTCAACTCTAATGCATACACATATCATATGAACTGAACTGAGAAGACAGAGACAGACAGACAGACAGACAACGCATGCATCTGCTTGCAACTTAAGTAATCTCACTGCATGCTGATCTGTCTGTTTCCATCCCTTCAATGCTCAAAATACAAACACACATCTCAAATTTAATGATTTAGTTATAAGGCATCCTGAACAAGATTATATATACCCCGTCGCTTGAATAAGACCAAGTGGACCGACAATAAGCTTTTATCCAACCCACTGCAGAAGAAAAGTAGTTTAATTTTAATACATGGATTTTGGACATGAGGATGATGCCCATTATAGGATATATCATGATTCAGCTTGCTTTTTCTATTTTCTGTCTTTTTTCCTCTACTTCTTGGGTTTAAAGGGAAGGTTCATTAATTGAAAGAGCAATAAAAGTCGAGGCATGCGTTTCAACTTTCTTCAATTTCAGTGAGTACTTATATTAATTATTAAAAAATTTACAGCATAACCTATAGCAGCAACATCACCATTAAATCAGATAACAGTTGCATGGGTAACCTGACACTGCCTTTCCACATTGTGTTTATAAGTTTGACTATTTTCACTTTTGACTGAATAGTTAATGTGTCATTAGATTTAATATTAAAGAAATTAGATTCCCTTATCATTTGCTTTCCATCTTGGATACTCCATCCAGCTGCAGACATGATCACTTATATTGGATTTGAAGAGTGAACTTGTGACATAAATTTTTTTAACGCATCAATTAATTTTTATAATAATTTTATTAGATATTGTTATAAAATATGATACCTTACATAAACAAGATTAACTTTTTTTAATATATACATTTATATGATAATGTGAGATACGTATAAAGAGCATCCTTGTATTGTGTTATTGGAAAAAAGATGGATGTGGTTGGTAGAATTTGAAATATGTTTGGTGAATAGTTGCTTGGTGGCAGTGGAGAAACAGTTCAAATGATAATAAATTCATGACGAAGCTGTCAACAGATAAAGGTGATTTTTTCCCTTCTCTAATCACCAAGTTTGTCATGAACCGATGCCCGAGTACCTGTTTGCTCTCTCTCTCTCTCTTTCTCTTTCTCTCTGTTTCATTTCCCAAGAAGCGTCAGATAGTCGTCATTTACTCTCTCTCTTTCTAATTCAGATGTTAGCTTTTCAAAAGCTAAAAGATCTCTCTCTACAATGACTCCACGAAAAGCAGGAAGAAGCTGCTATTGCTGATCCGAGCTTTTCCAAAGATAGTTTCTGAATTTTCAACAACTTTAAAAGCCCCATAAATATATTACACATACATAGAAGAGAAGCACAGTTTTTCTTTCTCTTCTTTCCAGGTTTAGTTTACATCAGCTTGTGCATGCAGATATCTGGGTGGTAATGATAATGGAAGCTGGTATATACACATATATATATATTCTTTAGGAGGCGTGACAGACAGAGAATCCCTAGCTAGCTTCTCCTATTTTCTTCACTTCTCGCTAACTGTTCCAGCACATCTCTATCTATGGTATCTCCATCCCTTCTTTCATTCACTCTTTCAGATTCAGATGCCTCAGCAGCTATAGTACCTTGAATACTGATCATCACTGCCATTTCACTACACAACAAAAGTATAATAAATTCATCAACAGTTACGTTTCAAAGTGATATAGAAACTCGCATCATATTTGAGGTATATATATAATTTAATTATAAATAAAAAGAAGAGGTCTTCCACGGAAAATTAGGGGATATTAAAAGCTCATATGAGAGTGAAACTCACCCATTAAGGTTATTGCTGCCTTTACTGGGTAACTGTTGATTTACCTGTAGTATATTCTGATTCATGAAATTGATGCTTTTTTCAGGGTCACTTGCGGATGTTTCCTGTAACTTTTTTATGGGTTACTTCCAAGAACCTGAAAAGTCATTCAGAAAGGATATTATTTTTGAAACCTAGCTAGAAGGCAGCTGAGCTGGGTAAGTCTACTATAAAATAAAAAGGGAGTCTTTCACATCTGATAGGTTTTCACAGTACATATATATGCTTTCAGCTTTCTTGTCCACGTACGTGAAATGAAAATTCGAGGGTGATTACTGATTAGCTATTTAATTAATAATATATTGCATTCGTTATGTCTTTGAAATGTTATAATCTTCTTAACTGCAGAAAACTAGAGATGAGCTAGCAGATTTCTGTTGATTTGTAATAGGATGCTTCAGATAATTGAAACACTGGATAGGAGAGTCGTTCATCAACGCAGCTTTTATCATCTAAACAAAAAACTGATTTAACTTTCTGTAAGCTTAAAAAATGCACGAGGAAAAGGCACAGATGCTGGCTGGGGAACGCAATAAAGTAATAATCTTACCAAATATTTCCCACATAAGAAGCTAATATCCACAACAAGCATATATGCTTGCTTATATATATAAGCGATTTGAGTTGGGAATCGATTCTGACCTTGCAATCCTTAAAACAGCCTTTTTCTTTGGTATCTGATTCTGATGATATAAGAAATATGCAGAACAGGTAATAGTATAATATTAATTAGCCACAAGCATAATTCCCAGGAATAAGTAAAGCGAAACCTTTACCAATAGGGAGATGATCTATTCTTCAGAAACAAAAGAAAGTAGCAAATGTTGGCTGGGGGGAATGAAGCCTGGTCCGAGAATCATTTAGGGTTTGGAGAGTTGTAAATTTCCCATACCCCTGAAAATTATCACTGCAAGAATCAACTCCTTCCTCCATGACCTCGAGCCAGACAACATTCCTCTCAACCCAACCTTTGCAGAGCCAAGCCATATAAACCCGCCTCCGATGGAGCATATCTTTAATTTGTTCAAACTCAGAGACAGAAAAAGAATTGATATTGGCAAACCAAATGAAAAAGTTTTTGTACATAGCCAAACAATTAAAGAATATGAAGACAGCCAACAGAAGCTTGGTTGCGATTACCAAATTTTGAGGGGAATGAAGCCTGGTCCGAAGCCTTAATAGTTCTTCCCAACTGAGAACCTTGTTGTGAAAAGCCTCGAGCCAGCCAACATTCCCCCCAACACCAACCTCCCACAACCCAAAACCCTAACCCTCATATAGCTTCTCATATAATATATATAGGGTGAGAGAAAGAGAGAGAGAGCAAGCACTGACTCACTAATGGTGCCTTTGAGGCCTTTACCATTCAGATTTTCCTAAATTGGCTTATGCAAAACGGCATTTACCTACTAAGATAAACCCAAAGCAGGTAGGAAATGGAGTAGCTGAGTAAGAGTTGATGAGAGTTGAGAGACCCCCACTAACATAAATAGAGCACAGAAGGTACACAAGTAAAAAAGTAGGGATTTTCTTTCATTTCCTATGCTTGTGACCTTCTGGTGCCGGTGATCCAACCAACCTGTTACCTGCTGGCTCCCAGTCAAAGACGCAGAAGAAGACAACGAACATGGTATTTAAAATACACTTGACACGAGACGAGTCTGCCTTTAATGTGATTCTTTCATCATTACCTTATTATTTTTAGCTTTTTGCTTTCCCTACTTTCAAACTCTCCTGTAACATGCCATGCCCGCACGGCCACACTCACTCAATCACACTCATCTTTCTTTCTTTCTTTTTATTTCACTGGTGGTCCGGAGGAGTGAGAGTGAGAGTGAGAGTGAGAGGTATTAATAGTCTCTTCTTTCTAATTACTCAATGTATAGTTTTCTTTTCATCTAGCTAATTATATCTTTTTCTTTCGGTTTCAATTCTTATATTACTTTTACTTGTCTTCTATGTGATCCGTATAGTCTATACATTAATGGATCCAGGTGTGTTGTTGCGCCCATGATCAGTGGTGAGCAGGTTTCAAGGTTAAGAAATTAGAACAGCTCCCATTGTAATTAAGTATAAAACATGGTGATAGGCATAGAATAGAATCCTTTATTATAACCACTCACGACTCATGAAACGCTTTAGAGAAAGCATGTTAGAAGAATAATAAATATATATATAATACAGACATTTATTTCTCATTTTTTATATATCTAATGAGTCATTTTCTTAATTGAATCTCTATATGCTGCAATGGAGTAGCCGGTGTCCTGAGCTCAAGCAAATGAGTTGTTTTTTTCACAACAGACGATGCTATCATATTATTTAAGCGGAATTTGATTGTTTGGATTAGATGTTATTAGTTTGAGAATTCATTCTTTTAAGCACAGGAAAGGAAACAACCACAAATTGAGCGCCTTGTTTCTGAATTGTTAATTGATGAGCAGCGAGAAGAGTAAGAGGGAACTCAATCTGTGCAACCTTTTATTCAATATTCCTCAATCACAATACAGTATCTGTGGTTAATAGTTACATATAAAACAAAATCATGCTTCATACTTTAGTATCAAAAGGGTCAAAGGATTAGCTATAGACTATAGTGGATAGCAAGTTAATTTAGTAAAATTAATTAATAATAAAATTATAGGCCGGAATCGTGTCCAAATAGTTGATTATAGCTAGAACATTAAATCTATAATTTGTTTTGGGTGAAATTAATAGAGTATGAAATGAATAGATTAATAAAAAGGGGAAGGAATTAATAATTGGAAATGTGGTAGATTCTGTGTGATCCATATTTTCTGGGTGTGACATACATAGATGATCACTGTTGGCAGTTTCAATAATTTCCCCCCTCAGTCCTCATCCTCATATCTATCCAATCCACAGTGTCTTCCGTAAAACACGTCATTGGAAAGACGGCGAATAGGGAATCCATGGATCAGAGGCGTCCAGTGAGAGGATCCAACGGCTATGATGGAGTGTGATGTAGAGCGGGACATGTCGGTGTCAGCGGGACGTAAGATCGGGAACCGAGGAAAGAAGAGCCCGATTAACGAGGAGCAGAAATTACTAATTACCCAATTACTCCTCTTCCTTTTCCAACCAACCAACACAATCTTATATTTATGATTATTAAATTCCAAGTCAAACCCTCTTAATCGACGGCTCAGATTCTCCGCGCATCGTACGCTGCAGGCATTGCCACGTGATCCCAATAAATGCTCGTTGGTACGGTGCATTCTGAGGGGGGACAACAGCACGTGGACACCACAGGTGGGGTACGTGGGGGACCACCATTGGTTCTTCACACCAGACCAGATGTAGTTCCAACTCCCATGTTCATGTAGGGAGTAGGGAGTAGGGAGTAGGGACCACTCCCGCTTCCTCTCCAATTATGGCTTAATCATTCGGATCTCGGTTAATCAGGAGGGAGGGTGATAGATAACGTGAGATTATTATTATTATCATTATTACACAGAAAAAGAGAATATTAACTCAATGAAGCTTAAACTACAACACAGTAACCTTACAAGGCTGAGTCATGAGTCTCAACTCTCAATTCTCGAGCCATAAGCTTAACAGGAAAGCCTATGTCCCAATGTTTTGACTTATCACTGCGGCCATTTATTACCTTTACTTTTATCTATCAACATGTGTGCATGTCCCAGTCCCATGGAATCCAAAGATGTTTAAACAACCTTAATGCATCTCGCCGGGGGCTCTCCTCATCATGCCCCACCACCTTTATGTTTTAAAGCACAAAAGTAATAGCTTAATCTCAAATTCATAATGAACTTAGTTAATTCCTTGGTCAAACCAAAAAAGAGTTATAGCACTACTACTATGCTATTATGCTAATAACACCAGATAAGATATTATAAAGTTGATATAACCAGGGGTCAAGAGTGGTTTTAGGCCCCCAGATATCAAATCCCAAAAATGAAAGGTTGGTAACCCATAAAACTCTGAAAATAAAATTATTTCCTCACTCGAAGAATGATATCAGCTTTCAGTCTCAAACATCTTTTATTGGAAGCTGTGAGCTGTACAAATATTTTGATCATCGAACCTTGATTTGCAACTATATGTTCCAGTCTTCCTATGATAAATTATACAATATATGGGTATGCCGTATGCCTCATTTAAGGTACGCCGCGACTTCCTAGACCCTTCTAGATGAGTTAAAAAGAGTATCTTTTGCTGATCTGTTAAGATGTATAAAAGATATATGGCAATACAAATAAAATGAACGGATGCATGACATCGCATCAGTGTTAAATCCACATATTTCTGACTTTTGTTGACGATTGACAAATAACTATGGGATAATTGGAGCAGCCAAACCTACGCATATTCAATTATAGCACCTGTATGATTGAACCCGCATGAAACTTGCACTGCTTTCACATTTTCTCCAATAGAAACTTTCGTTGGATTCATGTAGTCCACATCACTTCCGTGACCCTGAGCGGAAACCATAAATAGTCAATATCATATATGGTAGGCAATGGTATACCTATAAAATTAAATAACATAAGATGATCAATTGATGAAAGAAATGCGTTAGTCTGACTGTAATCAGACTGCACATTTCTCTAAATTAGCCTATAGTAATACTTTATGCAATGATTACACAGAAGGGTCCTGAGATTATGTAAAATTCAAATTATTAATAATTCATATGCAGAAAGCACTGGTGTGTATTGTGTGTTTATATATATTTGGTAATCATGATTATTTGGTGAATGCCTTGAGTAAAATCTTGGATCTATTTTGTGATCCATGTCTTAATATATGACATTCTGACCATTATGTGTGCGCGCTCATGACCAATCTATTCTAGATAACATCAATTAGACAAGGCATTAGAAAATTCTGGGATGAAGAATCAAACCAATTGTCCACCCGAAGACTGTTCAACTTCGGAGAAAGTCCCATGAGAACCTCCCCAGCCCCATGTGAAGATTTTTCCCTCTGAAAGTCAACAACAATTCAGGATAAAGAACAAAAATAAAATAATTTTCTTCAGCAACACTACAACATAAACATCAAGCATGTATATGATGAAAAAAAAATGTTTCTTAATTAAATCCCAATAAATATGAAATCAGGATTAACTTTATTGTAGAGACTTAACTCTTAGCGGCTTGTGTTTCTTGCTTTTTCAAATTTTAGGGGCATTTCAGGAATCCTAAGTTTCCTAGACATAGTATCTTCAAAGTCCTTTTTTGTTCGTGTAAATTAAAATATTAAAATGTCTGCCTTCACAGTAGTTTTATAGAAAAGTACAACTAAACCAATAAATAGTAATTTGATTCATATTCTGTTTTTCTTATCTCATAAAAGGAGGCGGTGGCCGGTGGGAGAGGGGGGTCTTACCAGAAATGGCTGCTGTATGCTTCCAACCACAAGATACCTGAAATGCAAAAAGGACAAAGAGAGTTAGAAAGTTAAAATACGAGATAAGAAGAATCTGAGTTAGATGCTGATTTGTGAGCACTTGTTGAACGTTGCTATCTACTGCTTAAACAGAAATTTCACTCAGTGTCCACTTTAATTATAAAACTCACAAGAAATATGAAGAGTACCAAAGAGCTAAACCAAATGCCCATCCTATAATTTATTTTGTATAACAAACAAACTAAAGTAATATAAGATTATCTATGGTGCTTAAAGTTTAAGATGTTAGGATGTGTATGTAGCATGTACATATGTCTAGCACGAACGAACAAATTAAACAAAATTGCATCTAGATAACAAACAAAGCAACCATAATATCAAAGTACATAGCAGATATGAGAATGAAAATATAAAGCAAATTCTCATGGCAAGTAAGCATTTAAGCTACTCTATATAATCAATTATTCAAAATAACAAAATCAACTCCCAAGTAACAAATAACAAATTTTATGAGCCTGTGAAAGGTAGCTTGATTAAAATGTAAAATCCAATATTAATTTCAAAGCC
>JASKGM010000014.1:12941092-12967125 GCA_034509205.1 Ceratonia siliqua
GTAACAAATAACAAATTTTATGAGCCTGTGAAAGGTAGCTTGATTAAAATGTAAAATCCAATATTAATTTCAAAGCCTATTGCCCAAGACTTGTTCTACTCAATCATACAAAAGAGTAATGTTATCTGTACATTTTTTTTCTATACCTCTCTTACACCTCCACTTTTAACCTTTGATATATTATAAAATAATTATGATGATAGATGATATATAATAATATAATATATCAATGGTTAAAAGTGAACGTATAAGAGAGGTGTAGGAAAAAGTGGTATACAAATAATATTAATCCATATAAAATACTATCTTTGCAAATTTCTGCAAGCTCATTCTTGCTCTGTAAGGATGAATAACATAACAAACCTGGCTAACAGAAGACTTCAAGAATGGACCTTCAACCCTTTCAGGCAGATGAACGACATCTGAGGAACTAAGAATAGATAATTTATGAATAAGAAAACAAGCATGCAGATACTAAAAAAAATGCAAATGCAGAAAAAGAAATTCTCGAGCAATCAGTTTTAAGTATAGAAGAATACCCAATACCAAGGCAGCCATTTTCATTTGAACCCCAGGTGTAAAGCTCACCAGAATCTATAAATAATAAATAAAAAGACACCATAAACAAATGATGGTCATTTATTAGCACATGATTAAGCTGTGAAACTGATGAATTACTTGTCAGCACACAGGTGTGATAGCCACCACATGCAACTTCTTCTGAGTATGGAAGTTCACTAATCAATGATGGTTTTGTTGCATTGTTCATCTCCCCGAAGCGCTGAATATTTTAAATGATAATATAAGTGATAAAAGAAGCTAAGTGATCAACAACCAAAAAAATAAATTCAATCACTACTGGTTGAACCTACCAATTTGTCAATCCCTCTTTCACCAAATATAAAAACAGAACCATTTTCTGCAAAATTTACATGAATGAATAATAAAACCAAGGTAAATGGGAGCATGCAGAGAGAATAGAAAATAATATTTTTTTCATAAAAGAAAAAGTAATTATATTCAAGTACCATCAGTACAAGCTGAAGTTAGCAACCCAGCAGCCACATATTTAACCTAAGCATATATAACAGGTAATAATTAATATCTTGAAGCCAATATATTCATCTTGGGAACAGAAACAACATTAATGCATTGAATTCAACAGCACACCTTGATTCCTGCAAGATCCTTTATAAGCCTAGGCGTATACTCACTGCATTATTAAAAAACCAATATACAAAAATAAATATTGTGGTTAATATAGCTGTTTCAGTGGAAATCCTTCTAATTATATCATTACTCATTATATCTACAACTATAGGGCCTCAATTTTTTTGTCAGTTGGATAAAACATAAAATAAAGCAAAAAAGATATATCAATTAATGCAACTAAAGAATGTAAGAAAAAAAAAAAGGCAACCTGTTACTTTTGAAGAATCCTAAAATGCTGGACTCATGGCCATGACCAAGTCTACCAGACCCTCCCATTCCCCAACTCAGGGCCTCTCCTCCTTCTGGTGAAAATATGAACAATTTATAAGATATAAAGGATATTTAGCAAGCAATACCTGGAGTCGTAATGGCTATGTGAAGTGAGTAAGAACAAATAAAATTTTGGCTTAGACTGGTTGGACCAAAAACCCTAATGCCACTCTGATTTCTTAGGTAAACTGCAAGACTCTGGTATATAATTTTAAACTTCATACAAAAACTAGGTGATTTACAGTGCATTCACATTTAACCCTCCATCACCTTGTAACAACATTAATAAATCCAAAAATAAATAGATAAATTAGCCTCAACAACTAACAAAATGTGAAGTTATGAAGCTTTTTTGTTGCATACCACTAATAGCCAATGAGTGCTCTGAACCCAGAGCAGCCATTTTGATGGTGATTCCTTCCAAGCATTCTACTTTAGTTGGCAGAGCAACTGCCTTTTCAGCCCCTGCATTTCAGAAAAAGGCATTATATTCAAAGCAAACTGCTATCTTCCAACTTTATTTTCACAAATACTGGAACAGCTACTACTACTACTAAGTTTCAAGTTATAAAAAGTGACATATAAGACTGACCAGGTTCATCGCCCAAAACTCATTTCACCCATTATTAATATAAGGTTTAGTTCTTACTTTTTCCAAGTCCAAGCTGCCCACTTGTGTTCCTTCCCCACATGTATAGTTGTCCATCCACTACCAAAAATAAATAAATTGAGTAAAAAAAGAAAGAAGAGACAGATAAGGTATATTATGTTAACCAAAAAGAAAGGCAAAAAAGAGTCTGCAAACATTCACTAGGGAAGATGTACTACAAATAACAAAAAACACAGAAAAAACACAAGAAAACCTATGCTATTTAATCTATGCTCCAGAACATCAGACATCAAATACCAAATCTAATTGTTTAGGTCAGTATAATGGAAACTGAAATTGATTTGAAGACTAAAGAGACGGTATAACAAACTAAAATTACTCACTTTATATTTATAAATGACTCATCTATGACCTAAACTATTAGTTAGTGAATACGATACCTCAACAAAAAACAGTTCACAATCAACTATTCTGACATCAAAATTGATTAAGGGTTTTTAACAATATTTTCTTAGTTATCTTCTATTACAAGTTTATTTCATTAATTGCAGTGTTCAAATAACTGATTCCTTATGCTATTACATTTTTCTTTCTTTCATTACCTCTTTACAGAAGAATTAGGCTATTTAAATGTGATTTAAAAGGGAAAAAAAAAAGTTAGCCAACTTCAAATATTTGTCATCGAGGCATGTTATTGTTGGTGTGGTTGAAAATAGCAACTCTAGACCATTCATGAACACAGACCTGTAATTGCACAAGAATGACTATAACCAGCAGAGATTTGCACAATTTCCTTCTTAAGTCCAAACACCTCAAGTGGCTCCTGCTTAAACATGAACAGGTAAAAGGGATTTATTCCCAGCAAGTCAACATGGGACAAGTAACTTATCTATGAAAAACTACTCGGTTAATACAATAATTTACTATGCACCCAACTCAATCACAGATATTGTGAGACTCGCACTTCTAGGAGCAAAAGCATATGTGTATCACATATGCAAAGTTTATAGCATCCTCAGCAGATTTAAATTTTCAGTTTAAATTACTTAATGAGGGGATGAATAAGAGGCAAGATACTCATAAAAGATTGGACAACAGAACAACCTATTGTTTAGTGTGATAAGTTTACTTAAAAATTTTACAGGTAAAAAGGTCAAGAGATCCTACCACCGAGTAATGTTTATTCTCCGATATGCCAAGTTGCCCAAAATCATTAAGACCAGTGGCATAAACACGCCCGTTGTCTGTGACAGGAGGATAATTTGTGAGCCTCTACCCGAACATTACTGAGAATCTTCACAATTCATAGCCAATTTAAAGACTGTTACATTCTAGCCATTCAATAATAGCATAAAGAAAGCTGGTATAAAGATAAACTAGTAATTTGGAAATTATAGACAGTCCAATGAACTCAAAGAAAATCCATTTATTCTAACATGAACCTAACAGAATACATCACGGACTTCTGTAACAACTTTGTATAATCGGCAGCCTGTTGTTTGCAAAAAAGATAATTAAAGCAGAACGTCTAGTGATTATGTGACAATCAAGAGAATTTTGCACTATATAGTATTTCTCAAGAAGCAGATTTGTGGAGCCAAATATCTGCCAATTACATCAGCGACCAACCAGGAAATAATTCTTTTTGCCGCTGTTTTCTCAATCAAAACCAAAGAACAATCCAGTAACCAAAAAAAATTGATAACTGAAATATGATTATTGCAAATTATCTTGTAATTCAGAGAACGCAGTTGATTACTAGCGAGAGGGCAGTGAAAGGTGAACCTGTTAAGAAGAGAGTATGAGCACCACCACAAGCAATGGCTTTTAGGGTTTGATTATGAAAGGCAGAGCAAATGACAGGTGTCCACTGAGAATCTAAGCTCCCAAGACCCAATCTCCCATAATCGCCATTGCCCCACAACACGGCGAACCTCTTTCCTTGCTCACTAGAGAGCGATCTTCTGAAAAGCCCTAAACCTAAACCCAGTCCAGTTCTGAGTTCGAATTTCGAAAAATGGAATCCACTTCGATACCACATTTCTTTTCTTTTTTTTTTCGCTGGTAATCTAGAAGCAGTTCATGGAGAATTAAGAAGGAGAAGATGATGTTCAACAGTGGTAGAAATTTTCTTCGTTTCAAGAAGGATCACAAAAGGAGACGATCTCAGATGAGAAAGAATTTATTATTGTATGAATTTGAAGAGACAGTGAGGGAAGCAATTGAAACCGATGGCTCAAACTCGTGCAACGTATTCTTGTAATGGCGGTAGTGTAGAAGATGGCAGAGCAGTTTCGGTTCTTACCTTTTTAACCCTCGAAGCCCAATCAGATTCCCCCATCTCTATACTGTTTTTCATAATTAATTTTTAAAATATAATGTTTTACCTTTTAATTCTTTTAATTTTTTAATAATGAAAAATTAATGATAAGTCTAAAAATTAAAAAAAAACACAACTAAAAAATTCAAAAAAAAAAATCATGGATTTATAAAAAGAAAAAATTTTAAAAATATCTCAAAATATCTTTAAAAATTTCAAAAGAAATACAATAAATAAATAATATAAACAAGAAAAAAAAAGGACAAAGTGTAACTAAAAAATGAAGGGGGACTGCTGATAAGGGATAGTTTAGTCCTCTTTTTTGTAATGATAAATAAAAAAATTATTATATATTTTATTTGTGTTGCTACATAACATAGTAAGAACTGTTTGGATTAGAATAAAAACTATTGCATTGTGAGATTAACCTAACACTTCTATAAATTATTGCTATATTATCAAAGTCTAATAGTTAATAATGAAATTAATGTAAATCAAACATGCTATAACTCACATTACTTATATTAAAAAAGTACGATGTATATAAAATTCAATTTCTTAATTTTGTTTTAAGTCATGAAGATTTTGTATATAAATGAAAAAAAAAACTATAAATCAATTAACAAGGTCTAACTACCGCTTTATTTATTTAAGGTCTTTGTTCTTTACGTTATTTATTTTTGCTACTTTGCCCTATATGCATTGGGATGTTGCTAGCAGCCTATTTGCAATTGCAATTGCAATTGCAAGCATCTCTTCCAAATCTACTTAGGTTTATTATTATATTATGAATTATCACTTACATCAATATTCTTTTGATATTAAATCTGTAAATGCTGTATTCACGTCATCCTCCTTCTTTGATTAAAAAGGAATGATAAACACCAGGTGTAAAGGATATATATATATATATATATATGCAAGTAGCGTGTTAGTCTTGATGAAAATTAATGTGGAGAGAGACAGAGAGAGGTTATCATTCATTAGTTTATAACTGCAGAGCCAGAGGGTTCCAATGCTGCATAGAGTAAGGTCATGAACATCACTTACGAGTTAAGATTATCTAAGGAAATCCAAGGCAACAGACAATTAAATAACATGAAATAGTTACTTAGAATCCATCCATGATAAATACGATCTTTACATTGCAACCACAAAATTAGCTGCGCTTCCTTCTCTACCTCTAGCCTCTTAACTAAGTAGATTCTATAATCTAGATATGCTAGAGGTCAAAAAAATCACCTAACAAAGAATAGGTGCCTCTCTAATCCTCAATCTTTCATGCCTTAAAAGAAGGGGGATTTTCTTTCCTGATTCTCTATCGGTTCCAATTTGAAATGAGATTACAGCAACAACAACAACAAAAAATTAATTAATTCTGGGCTACATGAAGATCTGGGAGGTTTTTAATGTAGGGTGTTCTACATCTGAATTCTTTATGACTGTAATCTAAATTTGACCAGAAAAATATATACACAAGAAACAACCAGAGAGAAGGCAGGAAACTAGTAACTTCTGTGCATGTGAACAGTATGGTCTCCTCCATGTAGATAATGACTTAATTGAGGAAGGTGTGAATGGATTGATCCAAGATAAGGATTTGGAGCTACTGCATTTTGATGAAGTGCCCCAACAAAACCCATGGAATTTTGTAGGGAGCCTAGATGAGATTGTAAGGAAGGATTATAAGACCCTTCAAAACCTAGTGGGTTTAGGGCAAAAGCAGAAGGAACTGTCCCAGGACCGGAACCATGCTGCACCTTATTATCTGAACTAGAAATAGCAAGAGGTTGGTGGGTCGCACCCCAAAGGACATCTGGCCGTTGGGCTTCTACAAAACCCTTCCATGGCTCTGCTCCTTGCCTACCTTGGACAAGATAGTTTGCTTCACTAGGTTTCTGAACCTGGTTTTCTTCTAAACCTTTCATTAACCGCATCCTTTTTGCCGGATGATGATTTTGCAAAATAGGAAGACTATTCATATGTCCATCTATGTGACCAGTACCCTCGGGTCCTAGAGTAGAAACAGTATGTCTTCCAAACAAAAGATCCATCAAATTAGTTCCCTGCATCTGGCCATTTAGAAAACCCAAAAGGTAGTTAAGAGATTCACGGACACATCCGTGGATCTTTTTTACCTCTTCAGTTCCAACTGCTCTTGCAACATTTTGAGACCGATCTGTGAAATCCTCAACCTATATTAGACAAAGAGAATCAGTATAAAGTATACACTTAAATCATAAACCAAGGCAGGAATATACACAGAGAGAGAGAGAGAGAGAGAGAGAGAGAGAGAGAGAGAGAGAATTCAATTACGCTCAATGAGTAAGAATGAGAATCCCATGATTTAGAAATCCATGATCCTTCATACAAGCTTGCACAAAGACCTTTCTGCCAAAGGTTTTCAACTGATGCTAGCTGAAGTAGGAATGAAGTTACCAAATGATCACTTCCACAGACTTGAAACATCTTATATTAAGGTATACACTTTACAATTAATAGTTAATATGCAAAATTTTAAACTTAAGAATCAGGATTAATTTGGTCACTTGTGATGATTAGCATAACGCATACAGAAAAGCAAAGGAATTACCTTGGCAAAAAGAGTAATGAAAAGCTCAGCCAATGACTCTCTGTTTTTTTTCCCATAGTTCAAATAATTGTGAATTACCTTCGTCACAGCTGCAGGATCAACTCCCTCTGGAACATGCAATATAGACACAAATGTCAAAGTAGAATTACAAAAATACACCTTGGAAATTCATAACCTCCATAAAATCAAAATAACAAATTTAAAAATTTGAGGTTAAGGTCCTTAACCAAGATCCAAGGAGATATTTAAAATTTCAAAACTCTGGTAAGTTCCTTGGTATGGTATTACACATATCTGATTATCAGTGCTATTCAAATTTGTAAGAGCACATGAAAGGTGCCAATTTAACATTTGCCTATTTTCACCTATGCATCCGAACAAGTCTTCACATACCTGCTGTAAGTCATTAACGATTTCCACCAGTTGTCACCGTCACATCTCTCTCATTCTTCTCTCTCCTTTTTCCTTGGTTATATCATATTTCAACTTATTTTGGTTTACAACTGCATGGAGTCTTAGGTGTTCCATGCAAACAAAAAGCCTATATCATTCCTGGTGATTTCATAACAGATCTTGGAGAAAAAAATACCCTTGTTTCAAATTATTTAAAACAATTTCAGATTTTACATGTTTCCAGATAATTTCTCACAGCAACACACAAAATCACTGCAACATCATGTGGTTTAATACTCAGTATCTAATTGATCAGCCAATTTAAGTTACTTAATCAGAAACACCCATATAGATAAGCCAGCTATGCAATTACCAACCAAGACAACAGACATTCCTATAGTGAAATTCTTATGTCTTCTCCAATTGATAAAGACTGCTTTGTAGACTAGAGGTAATATAGGTTAACAGCTATTATACAATTTAACTACAATGATCAAAATCTGAAAGTTAAATAGGAGAACTATACTATGAGCAGAAATTTCACCTTTAAGCAAAGCAGAGAATGGAGGTAATATAGGAGGACTGCGAGTCTGTATTGAAAATAAGGAAAAACGAAGTATTAGATTTAAATAAAAACAAAAAAGGATATGTAGACCAGGAATCACTAAGGCGCCATTTGGGAAGTATTAAAAAAATAGTATAACTAAATTCCTTATACACCTTTTTGCAGAATCTTCCATGTATAAGTTTGTCCTTGTTTTAACCATTATTCACAACAATTTAATTTAGCAAACACTACATTAATCAATTTTGGCGTCCTTGAAAACTACATCAAGATATTTACTTGACATTATTTCAACAACTTCTGTTATGACATTTAAAAAGTCACAGTATGTGTGAATAGAGCCTAAGGTTGGGCATCGATTAGTTTCAAAACGAGGCTACTAAATCCACGACCATATTGACAGAACGACCTAGAACTCAGTGTAGACAACATCATATCATGTTCCCATCCTACCTGGTCCTCGGACCAGCTCTGATACCAAATCTCATGGTTCTGTAGGTCCCACATAATCACACCAGATAGTTGCTCAAGGCCCTCGGAAAATATATAACCTTTAACCAATGACTCGTTCTAAGATGGAAAGGCCCCATGAAATTTCAACAGTATACAGCTTCTTCTGAGTTTCTCTCAACCTTCTTCTTGACCTCATAATCTTACATTTCCATGACGCCATTTTAGACTAAACCAAGGAGCAAAGTATAAGAAACAGGAAGGGGGAAAATGAGAATCTCTTTCAAGCTGACATCAACAAGAGGGTTGCTGATGTTACTATCAAGTGAAATGTCTCATTACCATGAGTGGAAATCATTATACCACCTTCCCCACAAATAAAAGTCTATTTGATGTCCACATTTCTTTCACAGCTTGAGAAATAGCAATTTCAAAGCCAATATACTCCTACTGAAGTTAGAATCAAAACTGACTATAATCCCAACTCTAGTATTGAAGAGACTTTATGATTCACTTTATGATTCCAAAATTAATACATGCTTCAACCAAAGACATGACAGATATGTTTTTGTGTAAAAAAAAATATAAAAAATGTCTATAATACCTGTAAATGAAAAGCAACCAATGATACAATAGATAAAGAGTTCAGAGTCCGGTCTTTGGAACTGTTGATGTTATGTTCTTTTGCCCAGGATTTCATCTGCCAGAGGCAAAAAACAGTTAAACCATAAAAGTTTGGCTTTCCTTTCACGTTGTCCTACAGCACATCCTTTCTGACCTTAAAACCAGAAAGTACAGGCTTTTTATTCCGATTTCAGATGGCCATATATATCCTTTGAACTGTTGGTTCATCATCTAAAAAAATCTTGTATTTATCCAGACGATTTGATGATTTATCACCACATACAATTTCACTACCATATGCCAATCGTTTTGTTATCATTTCAAAATTATTTTTTATGTAGTATTAACTCAAACACTCTGCAAATATGAGCAATAGCATACAACACATGCTTGAATTTTTTAATAAAATATGCATCATGAAGCTAAAATACAGAAATAGCTTTTTGAAATGATAAACGTATATTCAATTACCAGAAAACTTAGCTTCTGAAATCTTTCATCTATGGTAGAAATTGCATAAATAATATGGGATTTCACAATGCCATCCCTGTTATCTACAGATAAATCACATTCAATGCCTGTACCACAATCTGTAACTTTTACAATTGGTACCCTGGCAGTCATGATAGTCTGTACACCTCTAACATGTCCTTTTCCTACAAAACAAGTCATCTATGTTAATATTTCCAACTACATCAACAAAGCCGGAAGATTCTTAACTTATCAACATGCCACAAAGAAAGGAAATAAGTACCACTCTGCCACAATCATTTTCAATGAGATTATAGTAAAGAAAAAGGCTAGATTGAGACTACATACGTCTAGGCTCCTGTTTAGATTGAAAATCCTAGATATATCTAAACATTCTTAATTAACAACCACTCAACCATAGTATTATTAACTCAGTTTGATTATGGTTCTGGATACAATACATGCCAACTGATTCAATATTCACAAGGATTGGAATTAGTGCACAAAGACAATAGAGTATGACATGTACTGTAGATAACTGTCTGAAAACACAATATTTGCAACTAGCTCAATAATATATAGCCCTTAGGCCAAGTTTCCAAATAATGATATGATGCACTATACCAGGAATCACCTCGAACAACTGTATTCAGTTTTTGTCTATGAAAACTGTTTTTCTTCCAATGCATTAAAGCACATAATAAATACAATTCTAAAATAGGGCAAACCAACATAGATTGAATAACTTTCCTTGTAACAAAACATAACAATCAAAGAAATGAGAGTATATTAAATTACTAATGTTAAAATGTTACTTTGAATTGAGTGTAATTTTTTAGCAAACTTTCGAAGAGTTTCAATTTTCTTCTGCCGAGGAACTTCAATTGAACTGTTCTTGAAGTTTATAGACAAGTCCAGATCACTTCCATCACTGAACATATCCATTACAAAAGAGCCATATCCTTCCACAACAGGGGAGCTATCATTATTGTCTGAAAGGAAAAAGATAAACAGTGTTTATAGCAGAGAAACGTCTACAAGGGAAGTAGTCCAGCATCTCCAGACATGAACTGAAGTTGAGGTAAAGAGACCAAAAACAGAAGTAGGAGATAGTACATCAGAAGCAGCTAAAACACAATGTCGTTTTAGTTTTAACATGAAACTATCATATTTATATATGTACTGGATGAAATCTCTGACTGTAATGTCTGAAAGAATCACAGTACAACAAATGCCAATATTGCAATTATTTCTGACATTGTAAACTATATCACCATAAAGATGCTTCCCTCGCAAAAGATACTTTCTTAACAGCAAAAGAATGCAGAAAAGGAATATATCAATCAAGATGGTAGAAGTTACATGAAAATTTTATTCAATAATCCATGAGATGACCCATAGGAGATATAAGTAGTTTCTTAATGGGCTGCTTATATAGTAAAAAGCCTGTATAAGGAAAAAAAGACAATACATAATAACAACTTCGCTTCACCATGAATTGCAAGTTTGCAATCTTAATACCTGTTAGAAGACAAACTAGAAAGACATTTAGATATGTTTGGAAGTTCCAAAGAGAAGAGGATGCTGGAAAGGAGCTACCTTCCCCTTGTTGGGATGATTAATGAGGGAAGAAAGGGCAATATCAGTTCAAAATTCCAATATAACCCTTATAAACTTTTTTAACTAATCCAGTTAGGGGGTAAAATAGTAAAATATAATTTTTTAAAATAAAAGAAAAGTCGTCCCCCTCTTGAGCTCTCAATTTGGAGGGGAACAAAATATGGGGTTTTGAGGGGAAGTTGTACCTCCTATCCCCTTCCCCTCCTTAAATTTTAAGACTTTCAAACAATGACACTGTTAGGGAAAAGAAAAAGGCTAGTTTAGTGGAAGCTGATATATAGAGGAGATTTCCAAGTTTTCCTTTTACAATATGAGCTCATCTTAGAAAGTCATGATTTCCAGGTTGGTAAAATTTTATACATTTTGACTCAATCTTATAAATAGCATAACACTAATCCAAGGACATGTTAATACAAAATTTAAAGAAGAAAGATTAAGGTGTTTAGTAACATACAGAGTTACATGCAGCCACATAGACATAGGAATATAAGATGGCTTCTAAAATTCTGATCTGAAATTTACGAAAAGGATAAGTTTTAAGGAAGCTTGGAACAAAAGGTTACCATATATTTCCTTTGCTATCACATTGAAGATGCGAACCAAATCTCTCCTATTGTAATAATCAATAGGTTTCGGGCTTCTCATAGCATAAGCATCCCAAAGGAGCGCATCAAGACTGGAAACATGAGCGGGAGTCAACTTGATATTAGCTAATTCCTCTGACTCAAGCTTCTTTGCCTTCTTTAGCAGGTCTGGCATAACAATTAAAGGATTTAAGTCACTGCTTCACCGATCAATACAGTGACCGCCAATATTGATAACATCAAGAAGATTTAAAAAAGAAAGAACTCAAAATTGGTTTATGACAGTTTTGGATTCATGAGAAAGTAGGATATTGAAGTAGGATATAGTTTATAAATATATGACAATTTATTAAATAAAAATATAAAAGGAAAAAAAAAAGCCTACATATCCCTGTGGATTGGTATGATTTCAATTTGCCACCTTGTAATTTAAACAAAGTGTTACTCCACCCCCTGTGATTAATTCTCCAAAAATTTTCCAATTGCAATCCCCAGCTTTCCAGACCTGATGAAGTTAAAGGCGCGCCTAGGCATTAAGGTGAGGCACCAAAAAGGGTCCTTGCCTCTTAAATGATTGAGGCAAGGTCCCTTCAGCAAGGAACATGCCTTTTGGTGCCTTTTTGAAGGAGGCTATGCTCTTGCCTTTGCCGCCTGAATGGAATCTCAGTCCTTTTTGTTCTTCTTGCAATGTTTTTGGTTAATGCATTCGAAAGTGCTCATAATGAAGTCCTGAAGTTATTTTAAGGTGATCCACTCCCATTTGCTTACTATTTTACTAGTAAAGTGTCAAGAGTTTGATATTTGTTCAAGCAAACATGTTGAGAGTTGAGACACATTATCTTTGATGTCCTTAAACATTTTGAGTCAGGATGAAAGTGAAACAGATAGAGGGGGCTGGAGGGATGTTAGGCAATGGCTAGTTGATACAAGCTCAGTTAGCATATTCTAAATTTTAATGTAATAAATCTCTGATATGCATGCTTAAATTACAATCTAATTAATTTCAAGCAATTGACACTTTAAACAGACTCTGAAGGTGGAAACTTAAAAATTATAACGATAGTTGATCAAATAAATTAAATTCTACAATATATATCTGCATAATATTTTCTTATTGTAAGAATTTCGGGTCTGCCATATCTTTTTGGTTGTGAATTTGAATCTTTATAGTTTATTATCATACTTCATGTTAAATATTTACTATTCTATAAGAATATTATGCTTGAGCAGTCAAATTGTAAAAAAAAATGTATATTACAGTAGGTAAAATTTACTTATTCCTTCTTATATATCATTTTTGTTTTTCTTTTTAATTTTATCGCCTTACTTCGGAGCACTTTTTAGTGCCTCTCATCACAAGTCACTAGGGGGGTCTAATGTCTTAAGGGCGCCTTCAAATATGGAATCTTATAGCTGTTCGTGGGCCGTGGCCTTGATTGCCATCATGATCACCTTCAATTTCTTCCTCTTGCTGGGGGATGGGAGAATCCCTCTGAATTGAGGAGGTATATCTTGTTTTTGAAAACCACTGGTTCTGGAAGAACAAGTTCAGACAGATGGACCAAAGGAAACATAATGGGAAACCAGTAGACAATTAAGAGTCTCCCCAATGAAATAGATCGAAGCAGCCTAGGTTTAGGTCGATTCTAACATGCCTTTGGTATTTAAAGTAATATCGTTCCCTCCAACAGAGATGATTAACAATTACATTACAAAATGGTGTAACTCTGTTTGTTTGCTTTTCCTTCAAATAGAAGTCTGATTTAGTTAGTACGTAAGACATAAGAACAAAAATTAAAATCCCAAATTTCGTCAAGGTTTAGTAAATTTGCAGACACACCTTTATCGCCGGATGACATTGCCTTTGAGACCTGAATACCTGATCATTCATTCAATTTATTAAAAAAAAAGAAAGAAGTCGGTTTAGCAAAGAAGAAGAAAAGGGATGAAATTGAAGGCGCTATCTCAGCATGTGCAGGATATGGAGAATCTAGTTCAGAAACCCAAATTAGGTTTTGGAGAAACTAAATTACGTAAGGAAATATCTACTCCATTAGATGCTTACCGCTAGAGGAAAACCACGCACCAGGCAAATCACAATGATGGATTCCAACTGACGTAAGATATTCCCTACTGTTCATTTTGCTGCCTCTCGTGCTCTCCGGCTCCCCAATCACTGTGTGCCACGTTCACTGTCAAACTACACAACACGTTCGTCCCTCCGCCTACCTCACATTTCCAGTATTATTTAATACTGAAAAATTAAATATTTTATTATATAAATATTTTTTAAATTTTAATAATTAATTTAATTATAATTTAAATTTTAAAATTTTCAAATAATCGAGTTGACTAATATTATTCTCTCACAACTCTTCAAATTTCAAATAATCGATTTTTAAATTGAGATTTAAGCCTTTTTAACACGAATTATTTTTGGTTTAGTCCATTCAGCACTAATCGGGTATTTCAAGCTTATTGTTGTGGGTATGCTCTCTTTTTCGTTTAAGGAGAAGTGGCCAAGTGGGTATGTCTTCGGAGGGTCGCTGTAGTCTAAGTAAGTAATTTCCCACCTGGCTGGGGAAACCTGAAAAGACAATGGCCAATTCATATTAACAAACAGAGTATGTGAGAGGGAAAATAACTATCTCTAAAGATGAAAGAGATGAATACAAAATAGAGAGCATGAAGAAGAGAAAGGAATCCATTAGGAAACGACATAGTAATGAGTTTGGAATAGAGAAAAGAGGGAGATGACAAGTTCTTCTGTAAATTTTTTTTTGAAAATGTTAGGTAGTTATATATTGACCATTCAAATATAAAAAAAGATTTAGGCAAAAAAGGACGAGATTCAAAATTCAAATTTTTAGATGAAGATGATAACAAGATAAGAAAAAAGGGATCAGCTTTATATTGTTGACTTTATAGGTATAATTAATTATATTATAAAAAAGGGTCATTTATAGGTTGAGGAGGTATGAGTCAAATCAAAACAGAAGTCGCATCAATCGAACAACATAACCTGCCACTTACCAGTTGCCAACAACCTTAGCCATCAAATGTTGTTCTACGACTACAAGGATGATGGAAAGTTGGAGTAGGCCTGTAGGGTGGCACTACTGCTAGATAGCATAGCCCATTCGTTGTACCAGTTATGGACCCAACACTCTTACTGTTTTCTCACTCTCCCCGTCTTCTCTCTCACTTCTCTTTTTTTCAACTCTTCTTAAAAGATTATGTTAAAGTAAAAAGTTTGATTAAGTTACCGTACTACGGTAATTTAATGTTATTTATTTATTAATATTTATTTTTTATTTTTTATGTTATATATTTTTTAAATTTTTTATTTATAAATAAATAATGTAAATAAATATAACAAATTTTAAAAAATTATAATATAAAAAATAATTAATTAACTTTAAAAAATAAAAAAATTACCTACTGTTACGTTACTATAATAATAGAGGAGTAATCGCCTAAAGAAAATTTCCCTATTTTATTTTTAATCTTTTAAAAAGATGAATTTTTATGTTTTATAATTAAAAAAAGTCAATTACATGATATCTTTTAATTACACTTGATCATATTTTATTTTTAAAATGTATATAATTTTTTTAATTAAAAAATATTATAACTTAATTTAATTTTAAATTAAATTAAATTAAAATTATTTATATATCTAAAATAATAAAATAAAAAATAAAATTTAATCATTTATCTTATTAATATTAACGTAAAAGAATACAAAAAAATCAATAATAAATAAATTTAATATTTTTTTTAAAGATATAAATAATTTAATTAAAATTAAGTTAAGTTATACTTATATATTTTTTTATAATAAAAGGATTACCGTATACTTATGGATCTGTTGGTGATAGACTAATTTACACTTAAAAAGTTAAGAAGGATGGATGTGTGGCTCCCGATATCTAGCCGGCAATCAGAAGTGAGCGATGTTAACTGTTAAAGAGACGTGAACTACATCTTATCGATCTCTTTCACTCTTCCATTTCAGGAAAACAAGAGAGGGAAAAGAGAAACTTGTGCCAGATTTTCTCCTCTCTCTCACCAATGACCAATAACCAAGCACAGAAACACACTACACAAGACAGATTTTCTGCTTCGAAAAACCTAGCTAAGCGAGCAGATCAGTTTTTGTTTCTTTCAAGTTTCTTCGTTCTGGACATTACACACAGAAGCTTCCCTACAAAAGTGACTCTCTTTTCCAACCACAAAAAAGGGGTTCAAACTTAAAAAGCTAATCAAACCCAGTATGAGATGTAATTAACAAGAGTGGAAATACAGAGCGTGAGGAAGGTGGTGATGATGGTTATGGTGGTGGTTGTGGTGGTGATTGGACTCTTTCTCAATTCGCCAGCGGAGATGAAGAAAATCGTCGACAGAACAGGGTAGCTTAAGCGGACCGTCGGTGTGGTAGCCATAGACCTCGTAAGCTTTATCCAGAAGGCGTTTAAAGAGAGGATGGTAAAGATAGGAAATTGGGATGACGAATCTTTGTTTAGAGGAGGCAACATAATCTTCATCCTCCAAACCCACCTGAACTGCAAGCCATCCCTTCTTCACCTTCATCTTCTTCTCCTGATCCTGCATGCTAGCTCTAGCTCTTCTTTCCTATCCAACTCCAAGATTGTTGGTCTAGTGAGGAAGCAGGAGAATGAATGGCGATATCTATATAGGAAGAGAAGCTGGGAGAAAAGTAAAGGAATTAATTTATGGAAATAATAAAAATAATAAATGATAATATTCGTGCGTGTTGTTGGTACGTAATACGGAATCAGGAGTGAGAAGGTGGTGGGGTGGATCGAATAGTGGACGTTTACTTTACTTTATAATTGGGGTCACCCTTTTATGGATCGCCTCTGCCGACCCTTATGTTTTGGAGACTTTGAATGGACACTAAGGGTCTCTTTGTCCCTAGCTAGCTGTTTAATCACAAACCAAAACCAGATCAAGTCTTTTCAATTTAGTTCATTCAAATCAAATCAAATCAAATATGTGGATCTAGTTCAATCTCAGGAAATTATTATTATTCATTTGTTTAATTTAGTTTCATTTATTATGTATCCTTAATAACTTAGTTCTATTTCAAAATTAAAATCCTCCTACATATACTATAAAAATGGACAATACTATTTTAAAATTATATGTTATTTTTTAAACCATTCAAATTGGGAGTGACTTCTTGGGCACAGTATCCAGACATGACTTCGCGTTGAGCCTACCAGTAGGTAGGATTTGGAATATAGGGCATCAGATATTTAGATTTCTCCTTTCAACCTAATCTTAAAAATATACATTATCTTAAATAATTATTATTAAATCAAAAGTTATAATTCAAAGTTATCATTGTATCAATACGAGTGATGAATTTTAATTATGACTCGACTCATATTTAAATTTTTGTCAAAGAACTATTGTTATAACAACTTAGTTAACAATAATAAACAAAAAATAATTGAAGGTGAATGGTGAATGATGAAATAGAAAGACAGAAAAGGATGTGGCTCATCCTTCTCAATATCTGGTCATCGCAAACAGCTTCTACAGGCCTACCACACCAACAATTACCCACAAAAGAAGCAAGTTGACACTGACAATGACTTTCCTTTCTAGAGTGTAAATACACTAATCAATACTCATACATACTCTTTTGCGCTTTTTAATTATTACCACTCCCATATTTCTTCCTTACGTTTGGTTGAAATTGTTTGTGCCCTTTGCTCTTTATCTTCCACTTTTCCACTTGTCTAAATTAAAAATACATTTTATATGAACTAACATTATCTTTTTACTTACATCAATATTGATTAAGGCTGGCAAATGAGTTATGAATTAAGTTGGTATAGAACCGAACCCATAAAAAATGACCAATGATAATGATGCATTAACGCAGTTATACTGGTTTAAGCTTAATGACCATGGGCCATGGCCAACACAGGAACCACATATTATCACTCTACCCACACTGGATTTGCACCCAAAAAAGGCCAGGTTTTTATTTCTCCTAATCCTAACCGTCTGATTGTGCAGAATAAATGGACCACGATGTGACGCTACCCCACCCAATAGACCACTACCCACACAGAAAGAGTCAAATTTCCATTCGTAATCCTAGCCTGTACGGATGCCTGCCATTGCTGTGTTTTAGGCAAAGGAGGGGAAGGTCCTTTATATTGTCCACTCTTAGACTGTGTGGCGTTGCTTGATTTTATATGTATCTATCTATCTTTTTAGATCCCTTGCCCTTAGGGCATGTCTTGCCCATACATTGTGACTGTTAGTGTCAGTCGGCATACGCATAGAAAAGCCACAAGTCAAGGCCTATTGAAGGAAAATATCCAGAGGCAGGGGACCCAAGGTCCTCGTTCTGTATGGAAGCTTTGGTGGAATATCCTCCATTCTGTTTATTTTTCTCAAATAGGTTTGATAATCTCCAATAGCGAATCGAAGGGTTGTGTTTTTTAAGCCAAATTAATATTTTACATGTAGTAGTAGTAGAACACTTGACACTTGCTTTGTTGTACTAGTGAAAAGTTAAGGAAGTGGGAATTAAATAGGTAGGACGGTAGGATTTGATGATGTCACAGTGAATCAAAGTTTAAGTGGGGTTTTCCTTTTCCTTGTAGTACAAAGTACACGGATAGGATAGGATAGTAATAGTAATAGTCATACAGTATTGAATTTATTTTCTTAATAAAATTAAGTCTGTTAATTAAAATATTATATATATAATCCAAAATGAAGAATATAAATGGAAAAGTAGCTGTGGAGTTCTAGAATGTGGAAGAAAAATAAAAGTGAAAAGGGTCAATTTCGAAGGGAGGAGGTGGTGGTGGTGAAGCAGAAGACGGCGGACGGGACAGATGCCGTTTAACATGATTGGGTTTTATGGAATATAATTGGAACATTACTCGAACAAAAAAAGGTTGTCGTTTCATCCACGTACGCCCATATATTCATTGTATATGTTGCAAATTGGTTTCGAATTATACCACTTCTCACAAATAATAATAATAATATTATTATTTTCTATATGATAAGGTATCCTGGCTCATATTAATTAATTTATGCTTGGATTAATTAAGTTATTTTCTAAACAATTTTAAGGATTAATTGTTAATGTGATTATTCATGTTATGATGAGTAAAAAAGGGGAGAAGTAAGGAAGTGGGACTCTGTGTCAAGTTGCCAACCATGTGATTCAAAAGGAATAAGGCATGAGATAAGGGGACCATGTGTCCTTATATTTGTGCTACTGCCTAATGCTTAACTTATGCCTCATTCAGAGAACACCACCCACAGGCCACACCATTGCCATTGGCCGGTGCTCCCACTTATATCTCTCTCTCTCTCTCTCTATATATATATTATTCCAAAACTGAAAACTATACTAATTACTTGGCCCCCTAAATTTCCTTAGATTAAAAGGAATATAGTATTAAATTTCCAAGTGTTGTTTTATTTATTTTCATATTTTTTTCTTTTTTGTTTAATTATGTTTGTTTTTATTTTTTTTATTTTGTATTTTTCTCTCTTTTTATTTTTCTTGAATTTTTGTACTTTTCTAATTTTTTAAAAAAAATTTAACTTTTTTGTTTAATTTCTTAAAATAAAAAAGAACACCCAAATATATATCTATGTATAACTTAATATATATATATATATATATATATACAGACTTTTTTTCTCTTATCTCCGGCAGAAATAAGATAGCAAATATATATAGCCGCAATCGCAAAGCATGTAATGATGAGAGTGATGTGTCAACGTGTGATTGAGTATAGGTTGGCAGAGGCAGAAGCAGTATCAAGTACCAACCCCAATATCGTGGATATCACATCATCCTATCACCCTTACTTCGTATTTGATGCTCTCGATCTGGCCTTTACTATTTGGCTTTGGCATGGTGAAAGCGTTGGTTGATCACAATCTCAACAAGTGGTTGGTTAAGACTAAAGATGAAGCTAATCATGGCATTGTATGGAAAAGAAGAAGAAGAAGGCAGAGTAACAGTTAGGTAGGTTTGTGGATGCTACAATGATGATGATGATCCCTAATCTCATCATCTTTTCAGACGGAATGTCCAAAACCATCTCTGCCATCGGATGTGACCCACCATACGACCGCCCCACCTCCCTCTACCTACACATTCATGTCTATCTCCAATTGCCACTACTTCTCTTTCCTTAATAATTAAAACAAAAAATAATCGAGTCTGTATATCAGTAGAGGTAACAAGTACTTGTAAACCCACCAAACTCAACCTCTCCACATAATCCAAGGCCCTATCTTATGTATCGGCCTATAGGTCTGTCCTCCAAGCTAGATGCTGGGCTCAGCCTTGTTTTATGGTCCTTGAGTTGAGTGAAGCCTGAAGCCTGAAGCCTGAAGCACAGCCAGGCAGGGCGTATTATACAGTTGGGTATACCACTGGAATAAAAGATACACTAGCTCTTCCATATGCCATCAATATAAACAAAATGTCCTGTATGCTGATTTTTTCACTACATTTATAGTAGCAAAGAAGACTCAAGTCACTTATACGGGGGGAATCATCTGTATAGTCATAAATCTAACTATCTAAGGGTTAATAGAAAGTCAACTTATTATTCTTATGAATTAAAAACATGAAGTGAGGATATACTGCATTTTGAGAGGTACAATTTCTAAGATTCTGGGTTTCAAAGATATTCAAGGCCACTTGAGCAAGTCTAAAACAAATTTACTACACAGTTCTCTTTTTAAACAATTATAAACAAGCACAAAAATGCATATGTGCCTATGATTCATGAGATAACCTGTCAAATCAATGGCACAAAACAAGACTTTGCGTTTTCTTGCTGTCACAAAGTTGTACTTGTGTCTCTACCTCTAGCCAAAAGTTTATTCATGTACCTAAAACTAATAGTTAAGCTTTTTGCTAATTTAGAGTTCCTAAATTCAAATCGGCTAAAGGAGTTCAACTTCATCTGATTTGATTAGGAAAAGCATTTCCAAGCTGGTTGAGACATTGAGCAACCATTTTAACTTGCAGGATAGTAACATTTATAGATATATCAATTGAACTAGTAGCATATGAAAAGCGGAGCACTATTATTAAAGTATTTGATAAATGATGATCAATATATGCAATCAGTTATCTGCTCTGATTTCATGATCAACATCCAACATAATCGTCTTCTTTGCTGTCCCATTGGATCTACATTATTATTGTTCATATTATTAAAAAAAGTTAAAACTAAGAAAAGTAATCATAATACAGCAATTAAACACACTGTGATCCATCTCACAAAGCTCACAACTGATCGCATTGTGTAGGGACGAAAGAAATGGTCTTCTTCTCAAGATCATGGTTCACCAGTATGTTTTGCTGTTGAATGTTGCCAAAGATGGATAGCCCACTGGAAGATCCTATGGCTAAGCAAGCCACCCCGGAACTTGAATCAGCAACCATGTAGTTCTCAGAAGGCAACACCAAATCTGCACCTTTGAAATGGAAAACCAACTTACTGGGAATTTGAACTTGGGATGTGTCTGATGGTAAAGAGAAGCAAACGTCAAGCCCAGTGGAACCTGAATCATCTACTGGAAGATTGGTTTGAGATATGAACTCTTTCTTGAGAGCATCAAAAGCTTTCTTTTCTAAGTAAGTAATTGTTGTGCCAGAGTCCATGATTACGCCCCCACTTCCATCTTTTCCTATATCAAAAATGGATTTTTCAATGGGCAAGCGAGTGTCACCCACTGAGATACCTTCAAGGGGAAGGTAGTAAAAAGATGGAAGCGATGGGTTTGTGAGCAGAGTTGTAGTTACTGCTTTTTTTGTGCCAATTGCGCTTGGAAAAGACCCCAATAACAGAGTACTGGTTTTTGAGTCATCCATGAAAGTCAAACAATATGAGAATCTGGGTTCCTTTAGCTGAGAAACCAACGACAAAGGTCCACGCCCAAGCCCCACTATTCCAGAAGCTTGTGCAAACCCATCTCCTTCATTGTCTTCCCCACAACCAAACCCAATATTCTGAACCGAAACTTCATTTCCAGTGTCACCAAATGTGAAGGTCTCAGAGGATAAAGTGCCCTGTGTGAACGAATAGTCACCGTAGGAGTACAAATATTGGCAGCCATCATCACTGCAAGATGCGGAAGGTAGCCCACTGCATAGATCACTACTGCAGGGAAGCTTAGAGAAAGAAGATGACTCTTTGGGATCAAAAATGGGAGTTGGCTGTTTGTAACATTTGGTGCAAGGCTTGCACTGAGTCCATATCAGATCACTGCCTGTGTCTAAGACAGCAGGGTAGGCTACTGGTGGAGTACCAATAGATAAAGTCATCAAATATTCGCCTGTCCCAGCATGTACAGGAGCTTCCAATTGGGAATCTGGGGTTGAGGCTGCCAACACCATTGCATCTAACCTCTGCAACCTAGCCTTCCCACGCTTGATTCCATGTTGGACACGCTCGAATTTGGTTAAGTTTTTCCCCGAATCCACATGGTGGAGAGTGACCCGGAACCCAGCTGGGTGAACTGTTTGATGCTTCAGAGCTCGTCTGGAAGTAGAAGATGCTGGATCAACCAACAAGACCACTATTGCCAGAGCCACCAATAGAACAGGTGATGAAGATTGGAAGATAGCCATGAGGATATAGCTAGCTAGGTCTTAATGGAACAGTGAATGAGGAAGATGGTGGTGGGAACTGAGGAATTTATACGAGGTTATTGGGAGGAAAGTGGTGTTAACATGAGGAACGAGTTAATGTTTGTATCGTAACGCTTCCTGGGAATATGGAGGAGAAGAGGGAGGAGGAGGAGGAGGAGGAAGAGGGGAAGAGCATTGAGGAGGCGTGTGAAAGAACAGAGAAAAAATATGGTTTAAGTTACAGTGAAGATTATGGAAATGGAGGTTGAGATATCAGCGTAGTATCATCGCAGCTAATGCCGGGTATTGCGTGGAGGTTGGTAAAAATTTGATTTCAAAACGTAGTGACATTCTCTAAGGCAACAATGCTGTGACAAAACAAAAAGCAAAGAGTCTCACACGGTTTTTTCAGTTCCTACTTCCCAGCCAACAATTTGTATATGACTTTGGGAATTGGGAGTAACCTTAGTAGTAGTTCACTTGTTGAGCAAATACCAATACTATTTATAAGAGGGACCAGTGTGGCTGATAATCTAAGAGAAATTATAAGTGGTGATGATTGTGACTGTTAGAGATGTTGATTATGAATTGGGTGAATCACACACTTGATAAAATTATTGAACCTAAAGAAAAGTGGTATATTTTAAAGAAGCTTTTTGTTCCCTTTCTCCTCTTCTGTTTCCCTTGTCTTAGGTTCATTGTAAAGACTAGTTTACCTTTTTATTTATTTAATAATTGAACCAAAGAGGGGGGAAACTAGGGTTTGTTTCAATTCTACGCATCAATGGAGCAAAAAGTAGGTTGATAATCGTTTTTTAGTTAGGTGAGAAAGGCTTTAGACAGACATTATCACAGTTTATTCATCCCTTCTTATTTACAACTCTATATGGCATTAGTCAAAATTATCACTATGCCGTAGTATGATTTTATGTTTGATACACATGCACAATCTCCATAATTGGTATTAAAGCTTTAATTCTGGTATATATATAATGCATGATTTTGAACTCCACAGAAACCCCACTTTACTGCGTTGTATTTATGAACTGATCCAAACGTAATATTAGGTTTTTGGAATATCATCTTTATTTATGCATCAAATATATTAAATACTTAAGTTAAATGAATGTGTTTAACATACAGATACATAATTACAACAATAACATTTAAAATGTTGATAGATATATAATTGCTACCAATTAAAAGTATCTATATCCCAAAATATATGGGAATATATAGCTTTCAATGTTTATACTAAAAATAAGGATCTAACCCTTGTAATTTATACCCATGCATTTAAAATATCTAAGAGGGAAAGATACTGCATGCTTCCATATATTTACATAAAAAAAAATAATGCATTTTTTTTTAAAATAAAACTGAGATGAGATGCTTGCCATTGCTAGGTGGATGTAGTAAAAAGAACTAGTATCCATTGGAAAAATTATAGTCAATGCAGATATTTATATATCGTTAATTATTTAGGGTAAAAAAACCAGGTCATTTAGTAACATATTGGGCAATTTCTAGTTGGCAGGAGTCCGTTTGAAGTGACAAAATGCAGTGGCTGCTTGTTTGTGGAAGCTCAGCTACATTAATCCGAAAGGAAATGAAGGAAAATTGCAGGTGGGCCGAGAGGCCAATGGCATGTTTGAGTAAAGATACCTCTTACTCAATTCTATGAAATAAAGGATTCCATTGATGTCGTTGCCTGTCGTCTTTTCCCAGTATAACCCATTATTCCTTTAGAAACTATAATATTCATACTCATTGTTCGGCTGAACAAAGCTGCAAGTATGGAAAATGACTTCATGATTTATAATATACATATTTTGAGCTTTTGGAAGAATATTGAGATAGAAACAAAACAAATGATATCTTTTTAATATTCTACATCTTCAATTCTAAGAATTCATAATGGCTTTTATTCTCTTTTCTCCTTCTCTGCAAGTGTCGTACTTTTAAATCGTTCACCTTACTAGATTTCCTTTTTGGAGGCCTCCTTGTAAAGCATAGTTGTTTATGAATAGTTGCAAAGTTCACCTCTGTCATTTCGTTGGATCCGAATCCGATTAAGAGGCACAATATGACCAGTCATATTAATACCATAATTATCAATTTATTTTTAAACAATTACAATGTTTATTTATTTTGTTTATTGTAAATAAAATTTCATTATATTTACATATAAACAAAACATTAATACTCATCGTAATCGTTCAAAAGTGAATAAATGATTATAATTTTATTAATATAATCCGATTATGTTAGTAACTAACATGACTAAATCCATTTCCGATTTTATAATAGCTTTGGTAGGTATACTAATTTGAACGCAAAATTTGAAGTGGGTTGAATTGCCACTTGCAAATTCTCTCGACTAAAACATTGATTCTTTGTTAAGACTAAAACAGTTTAGCTATCAAAAACAAGGTTGAATTGTTGACCCAATTGCTTTCGTCAGGATTGGTCTAGTGAACACAGTCGCAGGAAGAATACATTGATTCTTTGCTGGTATAGGGAAGAAGGCCTTCTCTGTGTCTGTCCGCTTTCTTACAAGCACCAAGAAGAGATGTAAACGTAAGTTGGATTTAACGGCAAAGAATGAAATCAGGCAGAAACGAAAGCTTAAGTCTACATACAAAATGAAATATGTTGATCATTGTAATACTGCCTCCAGAATGACAGATTTGATACCAGTAGTTTTGTCATGCAATGCAAATTAAACTTCCAACATAGCAGTTCCTTGAATAGAAAATATTATCTATGATTTGAAACCAGTCCTTTGATCTTGCAATAAAGTATGCCATGAGATCAATCATCAGATCAACAAAATCTTCATTTAGGATGCTAATGTCTTCTTCTTTGTCATTGTTGTTAGTTTCGGAGTTTGAGTAGAAGACCTCCTAGTAAAATGGGAAGGCTTCTCAGCATTATCTTCTTCTCTATCCAGATCTTCATCTAACTTGCCATGCAAGTATGCAACCCCTCATTGCTATCATCAATATTTCAAGGAGATTGGGCCAACGATGTCACGCTCATTGTATCTTCTCATCAGACTCCTATTATACTTTACAAATACAAAGTCATTCAATTTTGATTTTGTAGGCCTATTTCTTCGTTTGATATGAAGCTGCAATGTTAAGAAATAAATAGGAAGAATTGAAATATTTTTGTCTATTAGGTCTATTAGTAAAGGCAAGAGCAAAAATCATTTTCATTTTGTATTCACTTACGTAAAAAATAAGAGATGAATAACTAAAAGAATTATATGATGGAATTATTTCATTTACCTCGTAACATTGTGGTTCTATGTCTGATGACCAAAGCAGTCCCAAATGTACCTCGTTCTTCCTTATATTTAGTCATCTCCTCTGTAACCTGATCTTGATCCCCAGCTTCAGGAACCAATTTTTGTATGCATTTTAACAAACCCAAACTCACTTCTTCAACAATCTGAATGTCAGGATTTGCATAATAAAATTCTGGATTCAAGAAATACCTAGCCGTATGCAAAGGCCGTTGGAGTTATACATCCCATCTTTTTTTTTTTAATAAAAGAAGAAATTTTATTAGATAGAAGAAATTACAACTTGTTAGAGGGTAAGAAGTCCTCAAGCAAGATGGCGGAAAAAACACATAACAAAAACGAATA
>JASKGM010000014.1:12975878-12997905 GCA_034509205.1 Ceratonia siliqua
AGATAACTTTATCTGAGTAGAAAGAAAGCTTTTCCAAGGTGGGTGGGGCGTTGAGCAACCATTTTCTAACTTGCACCACAGTGACATTTCTAGACTAATAGTAAAGTACAATGATTTGAACCATTAACACACGAAAACAAACCATTTTGTTTTTCAAGTAATTAACCAATGCTGATTTATTATGCAAACAATTACCAATCTCTGTAAGACGACAGAAAGCAATTACACAGCAATAAAACATTCACAACTGATCGCATTGTGTAGGGATGAAAGAAATGGTGTCCTTCTCAAGATCATGGTTCACCAATATGTTCTGCTGTTGAATGTTGCCAAAGATGGACATCCCATTGGAAGCTCCCATGGCTAAGCAAGCCACTCCTATTTCTGAATCACCAATCATATAGTTCTCAGAAGGCAACTCCAAATCTGCACCTTTGAAATGGAAAACCAACTTGGGAATTTCCAATTGCTTCGTGCCCGATGGTAATGTAAAGCAAAGGTCTAGCCCGGTTGAGCCTGACTTGTCCACTGGAAGATTTGTTTGAGATGTGAACTCTTTCTTGAGTGCATTAAAAGCACCCTCTTCTATGTAGGTAATTGTCGTGCCAGAGTCTATGATTACGCCCCCACTCCCATCATCTCCTACCTCAAAAGTGGATTTCTCAATGGACAACCGAGTGTCACCCACAGAGATACCTTCAAGAGGAAGGTAGTAAAAAGATGGCTTTGATGGGTTTGTAAGCAAAGGGATTGTTAGTGCTTTTTCTGTCCCATTCACGCTCGCCAAAGACCCCAACAAAAGAGTACTCGTTTTTGAGTCATCCATGGAAGTCAAACAATATGAGAATTTGGGTTGCTTTAGCTGAGAAACCAATGACAAGGGTCCACGCCCTAACCCAACTAACCCCGAAGCTTGCTCGAATCCATCTCCTTGGTTGTCTTCTCCACAACCGAACCCAATATTCTGAACCGAAACTTGGTTGCCAGAGTCCCTAAAAGTGAAGGTCTCGGTGGCCAAAATGCCCTGTGTTATAGAATAGTCACCGTATGTGTAAACATACTGGCAACCATTACTGCAAGTTGAGGAAGGTAGCGCGCTACATAGTTCGCTACTGCATGAAATCTTAGAAAAAGAAGAAGAGCTTTTGGGTTCAAAAATGGATGTGGGCTGCTTATAGCACTGGGTGCAAGGCTTGCACTGTGTCCATATGAGATCACTGCCTGTGTCTAAGACGGCAGGGTAGGACTCTGGTGGAGTACCAATAGATAACTTCATCAAATACTCACCATTCCCTGCATGGATAGGGGCTTCCAATTGGGAATCTGAAGACGAGGCTGCTAAGACCATTGCATTCAACCTCTGCAACCTTTGGTTCCCACGATTGATTCCATGCTGGACACGTTCGAATTTGGTTAAGTTTTTCCCTGAATCCACATGGTGGAGAGTGACCCGGAACCCAGCTGGGTGAACTGTTGGATGCTGCTTCAGAGCTCGTCTGGACGTTGAAGATGTTGGATCAACAAGAACCGCTATTATCAGTGCCAGCAATACGAGGAGAGATGATGAAGATTGCAATATAGCCATGAGGGTGTAGGACTGAATGGAGCAGTGAGAATTGGGGAATTATATATGGGGTTGGTTCCTATGGAGAGGCAGGTAGAATTTGCAACGCTCCCTTAGAATATGGAGAAGATAAAGGGTTTTTTATTTTGAAGAAGACGAAGAGGAGAGGATGAGTTTAGCAGATAGGAGTCTTGAGTTTGAGGATGAATGCAGGTTGAAATATCAGTCTAGTGTCTCAGGCTTGTCTAGTTGAGTGAATATTACAACAAGAGGTACCTACATATCTGACTAATCTAAGAACAATCATGGATGGTGATGATTGTAATTATTATGAATAGGGCGAAGAATTATATATGAACTTAATAAACCAAAGGAGCTTGTATAACTATAGTATATATAAGCTATAGGCTATTTGTTTATTCTTTTCTTCTCCTTCTCCTTCTCCTTCTCCTCCTTCACTGAGTCTTTATCAAAGAGATGTGGAGAGATAGGATTGGATAGGTTGGGTGGACAAACTGGTTTACTAATTGCTCATAAGAGGGGAAACTGTACTTTGTTTCAATTCCACGCATCCATGGTGAAAAGAAAGAAAGAAAAAGTAGGTTGATGATCGTATTTTAGTTAGGTGAGAAAGCCTGTTACACATATCATTATGTCAATTTATTAATCTCTTCCTATTTACAAGATACATGGCAATAGTCAAACTTTTGAGTCATTACTGTGCCATAATATCAGATCTTGTTTTTGATTCACATGCACATTTACGATCGGATCTAATGCTTTCTATGATTTAGCAGAAAGTTGAGGAGATTTGCTCAACCCAAAAAGAAAAGGAAAGAAAAAGAAGATTACTGTACCTACTGATGAGCCATAATAGGTATATTTTTGTTGGGTACATCCATAATTGGCATTAAAGCTTTACTTATCTGTGCCCAACAGAATTAATGCAGCAATATCATAACCATTGTTAACGATTGCAGGAAAGCTTCCAAGTCCAAGGATAACTCCATCCCCTGCTTTATTTTCTGCAGTTATCCCTTGGGTGAATTGATAATTGGATTTGGACGAAATTGAGAGATTCTAAATTTTATTACGTATAATTAGCAATAAATTGATCTGCTTTGGTCCAGCCAATAAATCCTTTGAATAACTCATTCTGTAGATAAGAATTTGCAAATTTTCTTACTGTGAAGAGCAGAAACCGTTTTCTCAAGACTATCTTCAAAGTCGACATACAAAATACAATTGGAGTGAGAGTAGCAGCTTGCATATCAGAATACAGGATATACAATGGGGTTGTCTATCTAACCTTACCTAATCTAATTCTTAATAAAATCTAAATTTGAAACCTCTAAATTAGGGTATTCAATACTTCTATAAGAGTGTTTCCCTAAAAAAAAATTAGTATATATGTTGTACCTCGTTATTGATAATAAAAATACTCGAATCTGTGCACACAAGTCAGAACTACCATTGACAGTATCTGAATTTGATAAAAAATTGAAGGGAATCCATTTGAATTTTACAGTTAATCAACCATCTAAACACCATTTACGAAAAAACATTAATTTAATTTTATTATGTTTTTAGTTTGAAATGACCAACCCGTTTAAAATTTGGAAACTTCTAGTTAGAAGGTGTGAATTTGAATCAACATAATCCAGTCCTTGTTTGTGGAAGCTCAGCTACATTAATCCAAAAGCAAAGGTAGGAGAATTTGACTTTGGGGGTGGGGATGCCCACTCCTTTGAGTAAAGTTTGCTCTTACTCAATTCTATGAAGGATATGATTGGTGTATTGTTGCCTGCCATCTATGCCCTCCCAAATCACTACTCAATTAGGATCCAATAAAACATGCCTTAACATATGTTAACTAGGAAGGAAGTGATTGCAGGGCCCCCTTATAGGCCATCTTAATGGGTTTCTTTTCTCACTACATCACATTATGCTTTTTAATAATGTTATAATTTTAATGAAGAATGTACGTAAGATTTTTTGATTTACAATGAGAGAAATTTGGTGATGTTAGTTCTTCACGAATACAAGCACAGAAATAATTAATTATCATTCTAATTTAATATTATTTTTATCCTAATATTAAAACTTATTGATCTAATTGTTCTCTTTAGAAGCACAGCAGTAGGACCTTGTGGGATGGTTCTTTCCTGGGTGAGGGGTGCGGAAAAACACCATCTCTGTACCAGTCTGCTTTATTACAATTTACAAGCCAAACACAAGTCGGTTTCATTGCTGAAGAATGAAATTGGGCGGAAATAAATACAAAATGATATATATTGATAATAGAAATACTGCCACCAGACAAAAATGAGAAATCAGTAGCAAAAAATCCGATCCACGACCAGTCGTTCTGTAGGCCATGAGCTGAGCGCAATTATTGGACTGGGAGTATCAAAATTTTCATTCTAGAACACGATTTCTATCAAGGGTACACATAAGTTGGGGTGCATAATGACACCACAGAATTGTAATTACAAACCATAAGACTTTGGCCTAGACTTATTCTTACCCAAGGAATTCATTCTATTTGCATGTTCTTCCTCCTCTTCAAGCTTCTTTCTCCAAGCAACCTCTTCTTTCTGTCTTTGAATCATCCCCAATTCCCTTTGCCGTTCCTCCTCCTTCCGTTGCAGCTCTAGAGCTTCTCTTCTCTGAGCCTCCTCCACCCTCCTCCTATTTTCTTCAAGCATCATATCCAGCTCTTCTCTCTCTTTCCGAACTTGTTCCTGTAGGATGTAAAGATCACATCACATCTATCAAAAGGCAAAATATTTTATTTAACTTTTTTGCTGAGAAGTAAATATATGATCCCCATCCACCCCACCAATGCATACCGCTAACTACTATTGATTTCAATTGCCAATATCAACAACACCAATATTTTCCATGTGAAGGAAGAAACCGATTTAGACTTTAGATTAACCTCCTAGAACCAATAGAAGGGAAGTAGTATGCACATTCCAGACACAGCATTCATAAACAGTACACAAGCCAGGCTTCACCGGGTGAGACATTCAACACAAAGTTTCATGATGATTAATAGTGCTGGTGAGTGACGACAACGATGGTTAACATGACATTCTTGGGAAACAAGCCACTCTCATCTTAAGTCTCTAAACACAACCATACAAGTTGTTACCATGAGCCACCGATACACACTTATATTCTTAACAGCATTGGCTAAGTGGCTTACAGCCATTAGTCAGATTATTGTCAATGCCAATAATCATCAGGGTAAAAGAAGGGAGGCATCATCATGATTTAAAAGGAAAAAGTTAATTTTAGGCAATTTACGTAAAGGATCTAGTATAAATCTTGAGAAAATCTCATTACATATCCCAGAACCATATTATAGTGACTAGTAATGATTAATTTGACACTGACAGGGCCAACTCATTTTAGGATACTGGCACCTTCTTTACCTTTACCAGATATAAGATGCTTGAAGGTATCTCAGGCTAGAATAAAATTTAAAATTTATCCACAATCCACATTAAATTATATTTCTGCAATTATGACATTTTTTATGTTTGCAACCCTATGAAATAAGCAGTATTCTCTAACTTAATAGCAAGACCATTGTAGAGAACAAGCAACGCTTTGCCCAACAGCCCAGTTTTTCCTCTTGAAAAAAGAGTTCAAGTAACGATACTTACTTCTTTTCTTCTAGCTTCAATAAGAGCATCTTGCTTTTCTTTTTCAAGTTGAGCTTCAACATCATCAAACAATTTCTTCACCCCCTCTGCTATGCGCTTTTCTATTTCTAACTTCACTTCCTCTGAAATTAGCCTATCCTCAACATTTTTCCGTATTGCTTCTTCTAGTCTTTTTGCAGTTTCCTCTTCCAATAGTTTCAATTCTTCCTCATGTTGACGCCTGCTCCCAAGTGCAAATATTTAAGATAAATGGTCATTGATGAAAATGAAAGGACTACAAGCAAATCATAATAATATCAACTACCTAGATGATAGCAGAAATACATAGGATAAAATGAACACTTCACTTTCATACTTTCCTATTCAGTTTCCAGTCACTTCATCCATTAACATGGAAAACATGAGCTTATACTTTATAAGTCATACCTCTCTAACAAGTTTCTGATCCATACAAAATGTAGTTTCTAGTGGAACAGTAGATAAACGAGGCACCAATTGTTCATCATATATAACAAACAACTTGTACTACGCAGTAGCTTCCTTCAGAAAAGCCAGTAGAGAAGAATATAGTCTGTTGAATTTTCAAAGTGAATCACGTATCTGGCACAAGCAAAGATGGGAATTGATTTAGAAACGTCTAGCTATAAACCTATTATCTTCAAACTGTAGTGCCAATAATCTATGTACACAAAATATTTTTTTTTTCTGAACTATACCAGACAAAAGCTTAATGCACTGAATGTGTTATATTACTCCTTACATCAAATAACACTTTTTTTCTGTACTTGTTCTACTAGCTTAGTTTTTTAGGTTAAACAGTTACCAAAGTCCAGGCCTAGAAAGACAATCCCAATGCGAGGCCAGGCTTGGATAAATCAGTGTTACTAATTTTAAGCTCCTAACACCTAACCAGGAGTAAGCTATTGGCTCATTGACATGTCCAATCATTTCAAGTCGGGATTCGGGTTTATGAAAAACACGATATGCCTTTCATGAACCAAATTTATGTAGTGTATAAGATTCGAAAGTTTCATAGGCATAATGCGTGTTCATGTGTATTGTGAGTTGGGAAGAGAGATCAGAACATGGCGCAAGAATGAAAAAATCTTACCTTTTCTTTTCTTCTTCCTCTTTTTTGAGTTTGTCAGAGGTAGTTTTATGTTCATTTGAAACAAGACTCGGACTGCGGGATTTAGGTAAAGGAGACAATGAGGAGCTCCTACTTCGTTGTCTTCTACGCTGCCTAGGAGCTGGAGACCGTGTTCTCCGGCGCTTATGACTTGGGGAGCGACTTCTTCGCCTGAAATCAAACAGCACATCCAGAAACCACTTGAAATTTACAGAAAAAGCAAAACTTGAATTGAATTAGAAGGGAACCATGAAATGGGCAGCATGTATTTACACAAAGAGTGGCCCTTTTTAAAATTTAAAAAAAAAACTGTTGAAGTACAAAATAGGCACTGGATTAAGCAAATAAATTTGGAATTCAGTAAAGCACAATCAAAACAAGTTCAGTTGAAAATGAAAAAATTGAGAAGAAGACCTAGTCCTGGTGTGAGAATTGGAATAGGGTGAGCGGCTTCGATCCCTTCGGCTTCTGCGGCTGTGACGGTGACCCACAGGGGACGGAGAGTATCTCCTTCTGTACGAAGGAGAGCGCGACAAGCTACGAGGCATCGATTTTACCAACAACTACAGAGCGCAACAACAGCAACCAGACACAATCTAAACCCTAGAAATCAGAATGTTGCTGTGACAGTGGCACCCTGGTTTTGTTTCCCACACCTGTGAAAATTAAAATGAAAAAGACTAGAGCTTGCGGTTTGTCTGGAATGATTTTAAAAATCTGCGGTAAAAATATTAGAATATTATTTGGTTAAAATGAAATACAAATTGTTCTAAATTAAATTTTAATTAATGATAATAATAATATAACTATAACTATAATTAAGAATAAATTATTTTCAGTATATTTAAAAATAATACTGTAGTTTTTTTTCTTTAATATCATTACAAAACACTATTATAAAATTATTTAGAATACTAAAAAAAATTATACTATTTAAATTTACAAAATATATATTATAAATTTAGAGTGATTACTTCAATTTTGGAGAAAATAATGTTTTCAAAGTAATTTATATTTTTTATAGTTATAATTATTTTGAAAAGTATTATTTAAAAAAAATTCGTACATCTAAAAATATTATTTTAAAATAATCTCATAAATTTTTTTATTTTCATGTTTAAAAAAAATTAAATAATGTTATAATAACACTATTAAAAAAGTAAAATACCCTTTTAAAAATTGAATAGCATAAAAAATAAATTTTTTAATTAAAATATGTTATACAAATATAAATAACTTCTAAAAAATATCTGAAACAATACATCAAAAAATAACGTTGACAAGAAGGATGCATGGAATTGGCCCAATTGGGAGAGAATGAAGGGTAGGGAAGGAGAACAACTGCAGTTATTGTAACATTAACTGAACGAAAGACTATATAGCAACATCTTAAAGGCAGAGTTCATAATAGGCACATATACAGACATCTTATACACATTGCCGACAACCTCAACTATACCTCTTAACATTCTATAATGGATATCCAACACTACGTCTATAACACAGTACTTCAGGTACATAAGCTTAGATTACAAAGTAGAAACAGATACACAAAATTGCGTCCTATCTTGGTCTAGAAAGCTGTATAGCCTCTTGATCATGAGTAGATTCGTCAGCCCAAGCAAATTGGTGAGAATAGAGTGAGAATTCTCGATTGTTCATCTCTTCAACTAACTCCCATTCAGCCCATCTCTCTGCCAAACCATCTCCTTCCATCATTTTTACCACCTCAGACATGGTCGGCCGCTCCTCAGGCAACCCTTGGGTGCAAAGCAATGCAACCTTAACAATTGTCTCAACTTCTTTGCCATCATAACTCTCCAAATTTCTATCGACAATGTCCTCCACCCTATTCTCTCTCAGTAGCTTTTTAATCTGTTCATACAAACTTCATCAATATCAACATCACATCCTCACAAGTAAATGAAATAAGACAGTTTAGATCAAAAGTTATAAGAAGTTAAGAAAATCCTTTTATCACCATTTTAGCAGCATTGATGTTATATAGTCAAGTAGTGATTGAAAACCTTACGTGATCAAGCAGAAGAACATCCTCCTCCTCTTCGAGCCGAGAGAAGTCTATTGCTCGCTGACCAGTTACAATTTCAAGAAGGGTTATGCCATATCCAAAGACATCTGTTTTTTCTGATGATTTTCCGGTGGACAAATATTCTGGGGCAATATGACCCATTGTGCCCCGTACTTGAGTGGTAACACAAGTCAACCTTGCATCAACCAGCTTAGCCAGCCCAAAATCTCCAAGAACAGCTTCAAATTCATCATCCAATAGGATGTTTGCAGCCTTTAAATCACGATGTATAATCTTAGGATTACATTGCTCATGCAGATACTCCAATCCATGTGCCGTACCAAAAGCCACACGTTTTCTTGTTGGCCAGTCCAAACCTTTCTCTTCAGGTTTTAAATCTAAGGCAGCATTGACAAATAATGTTAAAGAATTATTAACACAGATCTTGGTTAAGTTGGATCAGATAACCATGCAGGTCTATTATTTCTCAGTTTCACTATGGATTATGAACTATTTACATCTCTTAATCCCTGTATGACCTTTCAGATTTTATTTTAAAAATAGCATAGTTATCACCTAGGGTGATGTCCAGTCCATGCTTGTTTAACTACATATTTAAGTTGTCAAAGGTTTTTAAGTTTTTCTGCATTTGTTATGATTGAACCTGAAGTTCAATCCTTGGTGGCAATGTATTTACTGCAATCCACTCCAATAATTGAAGGGAGAACAAATTAAGGAAGAAACAGTAGTAATATTTACCTCTCAATCGATATGCCACACTTAGATTTTCCATGAAAGGATATACAAGAATTCTTTCAGTTGAGCTTGTACAGAACCCAATTAATCGTAGTAGATTCCTATGAACTGCAACACTTATAAGTTGAACTTCTCTTTGGAATGCAGCCACTCCTCCAGGATTATGAAAATCAGCCAAGCGTTTCACAGCAACCTTTGTATTATCTGAGAGTACTCCTTTGTAAACTTTTCCAAAGCCTCCCTGGCCAATTACATTGCTTTCACTGAAATTTTTAGTAGCTAGTTGAAGTTCACGCCAAGAAAATCTTCTCAATTGCCCAAAGGAAATTTTGCTCTCATCTTCACCTGATCAGATATTACTTTTCAAAGGAGTTGTCCAGAAGTATGCAATATGTATTACTCTGAAGACGTTAAAATCATCAACATACCATTTAGAAGAAGGTGCAAATGAAATACCATATTCTAAGCCTATATGGAAATGTTTCTACATTTTCACAAAATCCACGAACATTATTGCCCACTAGGCGTACATTACTAGGTTATCCTTAGACAGTTTCATATTATCAATTGTCAAACTTAAAATACGAGTCAAGATAAATGACTAGAAGGATCCTGACATAAAAGGAACAATTACCTGAAACATCAACAAAGATATCACTTTTGTGTCTGTGGATGTTATGGTATCTATATGCAATGATAGCCCCAAGACACAGAAGTAGAAATGCACCACAACTTGCAAAACTTAAACCCACTGCAAGTTTTGATTTATTGGTTGAAGCTGCAGGAAAAGATAAACTTTAGGTACCATCTAGCTAATTTAGATATCAAAGCTATATGAAAAAAGGGTATGAAAACAAACCTGGAAGAGCTGTATCAGAAACACAAGGCTGCTCCAAGCTAGAGCCACAACGAATGCGTGTATCCGAAAAGCTGAAAATAATAATGCAATAAAAAACAAGCCATAAATTTATAGAACACAGAATTATTAGATTAATGAAATTACTCAAAGCTAATGCAAATTCAAATTTCAAATGAAATTTACTTGAACATGTTAACTGAAAAGAGTTGCATTGGGATGCTTCCAGTTAAATCATTAGATGAAAGATCCCTGTCAAAAGAAAAGACTGATCAAAATATACAAATACCAGAAGCTTTTAAGCAACGAAGAATGACAGCAACCAAAGTCTTGAACAGCCTTCAGAAAAGAAAATTCTTACAATTCAGTCAACCCACTAAGATTTGCAATAGTTTCTGGAATGGGTCCAGATAAGTCATTCCCTCTCAATACCCTGAATATTACATGACATCACTTTCAATCTATGCCACTTTCAATCTATGCCTGTTCAACCTTTTAAGAAGCTTTGTTCTTTTTTAATCGTTTTCCATTCATACATATAAGGAGGAAAAAGACCATATAAGAAATGGAAACTGCAGCCTTACAGATGCTTCAGAGCAGAAAGTTGACCCCATGTAGATGGTATAGAACCATTAAAATTATTGTCAGCAAGATTTAGATATTGCAGGTGTGTCAAGTTGGCAATGTAATCAGGTAACAAGCCTGAAAGGTTGTTGTTCTGCAATTCCCTGCAATGAATAATGTAGTTAATACAAGGTGGCAGGTCAATAACATGGTACAAACATTATGCCATTAGTCAACTTGTTCACCAAACTAAAGACTTCAGGATATATTCAACATGGATTTATATAATCTTCCAAAATAGAAGTTGGTTTGCTTTACGGTTTGGAATGCATTTCTTAAAATGTAAAATTATCTTTGAAGAGTGACGGTGGGGATAAGTCTAGAAAAAATGAATATCCAGAAACTGACTTTTCAAGCTTGGAGAGTCTCAAGAAGTAGAAAAGCAGGTATTTGTGAATTATTAAAATAGATGTTAAGTGAAATAATACAATTTTGAAATTCTTCTAAATGAAGTTCTACTATTTCATTCTTTGCATTACAAAATAAAAGTACAACATGCATTCGCCCAATTCATTACAAACTCCCAAAAAATAAAATATCAATATTACAACTTACAAGCTAACCAAATATTTCAATTTGGTAATTGAAGAAGAAAGTGTTCCAGTAAATCCTTTTGAATCCAGACTCCTGCATATTATGTCATTGACAAGCCAAATTACAGCAAACCTTAATACAGTTCTTGTGCGAGATAAATAAAAACTCTTCTATAGAAAGGAGAGGGGGCGGGAAGGAATAGATAAAGAGAATACTAGTTAGAAGCATTTTCTCCTTTTAATGTGAATGAACTTACAGAGCTATGACATGTCCATTTCTACATGTGACATGAGACCAACTAAAGCATGGGCTCACAAGAGAAATATCCCAGTCTGCTATTTGATGTTTGGAATCATTGATGAACTTCGAAAATTCAAACAGGGCTTCACCTGATCAATAAATAACCAAAATAGACAATGATGTTAAATAATGTAGGTCCCAATGACCCTACAAAGAGTGTTAAGAGATAACAGAAGATAGGGGTTGAAATTAAGCATGAAATGGAAGGTTTATGAAAAAGAAAAAAAGTTGAAATAATGTAACTTGAGAAAAAAACGAAGATTCACCAGTGAGATGGAACAATGCAAGAGTGTTCAGCAAAGCAGCAATGTCATCACGGATGTTAACAACAACAACATATGCTACAGGCAATTCAAGGAATAAAAGCTAATTTTACCACACCTTCCACATCCGGGCCTGTAGTTGCATAGCTGATTCTTAAGATAGTGAAGAATATCAGCCACCAGCACATTTGTTCAAGAGGAACCCAGCTAAAATTTGAGCCAAACATATTAGCCTCTTTCATCTCTGAGAAAAATTCACCTGGACACCTCCTGCTTCCTTTTCAAAATTTTCAGGGAAAAGAAAAAAATCACCAAATAAAAACATGTATATACCATGATGCATAAAATTGAATGAAAGTTGGAACGTGACACTTCGTGTGACAAAGAACATTAGAGATGGACCATTTTCGTTTTAAATAAAAAAGAAAAATCGTAACTTGATTTAAGTGCACAAAAGCGACTCATTGTTTTCAAAAACAGTTTAAGATATGAACACAGAGTACAAAATGTTCGTTAAAAGTTAAAACCCCAAATGTAACGGTCGGATAGAGTGTTGTCATTTCGAGAACTACCACAAATTATTGAGTATCCAAATTACATTAGATTATAGTATAAGCCTAAAAAAACACAAAAACACAGAAAAAAGCAGTGAGAGAAATTACAGCCAATAACAACCCTCCACCCAGATTAGAGAAAGAACCTGGTTCACGATTTATCAGTTATCACCATCAAACATTGCAAGACATGAACAGTGAGATAACAATATAGAAAGAAACAACATCTACTATTTCACTGTAAAGCAACCTTTCCAGGGGTTACAAGAAAAGAAAACAGGGGCAGAAACTTACTTGCTTGATGAGACATGAGAGCAGCATGAGCACTGATAGAAGACGAGGAGGTGAAGGAGGAGAAGTGGAGAACTTCATTATTGTCATGATGAAGACAGTCAAAATCAACTGAAACGAGGGACAGGACCCACTAGTCAACGAGCAACACGATTAAAAAGGGAAACGACGAAACAAAATAAAAACCCAATGGGAATGCGTGGGACTGTAGGAGGGCTAATTGGTTGGTAGTGTCCGTGAAAAGGGATCCGCGTCGGTCATGTTACAATTACCCTAGTTATAATGCAACATGACTCAAAGCATCATATTTGCACGCGAAATTGGACAAAAATTTGGATCATTTGGTTGATACTCAATAAGGCATAACGTAGTTAAATTATAATTATGTATTTATTTATTTTTAAATGATTATAATGTGTATTTATTTTAATGATATATAATTAAAATAAAATAAATCATTGTTATTTAAAAATAAATAAATTAGTACTATTCACTCAGTTATATTCATGTAGTTGAGTATTAATGAGATATGATCCAAATCCGGTGTAGGACAATGAGCATCCCAATTCCCACTCAACTGGGATTCTGTTTTAATGATGGTTCCTTCACGCTCCTTTATCTTTTTGAACAATTGGATATAAGTGCTCAAAAGTGCTGAGCTGTGGAAAGAAGCTTCCACTAAAATGCTTTGGATTGTATCTCTTTTCCCTGTTTCAGGACAACGCCTTTTCCAATTTTTCCAAAGGCGAGAGGAGACTCGCTTTAAGCCTTTTCCAATTTTTCCAAGGGCGGGGGGAGACTCACTTTAAAAGAGAGAATGATAATAAGACTGGGAGGACAAAAGGATGGGGAGAAGAAATTGAGAAGTTCTTGTGTACACGTGGGATTGTGAGAGAGGTTGTGAGTTGGCAACATTGTACACGTGGCAAGCAGTGATTGGGAGTTACCTACAAATTGAATGGAAGGACGATGATGAGGAACGGTAGGATTTGTACTTGGGATATCTGTGTTTTTTTTTTTTTTTTGGTAACAAAATGGGTCTGAGCAAAATGGTGTCATGGATCACAAGGCCATGTTCATGGTCCAAGCTAGCACAACCAAGGAGATCAGCGCAACTATTGTCTTGTCTGTAAACATGCCTAATTTTGAGTCTTTGACTTCCCATTGCTGATGGGAGATAGCTGGTCCCCTTTTATTATTCAACTACATGGTATGTCACTTAGTTAGTATGTTATTTTGAAATAGGGTATTTTGTTTTTCGGGTTTATTTTTTATATTAACAATTTATGTTTTTAATAAATTTAATAATTTTTCTTATTAAGTTATAGCAAAGTATAAAAAAAATACACAATATATATGAAGAGTATTAAATGGTGCTGTTTTACATAATTTAATATGAATTTATCCAAATGTAGTATTAGACAGTTTTTTTTTTTAAAGTGACTCAAAACATAACTCATTAAATTTAAAGATAGTATAAAATATTACTACAAATATATTTATGATAGTAACATTTTGTTAAAAATTTAAAATTATTATATATATTTACGTCAGCGTATTATTTGTAATATTTATTTTAAATAAATAAGAATCTAGTATAAAGATAATATCTTTTAAATAAAATATTAGATTCTAATAAGCTGTATATGAATTTAGTAGAATATCACATTAAAGAAAATAAAAATTGAAATACGAAGAAAAATAAGAAAAAATAAATAAAAAAAAAAGGTAAAACAAAAAATGAATCTTTGGTTCAGCCCATTTTATTTTCTATTATTTATTTTAGTTTTTGTCATTTGAAGCCCAACCCACCTGACACTAGCGCAAATCTGCCAATTCCCCTTTAGCCCAATGAACCAGTTCATACCCAACCCAATAAACCCAACCCGATTCATCAATTAATCTACCCGCCACTACCCCTTTCTTCCTCTCATTTTCCACTGACTTTCGACCATTTTCTCTCTCTCATTTTTGGTGAAGCTTCCTTTCTCACGCATGCTCCCATACTCCCGAATCGTTGACAGTGCGCAAAATAGGGAAAAAAAGCACCGCGAACTCGAGGGAAGAGAGGGAACGGTAAATAAATAATAAATATGCTTGGGATTTCTGTTGAGTATTTACAACTTAGAAATTCCACGCCTTCACAAAGTGAAAGATAGATTAAACGACGTGGTATTTATCAACTGTCGTTTCTATGTTCTCTGTACTGTAATCTGTCTAACCTTTATTTTATGCCCTCAGGTTTTGGCAATTTTCTTTTTTTTAATAATTTTATATAAATAATTAACATGATATTATTATCATATTAAAAAAAATTATATAGTCAATTTTTCTTTTGATTTAATTAGAATAAAATATTTTTCTAGCATCAAACTGAGGTTGGCCATACCTAAACTTCCACTTGTTGTTTTATAGATATTTTTATTTTTTTAATATATATATATATGTGGAGAAAATTTGGTTTGTTCTCCTAATAAATAAAATAAATATTTTTTTATAAATAAGATGAAATATTAAATTAACATCTTATAAAAAATTTAAAAGGAAGAAAGTTACGGCAAATTGGGATAGGAAATTGGGGTAACCGGCGTCGAGGGATTAGTACAGACTCGCATCCATTACGGCTTAAAGCTATAGTTCTTTGTGCAGTAAAATGGCAGCCATTCCGGCGAAGCAGACGAGAGTGGGATGCCCAAATACGAGACCTGGGACTGCCAACATGATATTTCTACTCACGTGCGGAAGAAGATTAGGTGCCTCCAATCTCCAGCTGAGAAATTCAACTACTTCAGTACTTTATCGCAAGCTTTCGTTGTTTATTATCTAGTGGTGGACCCAGATATCCTGACCTTCATGAATGACTTCTATGGCGTTCTAAAATGCCAGTAGCATAATCTTCAGGAAGAAAACAGAGTAGTAAGCAAGACAGAGGATGATACCGTGGATACCCAGTATAAGCTTTTCTTGGATAATTTCAGGGTCAAGTAATACCCCATTTAGCTCAGCGTCAAGAGTAAAAGAAGAGGAAGAAGATTATGACAATGATCCACCAGATATAAAAAGGCCCGTACAAGGAACCTGTTCGTATCTAAGATTTTATAAATTTTATCATTTTGTTTCATTTCAATTTTTGTTCTTTCTTTTACATTATGATTATAATTTCTCCCATCTACTTTATTTGGTTTGCTATATCCATTGTTTTACAGTTGAATGTGGAGCAAGGGTGGCATAAAAGTGAAGTCAATGTACTGAAAAGCAGAGAGTTCAGAGAAAAACTCATGGATGAACTTAACATGCCTTACTGTGAGGAAGAGTCCGACTGTACGAGAGACTTATTCGACAAATTAGTGATAGAAAGCCAGTGCAACGCCATAGAGACCTGCGTGGGCATATAAAAATCTATGGGGAAGATCGTCCGGGAAAGTCTTTTCTTGATCACCATACGGGTAAGTAGGATTTATAGGATTCCTTTATTGGAATTTCTCAGCCTTGCTTGTCTGTGTTGCTAGATGGTTAGGTTTTTATGAGCTACTTTTGCAGATCTTGCAAAGAGAATAGATTCAGTTCGTGATGATCGTCCTAGAGTTCTGAATCTCCTACGTGGATTTTTCTATTGGTTGATAGTAAGTATCTTTTGATATTTCAGCATCCTATATATGTGTTTTAATTTTCTGATTCCTCTTGTACTGCTCAAATGATGTGTTCATAATGTCTTCCTCCATTGAAATGAAAATATTTAACTTTGACATGTTTTAGAATGTTTGGTATGTCTTTTGTGGTTAGCTTTTCATTCATTCTAGTTGGTAGGCCTTCATGGCATTTATTAGGACATCCCTTGACTTCAGTATAGTTCTGAATTAATATTCAAGAATTAACAGAAAATTTAACTTCTTTTGAAAAAAATGAGGGGCTTATCAGATAACTCTGGAACAGTTTACTTTGATAGTTGATAACTCTGGAACAGTCTACTTGGATAGTTTGATGCTCCCCTGTAATCTCGTTTTCTTATCAGGGTCTACTTTATGTCATGCTGCCTTTAGTTCTGTAAAATAGCAATCTTGTTATAAATTATGTGCTTTTTTATCTTGGTTGATATAGCAACACTTTATGAAAGCATTCTTTCAAATATAGAATGATTATTCATGATATGAAACCTTGTTGCTGAAGATTATATACCAGGGAGGGCAACGAATTTGATCATCTTACAAAGTTAAATTGAATATAGCAGAACGAAGCCCTAAAATGACTGAATTTAGTATTATATGCCACTTAATATTATCCATATGTTCGCTGTATGTTATCTATACAAACCCTTTTTCCTTTACCATTATAAACTCCTAGATCCTCATTTTTAATCGCTTATTAGCTCCAAGCAAACAACTGGCATCACCATGCTCAAGTCATGCCAGGCTTCTAATTGACTTTGGCTTCTAATTGGCTTGCCAGAAGCTTTTATCTTAATGAGAGATTATTGTTAGGACATAGGAAATTAGAGGTTCTGTTGTAATATTGCATGCCTTTTTGATTGATAAGTTCCGTGGTGTCAGAATATATCACAAGAAGGGGCGTTCCTACCATGAATAGATCCATCATGTTTGGAGGTGCTGCCACAACACTAACAAGGGGTCACTACATTTGACTTTCTTTATTGACATAGCCGAGGGTGACCACTTATTTTTTTTGTTCTTCTTGGTGAGCATATGCTGCGGTTCCTGGTGGGTGTATAAACATGTTCCTTTTGTATGTTGTATCTATAATATATTCTTATACACAATGCTATAGCATATATTCTTTGTCTGTCCATATGGTGACATATGAATTTTTTGTGCTCTAATTTGTACAAAATTTTGACATCTTTGTGTTATCCAAATTTCTTTTATCCTTATTCGGGTTTAGAGTTGTGGTTGGGTTGCCTCTTTTTACCAGCGAAATATTGCCTTCATTTTTTATTTTAAACTCAAGCAAGTATGGAAGTTACCACTTATGAGTAGTAGTTTTGTCAATAATATATACCATGCTATAATTCCATAATTTCTGGAAGTGGCCAAATTTAATGCATTTGTTCTACGATCTCCTGGTTTCAAATTCCCTGCTGTTGTAACAAATTTGGCCTTTTTCCAGAAGAGAAAAGAAAGCAACTCAATCTTTAGCTCTTTCCTTGAGATGGCATATCTGGACAAGTTCAAGTGAATCCACAATTTTAGAGAAATAATGGAGTTTTCAGCTGAACTCTACGAAATTACCAATATCGGGGACATGAAAACTGTACCAGAATTATTGACAAGTCCCACCTCAGGGGGTGGGAAAATGAGAACATGTGATATATAAGTTGAAACAAACTTTTCACTCATAACTCAAATTTTGGGTGTGGAGTTAAGTCAAATCCAAAATATAACATAGTATTAGAACTGTCGACCAATGTCATATGTTACTCCGTGATATAACCATGCTCCGTAACTAGGAATCGTGGAGGATGAGAATATGTTATATATAAGCTGAAGCAAACCTCCACTTGTGCCTTTAGTTGAAGTTAAGTCAAATTCAAAATATAACAAAAATGATTAAATTTGTGATCAAGAAATGATGACAAGGCGATTGCAGGTTATAAGGGTATGATCTATCTCTATGTAGAACAATTTATATAGCTGGACGGAACCATGAATTAAAGATGAAGAAATCGTTGAAATGAGACGAAAGGACAAAGATAAGAAAATCAGCATCCTAAAACACAATATATGCAAAAGATAAGGAAAAGATGCTGATACAAACTAAATACTCTGAATACACAAACAATGAAGATTAAAGAATGAGTTCCACTATGCTTCCATCAGTCCAACTAGACCTGCTGAGTAGCACCACTTGATGCGACTCCGGAGTGGGTGGTCTCCTGTGTGTAGATGCCGAGCTTCTCTCCATCACCCCATAAAGCATAAGCTTCCTCACCATGAACTGCATCATCCCCAATGAGCAGCTCGTCCTCGGACATTCTGAGTGGAACTATGAAACTTATGACTAGACAAATAATTGAAGTGACGAGGAGGTTCCATCCGATAATGAATAAGCCTCCCACGATTTGTTTAAGGATTTGGACTCCACCTGAGCCACCATAGACGCCTCCTCGGGAGTTTGTGACGGCCAGGAAGAGTGCACTTAGACGGGGCTCAGCGAAGAGGCCAGTGAGTATGCCGCCTAGAAAGCCAGCCACAGCATGAGTGTGGAACACAGCCAAAGTGTCATCAACCATATGAAACAGTTTGATCCTCTTCCCTAATACCATCATTGTGAACCATGGGACACTGCCTGATAGAACTCCCATCACTATGGCTGCCCATCCTTGAACCAGACCTAAAGAGAAAGAATATCACATGATTAAGATACGAATCAAATATATTATTTCATATGTTTGTATGTATTAATCACTTCAACCCCTTCCAACAAATTAAGTATATAGAAAAGTCAACCACGGCATTTCTCGGTTCATACCTGGACATAAAAAATGTTATTATTAATATTAAGATAGGAACCTTTGAGGCTCAGGCCGTGAGAAAAGGGTCCTGCAAGAGGGTTTACGTCATGACTATTGAGAAGGTAATACGACTTACCAGCGCCGGGAGTGATGCAAACAAGACCGGTGATCATGCCCTGAACGGCTCCGATAACAGAGGGTTTTTTGAAGAAAATGACGTCGAGCCACGTCCACACAAGCAGGCTTGTGGCGGCGCAGATGTTGGTGTTGAGCACAGCCATGGACGAGTCTATGTTGGCTGAGTATGGGTCCCCTCCGTTGAAACCTGCCCATCCTAGCCATAGCAGTCCTGCTCCTGCCAACGTTAGTAACACATTGTTTGGTGGGAATCTCTCTCTGTCCTTCTTCGGTCTTGGTCCCACCTAATGCAAATTAAACAACCAGAAGTCATCACCATCACTATCACCATTACCCTCTCCCAAATCTCCATCTCAACCTGTGACTTCATCCTAATCTACTGGCTCTCCCATTCACGAATCACAATTTACCATATATATATATATATATATGTCAAAAAATAAGTTTTTATTTTTTAATATGCCATAATATATATCCAAACTAGTTATTATGACCCCTACTTCACAGGAAAACAAAAATTAAAAATCTATATTATACAAAGAGATTAATTAAGAATAAACATACGCAAACGATTCCCTCCATTAAAGTAAAAAACGATTAACAATATATTGTTATTTTTTGGTTCATTTCCAAGCAAACAAACAAACAAATACACTATTGGACAGAGGACTTCTACGAGATAATATCGATCATCTCCATGCCAATATAATAATACTTGTATAACCTTCAATTGAAGACTTTTAATTTCCTTTCCTACATATATAGTACCCGCCAATTAGAGGGTGTTTTGCTTACAGCATTTCCTTGACTTTTCTAAACTTTCTGACTTGGGTTCTCTTTGTATAAATTTATTTTGAGAATAAATAATTTTTTTTAAAATAAGTTATTTTTTAAAAAAATTGTTTATTTGTTTTGGTTTATCCCACAAGAAGATATCAAAAATCAGGAATTTTTATTATTTTTGAAGAAAGTTAAAATTTTTGACTTTTTTCAGAATGAGAAATTGATAGATGAGAGAGAATATTATTTTATTTTTTGATTAAAAAATTCTTCTTAATTAATAATTATTACATTTAAATATAAAACAATTTTTATTTTAAAAAAAACATTCTTTCTAAAAGAAAAACATAAAAATTTTATCTAATAAGTCCAAACAAGTCCTGGAGGTGAAATGAAACCTAATCAACCAAAAATGATATCTATAGAGAAGAAATTATCACAAGGATATTCATATGCTGATTTATCCTTTTGCTTATTATCAACCACTTAAATTAATTAGTGAATACCTTATCAAGATGTCTAGCTATGTATGCATTTGACCTTATAGAGTAGCACACAGAATAAAATTCAACACGGTGTGAGTAATAATACTACTCTTAACGTTAAACTCATTTAGAGCTACTTACAGCCATATAAACTTAGTTATGATTAAAAATATTAGCATTTTCAATTGTTTTTTATTCTTCAGTAGTCTAGCTATAGCTAGTACTAGTTAATTTCCTCAGAGTGAAGAAATTTCATTAAATTAGAGGAAGAACACAAACCCAATAAGCAGCGGTGAAGCCAGCAGTCCCAGAAGAAAGATGAATAACATAGCCGCCAGAATAGTCCATGACACCCCAGTGAAACAAGAAGCCACCACCCCACAAGCTGAAGGCACCAACAGTGTAGGAAAAAGTCACCCACAGCGGTACAAACATCATCCACGCCTTGAAATTCATCCTGGCCAGCACTGATCCTGCCAAGATGACCACGGTGATGCCTGCGAAAACGCACTGAAACCACACCATCGTAGCCATGGGATAAAAGGGCTCAATCTCAGGGGTCTCTGGTTGACCGTTGTTAAAGAAATGCGGTGTGGCCGGCAGCGCCGCCTGTTTGACCAGAAACTTCTGGCCCAAAGCGGGCCCAGCTTTCCCCCAGAAAGGTAAGAGCTTCTCCCCGAAGGACATCTTATAAGCCCATGTAACCCAACAGATAATCACCGCCGCGAATGCGTAGAGAGCCATGAAAGCCGAGTTGACAGCCCATTTCTTCTTCACAATGCTGCCGTACAGGATCACAAGCCCTGGCATGCTTTGTATGCCCACCAGGGTTGCTGCTATCATTTGCCACGCGTTGTCTCCTTTGTTCAACCAGTCAGGTACTGCCAGCGACGTCCATGCGCGGTACGCTACCGGAAACGGGTTCACAGGAGGAGCAGCCATTGCGAGACTTAGCTAGCTAGCTACCAGCTGCCTGTGATTGTGTGGCTATGAGCTATGAGCTATGACTTGTGTGTGTGACTAAGCAAGACCTGATATAGGATAAGTGACTTAAAGGGGTCTTGGTCAATGATGCTAGCTAGCTATCGTGGGCCTTTTGTAATTTATATTGGGAATTAGGTGATTCTGTGTATGCAAGGCTTAGGGTGTGAAGAGGACGCAGAGGATAGCATCAGCGTTGATGAGAGGATGGAGGGTGAAAGAAAGAAGCTAAATCATGGGAATCACCGAATCAGGGAATGGAAGATTCAGGTTAGGAATCAAGGAGGGGTTTTGTCTTATTAGCTTGCCATCTTGGCTTGTATTGGCCAAAATAAAAGTTAAAAAGAGGATAAATGTGGAAGTGAAGATGGGATGGAGCATGTGAATCTTTCTGTTGAAAGTAGAATCTCGTGTCCTAGGTTGGTTCAAACTTCGATCCTTAACCCAGCCAGCCAGCCAGCCAGCCAGCCACCTTGGGTGTTCCTCAGCAGAGATTTATTGTCAGATCCCAAATTTCAACCAGACATCTTCATATGCAATTGATCTAGTTGATTATAAAGAAAGTTCAGATTGAGAGAGATAGTTACTGGATTGTTTCAATAT
>JASKGM010000014.1:12998005-13013424 GCA_034509205.1 Ceratonia siliqua
ATAAGCTTTCAACAAAGACAATGACCTGTATGTCCCCACTCGTCGCTTCCACAGAGACGTGAAATTAATAAGATTCACAAACAGCATTAATCTTTCACGCGCCCCTTCCCTGCCTGCGTCTTCTGTCTTGTGTCCATTTTTTTATGTGTCCTTCTTTAGTCATCATTTCTCGTTTACTACTATTCACAGAAGCTTTTTGTTTTTGTTTTTTATTTATTTTTCAAGTTATTGAAATTTGAAATTGGATTAAAAAATGAAGTGGCCCATCTTGTTTCTCCATTTAACCTTACTGACCCGTTAAAGTGGATTAGAACCGCCCATTTTCCAACCTGTGATGGGCTCCATTCATTATTCTTTTTTAATAGCCCACTTTTGTCCACAAAATATAGCCCAGTCCGTCAGTGAATTGCTTAAAAAGGAATATATTTAATTAATTGCACTTTTATTGATCTTTTAATTTTTTTGTAAAATAATCACTTATTTTGATTTAGAGTCAACTTTCTTTCTAGCTTGATTTTATGCAATATATAATAATTTTAAGATATTTTTTAAACTACTCAGCCCCAAATTAAACATACAAATAATTATGCTTAAGAAACTATTTAATAGTAAAAACAAGGCCTTAAAAAATGGGGTGTAGAAGCTTGGCATATATGTCAATGTGTTTTTATTTTTTAGTAGATGTATTAAATAAAAGTATTAATTTAAAAAAATAATTATTTAATGTTTAAATATAAAAAATTAAAAATATTTTTGTAATAATAAAATGACTAATAATGATGACCACGAAAAAGGTATAGAGTTACTGAAAATTAGAAAAAATGGTCGAAGATGTGACGAAGAGAAAAAACGTTGAACAAATGAACTGGGCATATGAGAAATTTGTGAAATTGATTAGGGATAAATTTGTTTGAACATTTTTTCTATCTCTTTTATTAGGAATTATTTTTTAAGTTATAAATCATAGCTTTTGAAAAAAAAATAAGATTTCTTTTTTTTTTAAATAAAAGTGTTTTTTGTAAAGCCGTATAATCCAAATGGCAAAAATGTAAAAAATGTTAAAAAAACAACTTTTTTACTAAAAACCCATTCAAGCGATCAAATAATCAACTATAAGAAAACTCAACTCCTAATGGAGGATGTCAAATTCTGGAAGAATTAGGAAAGAGTGGATTCGGATCCATCGGTAAAATCTTGGTCCTTTAATTGGTGTTGGATGATCAAAATTTATTTATATTTTTTATTTTAATTTTTTTAATTATATATGTATTGAATAAATTTTAATTAAATCTTAACCGTTGAATTAATATAAGATAACCAAAATTTGATAATTAAAACCACGTGTGATCAAAATTTTAATTGTATGAGATCCCAAAAATGAAGAGTTTAGCGGAACACAAAATGGAAGAAAAATATGCCAAAAATTGTTATGTTGATTTGTTTATATCAATTTTATTTTTTCAAAGAAATAATAATTAAATAAATTTCTATATTAAACAAATCCGATATAAAATTTCACATATTTCTAAATGTTTGTACATTAAAAAAAAAAAAACAATGTCAATCCTCGTGGCCGCCCTAACGAAAACATCTGCGGTAAAGGAAAGCCAATGAGGAAGCAGAGAATTGAACAATTAAACACTAGAAACTGGATTTTGGGTTAAGGAGAAAAACCAAGTCACTGATTCGAATAAGAATGGAAGCGCAGCTTAAGAAGCAAAAGAACAAGTACAGTATAATCATTCCTACGTATAACGAGCGCCTAAACATTGCTCTCATCGTCTACCTCATTTTCAAGCACCTCGGGTAAGTTTCCCATCTCTTGATTTGTTTGTTTTTTTTTTCTGTATTAATATTGGTATCAGTTATGAGCTTCTGGGCTCTCAAGATTAGTTTTTTACGTTTTGGGCAATCGAAGTGGGTTCCTATGTATCAAGTTATGAAGAGACAAAAATTTTGATTTATAATTTTGTTTTCAACCCAAAAAGAAAAAGCGAGGGGAGAGTTTCAGTAAGGTAATGTCTTTTTGTGTAAATACTAGGAGATTGAAGAAAGGTATCTATTATCTGTTTCGATTATAACATCCTTCTATGATGTTTAACAATCTGGCATTTATGGAATGTACCTTTTTGATTGCTCAACCCTCAATTAGGGATGTTGATTTTGAAATTATCGTCGTGGACGATGGGAGTCCTGATGGCACTCAAGATATTGTAAAACAATTGCAGCAAGTTTATGGAGAAGATCGGATAGTAAGAATTACGCAAAACACAACTTGAAATTGGATTTTCATATATAAACTGCTAGTCAATCATATGTTTTTTGTTCTTCACCCTTTCTTGTATTATATTAAGTGTGCTTATCCCTGTGATTCCAGTTGTTAAGAGCCAGACCTAGGAAGCTGGGTCTAGGTATGTACCTCGTTCTTGTACTTTGAAGTTATTATGAAAAACCGGTCTTTGATGGAATTCAATTTCAGGAACGGCTTATATTCATGGTCTGAAGCATGCATCTGGCAATTTTGTTGTCATCATGGATGCTGATCTTTCACACCATGTAAGTTGTGCCATTGAGATGTGTACCATAGTTTGCAGTTTTGAAGAAGGATTGAATTAAGGGAAATAAAAGGGTTGTATTTGAAAAAAAAAACCATTTGGGATGGAAGCTTCACTTTGATGGATGATGAATCAATTCTCAGTTGAACATGTCTGTGTCTATGAATGCAATCCACCATCTTTGAGATTTTTTATAGTCACACAGAATTATGCCCATTTGTGGTCGAGGTATGGGTAGTGGTTTCTTTTACTTTAACTTGTATAGTAGATGTCTATGTGTCTATGTTAAATTAGAATATCTTTTTTGAGAATTAACTAAATAAAGAATTGTTTCATCTTTTTTTACAGTTATATATTTTCTTTTACTGATCTGTTTAGTTCTTCTGCAGCCAAAATATTTGCCAAGCTTCATCAGGTAAGAAAACCTTTTAATAGTTTATTTCTTGTTTTCTTGTTATCCGCCTATGGCAACTTTCTATGAATAACTGTAGCCATTTAATTCTCCACTTATATTTTTTTCAGAAAACAGTTGGAAACTGGTGCTGATATAGTTACAGGAACTCGTTATGTTAAAGGTGGTGGTGTGCATGGATGGAACCTTATGCGCAAACTAACAAGCAGGGGGGCAAATGTTCTTGCACATACCCTTTTATGGCCTGGTGTCTCTGATTTGACAGGATCTTTCAGGTATAGAACTTGATAATTGGTATTAAGTAATTGGCTGAGAGTTTTTAGTTACTGCACTCGTTTAAGAATGATTTATCTTTGTTCTTTGTAGACTTTACAAGAAATCAGTGCTTGAAGATATTATTAGTTGCTGTGTCAGTAAGGGATACGTCTTTCAAATGGAGATGATAGTTCGAGCTTCCAGAAAAGGGTACCATATTAAAGAGGTATAATTTATGCTTCTTATAAATATGATAAACAAAGAGAGGGGTGGGAGGAAGGAGGGTAATGCTCAACTGGTTGTTAAGTTGACTACATGAGTGTTGAGATAAATTTGTGATAGCATTGATTATTAGTATTGATGTATGTCATCTGTATGTGTCTTGATATAACTAGTGTAATTTCTTTTTATATATAGCTTGTAATTATTTGTTCTTAAAAGAAGTCAATTTCGAAATAAAACACGCTTTCTTTTGAGACCTTGGCTAAGAATTAGAATTGCATACAGCTTAAAGATGTTTGTTGGTGAATCAAAAATGAAAAAACTGTTTCATAAATGCGTATAAACCCTAATCATGTAGCTTTGGTAGGCCATGAGGGTGCCTCGAAGTAATTTCAGTGATGAGTGATGACATCTATGTACTTTTTCTGTTGAGGCAATCCGCAGGCGTGAATTATCTATTTTAGTTCCATATTCTCAATCTAAGCTGTAGTTATGGCTTTGTCATCTGACCAACTTTGCAATTATTTATTTGCTTGTCATTGGACACAAACATGACTGTTGATGATTAGAGAGAAGTGGTTAATCATGTGATAAGAATAAGATGCTCCAAATTATCTGTGTATGAAAGTATATACAGTTACAAACTTCTTTGATGAGGGCTGTTTGAACGCTCTTTAATTACTTTATGTACTTCTAATATTCTTTTTCTTTTCCGGGTCTTTTTTGTGCTTGTTATTACTTGAGGGATAACTGACTTACAGTTCTCAATATAGAAATGATCTCATTGTTCATTGTTCACTTTGTAGTTGACTCTAGTTTTGATCGTGTACAGGTTCCAATCACTTTTGTTGATAGAGTATATGGGAGTTCAAAGCTTGGTGGATCAGAGATTGTTGAATATCTAAAAGGCCTTGCATATCTATTGGTCACGACTTAGAAGATACAGAAATGATAATTCCTCACCTATCTGTCTTGTGTTTTGCAGAAACGGGATATAGATTTTGTAGTTCAATTTTCTTTTTATTAGATATATAAGCTTCATTGATGGAATGCTCTTACTTATCTTTTGATTCTGGTAAAAAGCATTTGTGTGGTTCCTTCTGTTTACGACTGTTGTTTATTAACTTTGATAATTTCAAGATAGTAGTTTCTGGTTTTGCCAAAGTTGTGACTTCTAATCTTTTTTTTTTTTCTCTCTCTCGCTCTCTAGTTTTTGCTGCTTTAACCAATTATCTTCCATCCACAAAGGGAAAAAACTAGTCAGTAATGGTGGTCTCTTTCTTTTGGCCAGAAGTAATGGTGGTACAGGAAAAGCCTGCTTTACCTTGAGTTTGAATCCAAACAAAAATATATATATACTAGTTCAAAATTCAAACTAAGCTTCTGGTCCAGAGTTCTTGTACAAATTCAAGATCAATCACGACCCAAATAAATGCTGGCATATCAATATTCTTTGGTTAATCTATACAAATATGCATATTATGAGATGTAGATCCCAACGAAAAATCGCAACAACTAATTTATGAAGTTTTCTGGATATCAGGGCCATAACCAAATCAAACCTTACAAGATATCAATATGCTTTTTTAGTTTACGTGCCAATTCAACAGTGAGGGTCTCTTTCAATTCTAACTGAACAGTATTAAACAAATTAAGCTGGAATAGCTTTATTATGGTTCAGAATCTTGAAGGTTTCTGAGCTCAGAAGAATTTAAAAGTAACACATTACAATTTACAGTATCTTACCAATAAATATCCAAGCTCTAATAAAATAATTTAAATTATAATGATAAAAAAAATACATGGGTTAGCTCCCAGAATCTGGTCAGTGGTCAACACCGGAACCAGGAAGCATTCTTCATTGTACAAAGAAATTAGTTATGAACCAGGAAAATCAAAAAAGGGAGGGGAAGAACCAAAAGAAAAAACATGGAGAACGGGATACAAGAGGGCAAAAAATAATGCAAACCAGAAGATAAATCACCTCCTCAAATTATCGCTATAGGACTATTTCACGGAACAGATCTCAAGCTTGGAAGTTACATGCCACCGGTGAACAACAACCAGAAATTAAAAAGAATCAAAAAAAGGAAAAGAAAAGGAAGTACTGTCTCTCTTTGCCTGCACATCGTGAGTGAATCTCTTGAACCTCTTGGTAAACCATAGAGGTGGTGGAACAGAGCCAAACTCCATAATACTGGCACATTCTGTTGCTTAATACACACAAGCGGAAGGACCGTGACAGTGATAGAAATATGGATGCTCTGTATAGTTCAATGGCAGTAAATAACAGATGGATCTTATTTTGTTTAAGTCTCTTCTGTCACTTGAAATGGTCTTGCCGTATAACTTGGATTAAACTGAAGGGTGATACATCTTCCTCCTTCTGCTTCCAAGTTTCAGTATTGTTTTGGATATACCATGAAACTTTAGGAGACAATGGAGAATATAAATCTGCATGCGAAGAGTAATCAGACAATGGTCTTCTCTGTTTTTGCAACACAAAAAAGAGAAGATAATTTTCTTTTTCAGGAAATAGCATTAGTTTTCTCAACTTAAACATTACTAGAAACTAGAGAACACCTCACAGTAAAACATATCGAGAATTTTTGGGGTAGCAGTTACACATATCTAGTCATGCTAAGAAATACTAGTCTGTCCTGGAATGTTAACTGAGTGACCTCTATACCCAGCATTTCTTTTAAGAGATTATTCCTCATTGTTTACCCCTTTATTTTTTAACAGTACTCAAAATTTCCATGATACTGATATATATCATTTTTTTGAACTAAAATTTGATGTTCCAAGTGGTTTTTGTTAGGGTTCGAAAATATCTATGCAACTATGCATTTTAAGTTTAAAAAGTGAATCGTGGAATGAAAAGAAGTGTTCAATGGCAACTATAATGGATTCTAGTGAATACGAAGGAATGCTCAGTTATAAAAGTGGCCAATACAAGACTAACCAGTTTTATAATAGATATTCATAACGCAGAGCAAAAGAACCGTATAGACAGCTGAAGAAATTATCTGTTGGGTACCTATTCTTACAAAAACAATATGACTTAGACAGAACCTAAGTGCTTATAGTAGAAACGGGAAAAATAAAAAATTTATTGTACTTATATTTCTTCTCCTGGCTAAGATATGAGTCCGTCATCTGTGGTGCTAATGCAATGATGAAAATGCTACTAACTAAATGACTAGATATGTGCATGAGGCTTATAAACCAATTGTTCTATTTTCTCATTTTAGTATTGTAGTATATGATTCAATATAATCATTTAGAATGCCTTCCCCCAGTCCCACACTGTTTGAGCTGAGATAATTTTCATCATTCAGCAGGTAATGATATAGCTATTACTTATGGAGAAGTTAACTACTCGCAACTCCGCACGGTTTGAATTTTAGTAATACGAGGTCCCACTTCTGAATCTAAGTAGTTCTCAGTGAAATGGCAGAATATATTTCAACAATTCTTTTGCAAACATTCCTAGACTTGTCGAAGTGCAGGACCGTAGGTATTATAGAAGCAAGGAATGCTCTTAATAAATGTTCACTTTTCTAAATTTAAGACAGGTACCTTGAGAATACCCATCAAGACAAAGCAATTAGGATTGTTAAATAAAGGATTGGCTTCTATATCCAAACTCCCTAGGAGTGATCTGACCCCAGAAACGTGCTATCCCCTCCTCTGCTAAGCCTCAAATCTTCACAGCACTTTCCTCCTATCACCAGCACCTGACTAGGAAAGCAGAACTGAATGGCTTCTGTTTTTTATCAGTTCAGACATCCACACAATCTCTGATCAATTGTCAACATCTAGGTATTCCATATTAATGTTTGCATCCAAAAATGGTCAGCTAATGCTAATGACTTCTCTTCGTAGATGATACGAATAAGATATCTTTATCATTCTTCCTATCATATTCGCTGTTTTTACTCTAATACATTTCATGAGAAAGAAATCATCGATTATTCTGTGGTATGATCACTCATATATCAGAATGAAGCAAATGGTCTCCAACCAGAAAATATGAACAAATTTTTCACTATCTTAAATTTGTATTAAGTTTTAGCCTTAGGTGTATCCACACCACTTCACAAGTCAAGCCAAGCAATAGTGCTATAGTCTTTGATTGCAGCTGGATACCCTTTATTAACACATATTTATGAGAGCTTGCAATCCAAGCCCTCCACACTAAAGTGCATGAGGCATTACCTGTACTGAATGGAGGATCTGGCTCTCTTGTACTATGTAATATTGCTGTTCCAGATAAAACAGTGATGAAACCACATAGCTCTGATGCAATACTGCTCGCACTTTGACCAGAATAGTCCTAAATGAGAAAAGTACAGAAACCAGGATTAGAGCAGAAGGTTGAACCATAAAATATCACCTTCCTCCACACACTTTCTCTCATTATGTTTCTGTAAAATACCAACCTTAAACATGATTGCGCTAGCTAATATTGTAAAAGATGTGAACAAGGCATAATATATTGGAGATACAACTGCTGTGTTAAAAGTATCCAATGCCTGCAACCATGTAAGTGTCAGTTGCCATTGAAAATCAAATACAAGCAAACGATGACAATTGAAAAACATGCAAAGAAGTCTTGTAAGTCAGAAGTCAGGAATCCGGACTTCAAGAAGTGAAATGAAATGAAATCCAAGGACAATAGAATGCAAGTGTGCTGACCAAAGAATTAAAAAGTGGAAAAGAAGCCTCAGAATGTATGATTCCCGCCAGCAAACTAAAATCCTTCCTCGTACTAAAATATCAGCGGATGATACTCATAAGAAAAAGCCAACACATTAAATCTTGATCCTTTCTTCTGAAGGGGAGATAAAAATCTTACGTTTTATTTCAAGCATTCTTGATCAACAAATAGAAATTTTTTTATACAGTCTCTTCAGCTGGCAAGTTTAAAAATCCATACTTCTTTGAGGCTATGCAAGATACTTAAATGCAGTATTGATTATCTTAAGTTATTCTCATCCTTTGCTGTTTGGGTAAACAGTTCTGCTTGCTATTGAAATTTATCTGCATAACAACTACCATAATTGCGATGACTAAAAATCAACTATTCATTTACAGCATTGGAAAATCATAATTTGTATTAAGGGGGAGTTTTGCTTTCGAAATATTTGAAAGAAGCAAGCATATTGTTAGCAATTAACGTCATAATGAAAAAGTTATGTCCACCTAAAAAATTAAGAGTACTAAAAGATACTGACCATATTAAGGTAATTTAATTGAACAATGATACAGGTAATAGCGACCATTGCAAAAATCCATGTCTGGAAGTATACAGACTGGTTTGTGCCCTCTAATGTAAGTTTTATTGCAATGCCAATTGCTTTTACACTCATGACCTGTGAAACAAGATATCTCATCAGAAATGTAAAACAAAAGGCAGCTGTCAACTGTCAGAACGTATAGATGATCAAAATGATAAATCAATTATATCTTTCAATAGTGACAAGGTATTAGGGCAGAGTCACTCACTGTCAACGATCCAATTATAGAGCATATTCCGATATAAACCAAAATATTAGTTTGGCCATAGCGGGGAGCACAATATAAAATCAATACCAATGATACAGCTAATGCTGAGGCCGTATACAAGAGGAATGCTGGAAGCCAAAACAGAACTTACTTATCAGAAAAGATCAAGAAATCATACAAGCATTTCACAGTTGATAATCAATCAAGCCTTAACAGCATACCTGGTTGAGTGGCCAATTCCCATATTTCTTGTACAGAATTAAGAGTCTGCTCTTCAGGTGCATGGAGAACAATCACAGTGGATCCGACCATGCATAAAAGACATCCCAACATGCCCATTTTCTGCAGCTTCTCCTCCAACAGGAAATGTGCTAAGATAGCACTACCCATTTCCATAAAAGCAGAAAGGTTATATATAAAGTGAAACTAAACAAGGAATTATTCATTAGAAATAAACGTTTACCTAACAATAATACTTAATGCACCAAGTGGTGTCACAAGCACAGCAGGGGCGTAAATGTATGCCGCAAAATTAGCTATCTCTCCAACAATCACTGTAAGTGAACAACCCCAAGAAAAGGAGGAAAGTAAAAAAATCAGTAAGTATTAAGAAAGATTCTCCAGTTGCACTAAATATATTAACAGCCAAACACAACGCAGACTGTAAAGAAAACCAAAGGCGAAACATAATGTTTAAACATAGCAGAGAATGAAACATTGAGAGCTACTCACTGGTAATCATGCCGATCCACCAGAGAGGCTCTAGCAGATAACCGTATCCTCCAACACCTACATGAATTGAATGAGAAACAATGATGAGCAGACTAGAGCATAGTAATCCTCGTAATGCAAAGAAGCAACTTTGCAAGTTGGGGAACACTCACTGGCAGAAGGGCCGTTGACCCCGGCCCGTCGGAGACCCTTTTTCTTGATAATGAAGCTGGAGCCAATGAAAGCACTGGAAACGACAGCCAAGATAAACCCTTTCAAATTACTCGAGTACATCTATATTGTGGGTCTGTCTATAATTACATTCGGTGACAGAAACGGGGATGATGATGGTAACAGAAGCTCCTTAATTTGCTAGAACTCATAAGTAAGCTGAGGCGAGCAAGTAAATTCGCCCAAGATTACAAGTGAAAGTGAATGAACTCCTCGTGGATTTCTTGTGGCTGATCCTAATCCCTCCCTATCGCTATTGGAATCTACAGAGTCGTTATGGGATTTCGTTGGGTTCTTTCGTATCTCACCTCAACTGCCATTCTTCCTTCTTCTTACCTTCTTTAACAGGGAAGAACAACCCAATTGGCGTCCTCCCCCGTGTCGTCAAGGCCAATAAGGTAATTTAACATTATTTGGGCGATCCACCAATTCCCTGAATTGATTCATCCATTAATTTCAGGAATAGGAGATATAAACAATTACAAATGACACAGAATGAAACAAACTGAACTTTAACAAAAAACAAAAACAAAACAAATAGCAATGTGTTCCACAGTTCCTGCATCTAATACCAAATCAAAAGGCGCCGTTACAGAAAAATAAATCATATACTAATGTGAGTTTTGAGAACATATCAATGAAAACATTGCAAATAAGAGATCAAGCTGCTATGCACAAATTTGATGTGCTTGACATCTTAATTTTCGATTAACCGCTGTTTACTTTCTTAAATCAGGAAGCACTATCTGAATTGCAATAATAGAAAAACAAAATTTTCAATTATATATATTATTTATGTATATTATATTTATAATAAAAAATAAGATACGAAAAAAGTGTCAAAAAAATATGTTAAAATATAATTTTTCTTACAAAAATTTAAATTTTATTTAATTGTTAAGTTTATAGTTTTCACGATTGTGATCGTTTAACATGTGTTCGATGACTACAATCATTTCAAAAAACAAATGTGTATTAGAATGTATACATATTTAAAAAAAAAATAAATATATCATAATCATTTAACACGTAATAAACAGCCATATACAACTAAAATTGTTCATTGACTTTACAAATTCCGAATCCCTTTTATGATAATGGATTTGACGCAAGGATATGCACAACATCTTAAATTAATAGGTTACCTTATCATGCGAACTCTAGTGAACCAAAAATCCAAGTTGAGGTGTGAAGTTTTGCATCAATTATTTGATGGGATTCTTTTCTCAGTCTGCACGAGTCATTTAATTTCATCGATTATATTATATGTAAATTAAACTAATAATAAATATATATATATATATATATATATAAACATGTCATATATAAATTATAATGAATCATATCTCTAATATAATTTTATTATTCATCTATAGAAAATAATTCGACCAAACTTATTTTTTGATGATACTCCTCCACTTGAGCACTCATTGGCTGACTGCATTTGCAGGACAGCCTTCTAGATTCCCCCAACTAAAATATTGCCAACTTATGGCTGTATTTTCAAACCAATGGCCAAATGTCAAGTGACCCTAAACTAAAACCAAATATTTAGATAAAAATATTCCAAGATCTTTTCTTTCTTTCTTTTTTAATCAGAAAAGTTCCTTCTTAATAATATGTGTTAAAAAACAATTATTGAGAGGTACAGGAATTGCATAACAAAATTTTTAATAGATATTTTCTATATATTATTGTATTTGTTATATTTTATAAGTAGTCAATTACATTATTTTTGCTGTTATTGTTAAAAAATTATTCCACATGTGTTGATTAAAAAGCTGACTTAATTAAAGAAGCAGCATGGTATTTTCAAAGATGCAAAAGTCTCTCACTAAGCTTACTAAAAACCTAAAGGCAAAAAGTTTAATATAATTTAGTTAATTTTAATATTCATATAAATTTATAATTGTTATTAAAAATAAAAGAAAACAAAGAAAACAGGCAGAAAGTGAAAAGCACTAGGTCAACGGAGAAGGTTGAATTTGATTATGACCATTTCCGTGTCGCGGTTGCCGGTCCAAGGCGGTAGTCTGTCTTGTGGGAGAGGGAGAGCAGCGTCTGCTTGGTGCTTACTTAACTGCTTAACCTACCAAACCAGACCTTATTACCTCACATTAGCCATCGTCATTATTACTATTATAGGAAATTTTTTTGAATGAACATAAATTATCATTTAATTTGTGCATTGAATTAACAAAGCTTTGTACATTAGTTTGACATCTTCAATTGTAGAGTACTGTGTGAATTCAATATTCAATGTCTAATAAAAAACAGCCATTATTATATAATATCTTCTTGGCGCTCAAGAGGAGGTTGAGTGTAGACTCTATCTTCCCCAATTTTCAAGCTTTGTCCCAATCCCAATCCCATAAGCCCCCCAAAACCCTTCTTCTCTATTTTCTTGCGCGTTCGATTTTGGAACTCTAATTTTCTCCTGCTTTTTCTGTATTAAATTTCCGACCCTTGTTTATCTGTCTTTCTCTCCAACTGTTTTTCAATTACCACCTTATTGACTACAACAAAGAGAGAAAAATAGTGGGTCTTCTTATTAATTCCAGATATGGATGAGCTGCTTCTGGAGTTGATTCTTTGAGTATCTTTGTTCATGCCACGGGATTCAAAGATTGAATATTTGCGTTGGTTATTTGAAGCCATGGGGGGTCTTTGTTCGAGGTCCGCCAACGATGACAAGGTGTTTGCCAAGACGGATGAACATTTTGATAATCATAAATCTGGTAAGAACGGCCAGTCTAGCATGCCGAGTGATTTCACAACTGCACCTCAGATACGGGAGACAATGGAGAAGAATTTGCAAGAACCTGCTGAAATTAGGGACACAAATGCAGGGACTAGTCCGGATGATTTCTATGATGGAATCCCCCGCTTTACTGATTCTTTTCCGCACAAGTCTAGGTCAGTGAGGTCAAAGGCTGCTGTGGCAAAGGTTGGTCCATCCTTGTCCACTTCAAATGTTTAGCTTTTTTATTACTTCGTTTTACTCTTTATGCGCTCGAGTTATGGACCAATCAGTGATGGATCAAGTTAGATAGGTCACTGGTGAATGTTGAGATTAAGGACTGTTATAAATATACATCTTTAGATACTTTCCCTCCCTCCTATAAATAACTTGGCAATAAAAATTTGATTAGTTTATGTTCTACGCTCCATTTAAATTTTGAGGATCACTTAAGGGAATGGAATTGATGCAAGGTGGTGGTTTGGAATGGAGATACTATATATTGATAAATGAAGAAATTCAGTATTCTGTAAAACTGGATGTGCTAGGTGAAGAAAGGAAGAAAATTTCAAACAGGGTGGAGAAAGGAAATGGAAATTAGCTTTGTGCAGGCCAGAGTAAAGAGTATTAAGTACATGGTTAGAGAATGAGTAGACGTTCAGTCTTTGTCTAGGTGATGCTTAGATGGGAAGCCCCATCACATTTACAGACCAAGTTATATATTTCTTCCAAAACGAAGTGGTAAGTTTTGCGACAATGTCAATGTAACTAACTGAGTTTATAGGGGACAGGAATAGCTTTCTGACTATCTGCACCTTATGGAAACATTTGATATTTTTTTTTTTTTCCTTTTTTTGTTTTGATGTTTGTGCGCTTTTCGCCAAGGGACTCCAGAATCAAACCATCCCTCTGTTGTATATATATCAAAAACAATCTGGAAGTATTTCCTGACAATACCTGAAATAACCCATTTAATTTCTTTTGGAGAATTATTTCAGAAAGAAGCATCCTTATTAACTCAAAGAGGAAACTCCTCAGCAATTTTTTTTAATCATGAGTAGGGTTGTAAGTTTATACTGGCAAGTGAAGCCCATAAACAATAACTTCTCTGAACTAGGTATAAGTTAGCTCATTAAAAAGTCCTTTTGCTGGTAGAAACTCAAAACGTGCATTTCCCCCAATTTTTAGAGAAATTGGTTATTAAAGAGAAAGACAGAGTTTCAAGACTTTATACAGAAAGAACACAGGGGAAGCCCATGAGAATACAGAAAAGAGAAGATAACTAAAGCCCTAATGATAATGAATCTGTGGACTCCAAGAATAAGTCTATTCAATTGGTTGAAGAATCTGTTCCCAACAAAAGAGTGGTTTATAATTTTCCTCTTTGTATATCCTATGAACTTCTCGTCATGAAGAAAATTTTGGCACTCTCTCTCTGTAAATATAAAATAACCAGCATCCAACCATAGTCACCAGACTCACTGCTGAGGACTACCTTCAACTGGTGGAACATTAAATTCCTCATCTTCATTACAATGATTAAATTTTGGATCTTCTGTTTTGCTCAGTTTTGTTTTTTCTCGTTATAGTTACCACTTTCAAATTTAGTTTAGCATGCTATTCATTATTATTGTGTCTCCTTAGTTTAAGTAAAGCAGGCTAATCTCTCATGAAAGAAAGGGAGTATAAAAAGACCAACATAGGAAAAATATGAAGGTTTCTACTAAGATCTTTCTATTTCAGGTCTCAGAGGTGAGTTCACGCCTAGGCCGAGCAGGTACTATTGGATTTGGGAAGGCAGTGGAGGTCTTGGACACTCTTGGGAGCAGCATGACAAATTTAAATGCTGGCAGTGGGTTTATTTCTGGAACTGCAACAAAAGGGAATGAAATTGCAATCTTAGCATTTGAGGTTGCAAACACTATTGTCAAAGGTTTTAGTCTTATGCAATCTCTGTCCAAAAGAAGTATTAGCCATTTAAAAGAAGAGGTGCTTATTTCAAAGGCTGTACATGATTTAGTATCAAAGGATATGGATGAACTTCTGAGGATTGTTGCAGCAGATAAGAGGCTAGTGTGTTCCATCAGTAAGCTAACTTTTGATCATTTTATTCTTCATTGCAATTGATCATTGGGTTATGCTTTCAGGGAGGAGTTGAAAGTTTTTTCTGATGAGGTGATTCGTTTTGGAAATCGTTCAAAGGATCCTCAGTGGCACAACTTGAACCGTTACTTTGAGAAGTAATATAAATTGTACTCACTTAATTCATGTAAAGTTTTTAGCTTTTCATATATTTCACTCTTTTGTGCTGTCTTCTATACAAGGTTTATTTTTATTGTACATTCCAGAATCAGCAGAGAACATAATGGCCAGAGACAATCAGAGGATGAGGCAGAATCAATAATGCAGCAATTGATGGCTATGGTTCAATTTACAGTCGTGAGTATTATCCTCATGTTACTAGAGATAAAATTTTGTGTTGCTTCAGAACTGATAGTTACTTTTGAAGCCACAAAAAATCTATTGTTAGGAAATTGTTTAAAAGATTTTTAGCTACTTGTTTTGTTGTGTTTACTGTTTAGCACATATCAATTGCAAAGAGGATATTTCTTTCTCCCCCATTTTCTATATACCCTACTTGATGACTTACGTATGCATCATGATTTATGTGGTATGCCCAAAGGTAAATGGGGAATTGCTGTACTCAGTTACTTTTAGTTTGTAGTTATCTGTGGGTACATATAATATAAGATATAACTAGATATTGTGATATGTGTCATCA
>JASKGM010000014.1:13013524-13029999 GCA_034509205.1 Ceratonia siliqua
GAATTTCATAATGATACAAATGTTTCTGAAATGAGACAAATTTGTGATGGTAAACGATGTACTCTCTTGCTGGATTGAATTTAATCATTTCTATGTACAATTTGCTTCTTGTTAATGGGATGAAATAATATATCATAAGTTATTGAGAAATTAATATATAGTTTTTTTTTTTCCCATATGATAGTTTTATTAAATAAGCTGAGGATGGAGAAATTGTATTTATTGGACCGTTTGTGGCATCTTTTTGTGTGTCCTTGCTCACATTTTGTGTTAAAGGATAGAGGATTCAATTTCTATGTCCTAGCGGTAGTCACACCATAAGATTTTATGAAAATTTTATCTTCAAGGTTTTCTATTATCTTTCCTTGGGAGCAACCAAAGGATTTAATAAGGTCTCAGCATATAGACTTTGTTGCCCCATGCATTTACATTCTACTCAAGTTAGTCTTTTATTGTGTGTATTTTTTGGCCTTTTTTTATGTGTGATTTAATTCTAAAAGAAATTCAAAAATATTTTTTTATGGCCACAGGAATTATACCATGAACTACATGCTTTGGATAGATTTGAGCAAGACTATCAGAGTAAGCGTCAAGAGGATGATAGTTCAAGTGCAAGTCAAAAAGGTGATTGTAGAGTCCTACCCATGTCATGATATGCTACTCTTGTATGTGACAAGCAATTTTTGACTGTAAATCCAAAGGTTTCTAAAGAATTTGAAGTTAAACGAGAAGATACCTTTGGGCATTGATTAATTTTGATAGAATGATCATTCAGAGAGTGGAGAATATGTGTAAAACTAGGACAAGACTCACATCATGTAATTGGTTCTGAAAAGGTGGAGAAGGATGTATGCTAGCGTCATCTATGTTTTCAGACCAATGTAGAATCATAGATTGTGCTGTTATTTCTTTTTTTGCTTGTTTAATTGTTCAAGCTTCTAGTGAAAATGGTCTTCCATTTTTAGTTATGAGCATTCATTAAAATGCTACTTGCTGATGCCCTTCCAGGCTAATTTATAAATTTATCGTTACTCCTTTGTAAACTACTACGACTATTAGTAAAAGTAAAAGTATCAGATAAGTTATATAATTGATTGACCAAGGACTCTGAAATGGATATAAGAACTAGATATGGATCTGCTTCAGCTCTATTCTCCTATTTTGTTGCTCTTTTCTGAATGTCTGCTGGATCTGCCTTTGGGCCAACGACCATTGGGTGTCATGGCTTGTATTCCCTATAAAAAGAATAACGGTGGACAATAAGATCGCAGTTGGCACTTGCCAAAGTACCTACTTCTGGTTTTCAGTGATAGAGTCATAGAGTGTAATGTCTAGAATGTTATCACATGCAATGGTCAGTATGCGAGGAATTTGTTTGAATTTGTGAAATTAGAATTGCATATGCTTGTTGAGCATGTGTACAGAGGTCTGAATGGTTAGTTACTATATAACACGGTTGAAGAGAGTCACTCTGATATAGAAGTTTGACTTTGTAATATACTGAGCTATATTTCTTTAAATAGTCTTTAATCATAACGTGTTTGCCTTCTATAATTCTCTTCATATAGATGACGCCCTTCCAATCTTGAGGGCAGAAGTTAGAAATCAAAGGAAGCAAGTTAAACATTTGAAGAAAAAGTCACTCTGGTCCAGAAGTTTGGAGGAGGTAACTTTAGATTGCTTCTTTAGATGAATGTGTTTCTCTCATCTCTCAGTTTCCTCCACTCATAATTGTTTTATACTCAGCCATTGTATCAATGTATAATGCCAAAGCTAGTGTTTCAACTTTAAGGTCAATTATTATTTATAGAGGTGGGTTCATTTGTGCATATTATAAAAGGAAAATAGGGAAAATATATAGTATTATTCATAATCTAATGGATTACAGGTTATGGAGAAGCTTGTAGACATTGTCCATTTTTTGCATTTGGAGATAAACAATGCCTTTGGCAGTGCAGGTACGTTCCCACTAAAGGCCGTAAGATCATTCTTTCTTCACTTGTTTAAGCATAGTATTCTGGTAAAGCTGCATTTTGCTTCATAATTGTAATGGTGTTTATCCATGGACACCTGCAGATGGTCATAAACCAGTAATTGGATACGTTAGTAGCCGCCAAAGATTGGGCCCTGCAGGCCTTGCTTTGCACTATGCAAATATAGTGCTCCAAATTGATACTCTTGTAAGTGAATCTTTTATAATGTATTCATTTCATTACAGGTCTCCTCTATTCTGTGCCTTCCCAGGTGAAATTTAATTAATTGAATTTCTAGAATCACATCTCTTATTGCCTTTAAGTATTAAATAGGGAGCTAGGCCAGTATTTATGTGTGTTAAACAATTATTCCTGAAGTATTATAGTTGGTATGATTTGTTCACAGCTGAATCCCAGTGTAGCTTTCTGATTCTAATAAATATGCTGCGATGTGTTATTAAGCTTTGTGCTGAGTCAGTGTTGACGTTGGCAGGTTGCCAGATCCAGTTCTATGCCTGCAAATACAAAGGATGCATTATACCAGAGCTTGCCTCCTAATATAAAATCGTCTTTGCGTTCCAAGTTACTATCTGTTCATGTTGTAGACCAGGTATGTTCATCTGCTGCTAATTCTTATATTGCCACTGCAAACATCCATATATTGTTAGAAAGTAATTTTGAAAAGTAATTTTTCTTTTGTTTTCAGCTATTCACTTCCAATTAGAAAATCTTCTCTATTAATTTTTTTTACCCTTGTGTTCCTAAAGCTCACTATAGCAGATATCAAAGAAGAGATGGAAAAGACATTGCACTGGCTGGTTCCAGTTGCCACAAACACAGCCAAGTAAGATGACTGGCTTTTCTTCAAATAAATCCTCTCTATGAGAGAAGATTTCTGTAAGCATCAGGTCATTTTTTACTCCATATATAATCTAATTGTAACTTCTTTGCTTTTGGTTGCTGTGAAATTGAGTCAGGGCACATCATGGTTTTGGTTGGGTTGGGGAGTGGGCAAACACAGGGTGAGTAACAAGTCACTGCTTGTTCTATTTTGACATTTAAACTAATATTTTTTTTTTCTCCATTTTTGATTTCAAATACTTGTTTGGTTCTTGCAGCTCTGAGGTAAACAGGAAGACTGTACAGGCTGATATAATGCGGATTGAGACATTTCACCACGCAGATAAGGACAAAGTGGATACTTATATTCTTGAACTCCTCTTGTGGCTTCATCGCTTGGCCATCAAAAGTAAGGCAGGGAGTGATATTGGTGGAGTGAAGTCTACCATCAAGTCCCCTGTTGGAATTGCCCTGCAAAAGACAGATCAGCAACCTACGAATGCCCAGCTACCGTTGCTAACAATTGATGAGCAAAACATGCTGCAGGGTGTAAGTAAGAAAACACGAATCAGAGGGATCAGTAAGAGCTTGGACTTTGACAGTGGGAAGACTAAGTTGAGGGAGAACAGCAGACTAACCAGGAGTGGCAGTCATTCATCAACAAGTAGAAGCAAGGAATTAGCTTTTAATAGGATTTCATCCAAGCTTCCAGTGATTGATTTTTGCATTGACAAAGAGAGAGCGTTGGATGTGATTGACAGACTGGACATGGTCAGATAATTTGCAAATATTCATGATGGGCAACGAATGAAAGGGAAGAAATAACACATGCGGGCAGAAGAGTAGGACTTCTGTGTACATATACCATATTCATGCTGCAACAGTTGAGTGTCAAATTTTGGCTGCATTTATGGTACCGTGGATTTCCTTAGCTTCATTAGGTTGTTCAGTTTTGGTGGTGTGTTGTTCCTCGTCGTAGTGTGGATATTGTCTTTATACAATATGGCACCAAGGGAATTTGTTGGGAATAGGCATTCTTGCCTGTAGAAATATGACTGCAGTGCCCACTTGGGGTTGGGGCAGGGTGGATTGTGTTTTCTTAAGAGTGTAGACAATATGAAGATACGGTGCCTATTGTAGTTTTGCATTGCATCTATTGATGTGGATTTCGTTAGCCATGGATACTGCCAAATCTAGCACCTATTTTTTTGTTTGAAATGTTGATTATACAACATCTGAATAATTATAGTAGATTCATTGAATATTATATGTATAAGAACTTGATGCCTTGTGCGAGTTTCAGTTGCTATTGTGCTATTAAATTTCATGAAATTGGGTTCCAAAATTGTTTAAAATTAAAAGCTAATACCATCGAGGCCGAATTTTCTAGAAATTGATGTAAACGCCTTTTTTTTTTCAAAAAGAAAATATAGAAGGTAAAATACCAAATGAAGGAAAGGAAAGTAATTCTTGTCTCCCATGGAGAGAATGGACAATAGACTTTTCACATACAGAGGGATATATAATTTATACTCCTTCCATTTCAGCTGCATCCTGCATGTTCTGATCAGTAGGTGTTTATAGTAGATTTTTTTTTTTCTCTAACTTAATATTTGTTTATTTTATTCTTTTCTTTTCTGGGTACGTATGAACTAAATCTTCATGCAAATGCTGCTAATTTTGGCCTTGGTGGATTAACCAAGCAGATATTGAGGAGGGCTTCAACTGAAGGGTGCTTGTAGTTAGGATATAACTGGGAGGCCTCAAGCTTGTCATGACTGTTTAAACCTTGTTTAGTCCCCTTTGATGAATACCTAGTGTAGAGTTGTGCTATTTTCACACTACATTAACATTATTTTATTATTTCCTCTATGTTTTTTTACATGCAATATTTTATTACAAAAAGTTTTTACATTAACTGTTATTTTATATTATATTAATAATAACATGTGTAACAGTCGAATTTTATTTTTTGTAGGGGTACAGTGGAAGGAAGGAGCCCAAGGAAGCTCTACGGCTCCTGGTGCAACAATTCTATAAGATGGAGGGGGAAACCAGCAACCAGAGTCAAGCTGGGGAGCGTGTCCTGAGTAAAGACATAAGCTGTAGAGTTCAGAATATAAATAAAACTACAGCAAGGAAGCCGCTGGTAGGTGGTAGCTACTAACGGAATAGAAATACATTCAAACATACGGACAAAATGATGTACACAGGCTATTCTAAGAACCACGTCAAGGAATTCCCTAAGATCTCCAGTGTAGGTACACAAATAATGGCAACATCAACTAATAACCTGTAATAAATAGAGTAAATGTAATAAGTAAAAGAATCAGATACTATTATATACAACCATCTAACTGAATTTTCTATCTGATGAGAATATCTTCCATTACTGCTTCATTTGGTATTTTGATATTTTCAATAACTTGTCTCCTCTTCATCAGGGAAAATGACGGTTAAAAGAGAATACTTGACTTTAAGTGATATTTTGCCCTTCTCCACAAAAAGCCTTGCCCCGGATACAACCCAATAACCAGGCAAGTCCTGTGGTCCTCTTGTCATCTCTGTTGTGTCAACAAACCTCAGAAGTTTAGGCATCTGCGCGGGAACAGGAGGTCCCCCAGGGTATAATGCAGAGTTGATGATTACATCAGAAGGCTGTGGAGGTGGTTTTTGTGCAGTTGAGAAGCGAGTGCTGATCAAAGTTGAGATTATTCCAGATTTCTGGGTCAAGCCAGGAGAACCATCCCACTCAGGTGCTTTCACACGAATTGCCCCAGCAACTTTAGAAAAATGAAGTCTTAAGAACAAAACTTTCTTTAGACCTGTCTCTCCAACTTCAAAGTGAGCTCCAGTCACAACAGAGTTATCGTCATCAGATTCAACAGGGGCTGTGCATATATGAGAGAAACTCTTCCATTGGACCTTCTCATAATACTTGCGATCTAAAGAGGCATTAGATACATTCCCATTCAGGTCATCCTGAAGTTGGAAGGTCTTGGGCAGTGAGGAAAGGTGCTGCAAGTGGATTGCCAGGCAGTTGCTTCTCTTTCCTTCCAAATACAATCGAAGGCCTGTTACAGGTTTCTTGCTCACGTCAACCTGTTATGAAGTTCATCCAAAGTCTGTCTATATCACCACATTTGTAACATATTATACAAGAAATATGAGAGAATGCGAACGTTAGATTGACTACTTAATAAAGAAATATCCAACTCATCAATACAACTATTGACCAACAGAGCTCGATGTCATAATAAGGTAACGTTTCCTGCCAAGACAATTGAGAAAATCTAATTGAGCTTTTGGTTGAAAACCAGGGCTATAGGGCAGGGGAAATAAACAGGAAGCAAGAGAAACTTGCTGCCACCAGAGCACAAGGCCCAGTCACTAAAAGCTGAAAAAATATATATATACATATATATATATATACACACACACACACACATATATATATATATGAATTAGAGGCTTAACACTTCCAAACTTGACCTTCTTGGTAGAGGATGTTGTATTAGTCATTCATTTGCATGGAAATAAGTAATAATGAGACAGCAACAGCAAAAACCCCCAAATCATACGATCCCAATAATTTCCACATTTAACGTTTTTTCCACTAAAATCTCTATTATGTATGTAAACCACGTAGTCAATGGGCCAATGCTTCCTAGTCTAAGTAGTTTGGTTAACAGGTGGTATTGGTACTCATGCATTCCTCCCTTATCATTGCTGAAAGGGATGAATTACCTCATCAATCATAGGGAGAATAATATCTGATACTTGAAGAGATGAAGGTTTAATCCGTGTCTTAACTTCTTAAGTAAACATATTGAAAATATGATATAGACAAAGATTAAGGTCCACAAAGGCAGAGCTCGATACACTAGAAAACATAACCAATTCCTCATTCATTGCCTACCACTGGACAAAGTTACCCCTGAAGTATGCACATTGCATCCAAATATTGAAAAACATGTGCATACCTCACATGCAAACTATCGAAGCCCTAACTTTAGGTTAGATTTTCTTTTACTTCTAAAAATAGAAAATAGAAAACTCCATAGCACCTCTTTGATAAACCATCTATTCCCTGTTCCTAACTTTTACAAAAAAAATAAAGAAACTTAACGATATACTGAACAGGTATTACCATGACCATCCACATGTATCAGAGACAATATATAAAGGTCAAAGAATCAAAGATAACAAAAACTCAATAGATAAAACAAAAGGTTCCACATAAAACAAGAAGTATTACCAGTGTTGTGTTTACATAGAGCTTAGGACCCATGAGGCTGAACTGCAGAGATGCAGTATTTTGTGGCTTCCTTTCAGGACCAAGGGCAAGCTCTCCAAATACAGGGGCCCATTGCCTTGGAAGCTGGAACTCCAAAAATTGATGCAGTTCTTCAATTTGTGGTTTATCTGCAGTCCGCAGTTACAGTTGATGATGGTTAGTTTTACTACAAGAGAATTTTTAAGTTTTTATAACCTATGCAAATGGATTAGGAATTACATATAATGATTTAACTTCAGAAACAGGTACATCAGTACCTTCTGCGTAGTCATTCCCAAAGAATTTTCATTCAAATTTATTGCCAAATAACAATTTTTTTCCAGAAACTATAATCACATATTGAATGTAAGTATCACTGGCATAAAATCTAGTTTCCACAGTTCCACCAATGTCTAACTAACCAAAGGGCTTATGAAGTCAAAACATATTCAATTAACTTGAAGAAATCTGTACTGTCATAGCATTAGAATGGTTCCACAATCATTTGAAGCCAGAAGTAAATGACTTAAATGGGCGTGCTTACACCGGAGATAGAGATTTATGGCATGAGTTAAAAATCCACTCCCGTTTATTCCACTAAGTAAAGATGTAATTGGTATGAATGACATTGAGATCACATCAGGTTGAGACAGAACAGTTTGGCACCACTCATTATGGGATAGATAATTTTTCCCCCTTCCACCCTTCCTTTTGCAAATGAACTTAATATCCTGCACCTAAAATGTGAAAGGAAATACAAGGAAAGTAAGAATAACCTTTTTCTGGGGGGGGGTTGAAGAACTAAGAGCAAGCTACTGTAAGAGACATAAACTTGATGATATTCTTGGTTGGAATGATCAATTCAATAATGCAACGAGGCAAAACAATAAACAGTGCACACATTTCAGCTACTTTAGTTCAGCTCTTAGTATTGGACACGAAAGTAATGTATCAATCAGAGAACTTGAAAGCTTAAATATCATATACAAAATAATGTACGTTGAATAAAGTAGAAAAATAACTATGGAATGATCATATAAGTTCTATCAATAACTAATTGAGCAAGAAAATTATCTATAGTTATGATGTTACATATGTAACATAAAAAACACACAAAATTTTCAGAAACAAAGGATAACAGTAGCAGACAAGCCTATTAGCTGTCAGCATGTCACGTGGCATATAAATAACAAAACAGCTGGTAAAAGGAATTAGGTAGCAGTGCATGGAGCCAAATCCAATATTAGGGACAAGAAAGATCCTGCACCCAGCATAAATTCAATTTCAAAACAAGATGTGTTTACCTCCATAGTGGAATAGGAACGAGATTGAATGTCCATTAAACCTAGCCCATTCTCCTTCGCAAACTGGAAAAAAAAAGGGGGGGGGGTGGGGAGGGGGAAAGGGCAAAAGACAAGTTAAGCTGGCTCCATGTATTATTAATATTTCTTTTAAAAAAATGTATAAATGCTGCTAGTGCTAAGTCTACAGCTTTACTACATATACATGAGATCTAACTATATATCTGACATAAGGGTCCTTTTTGTATTCTTTTGCCAATTTTTTATTTTATTCATTTTCCTCATTTTTCACAATTCTTTACGAGAAACTTGTGTTACTTAAAATATTGATCCTGATTGAAAGAAAAAATTAGAAAAAGAAATAAAATCAAACTCCATAAATTTAAAATATTTCTATACCAAAATGTGAGGTGTTGGTATCCTGATTTTGTAAATTGATATAATTTAGAATGTTAGAAAGTAATTTATTACCAACATATCTAGTTGGCAGTGTACTAGTGAAGGATTCAGTTATCATTTTTATCAAAGAGCCGGGTTATCTTGATCTATGGTAATTGACATACCCAATACCCTCAACTTACAAATCAACCCTGGATTCATCTGTATCATCTGATTATAGAGATGTCACATAGCTTTCAATATTTAGATAGTTCCCACAGTTCACTTAATGGAAATGGGCAATGCTTACAATGATATGAGAAGAATAATAAATCTGAACTGGAAAGCTTCAAACCTTTTCCTTCCCATTCAATTTTCCATCATTTGTGTTATAGTGTCCAGCTCCATCTATAAAGAATTTATCTGCCATGTCCTTCAATTTTTTCTGTACATCAGCAGGTTGGAGAGGAGACGAGTACAGCTGCTTTGAATAGATTATATCAGTTCCCCCTATTTTCACTCCAACAACAACATGTGTTCCGTACTTCTCAATGAACCTGAAAATTATAAGAATGGATTATCTAGACTTTGCAACTCAAAAAGTGAAGTGAATGGAATAATTAAAATGACTGGCAAAGTAATTAAATGGTACACTAAAGTTGTTTTGGTTACAGGAGAAATGCGGAAGAATCTACCATAATACAAATTGGAAAAAATTCAAGGCTGATAACCTAGGTGCAAGCAGGAGAGAAACACCATCTGTAAGGGCTCTGCTAATGAGAGCAGATTCTGAAGGACAGCACTACGGTGTGTTGGCTTCGTATTCAGCATTGCAGTGGACTTGGTTCTTAGTATATTAACCTTTCAGGACACTAATGGACTGTCCATTATACTAAATAAAACCTATCAGCTTTTGCCTGTCTTTACATATATTTTGACATAAACATCATCTTAAATTAATTGCACCAGATATAAGGCCACGAAGCAAGAACCTCTAACTGTAGTGCTACTGCCTAGTGAGCAAAGCAAGCAAACAGAGAGAGGAAAAAAATTAGAGGGGGTGTGAGAGAGAGAGAGAGAGAGAGATTATTTCGCTGAATCCACGAACTACCTTGCCAATGCAGCTGGATCCCACGAAGATGGAACAGCTTGTTTGACATAATCGCGAAGAACTACCTGGGTTTTCTCAAATGCAACGTTGCACAGCGTAATGGAGACACCATCGAAAGCAAGACTTTTTGTATTTGCGGCATCTTTCTGCCAAACTCCTGAAAATTCAAATGCAGCATTGAAATGGCCCGTTGGAATCTTACCAGAGAGTGATATTTCCTGGTTGAACTGCTCTGACATCTGGAGGCAGAATATGATGTGCTTTGTCAGAAAAACAAGAAGCTATATAACACACATTTCAAAAGTCTTTCAATAAAAGTAAAGAGAAATGGGGAGGGAAAAATCAAATCTTAGACGCGTTATATTATCTGAGGACTTGTAAGAATTTCTTTTCTCTCCCCGCTTAAACTACTTGAGCTAAAACTTGTAAACTTTTCCGACATGATGTCCGATGTAACCCCGAGCAGAAAAGAAAAGTATGAACTCAATAGTACAACTAACTAAAAAAAATCAGCTAGTCCTGAGCTACATAAGATGATAAGAATCATAAAGATCTCTGTCAATGAAAAATCAAAAACTTAGTTTTCGAATTTAAAGTCACTCCAATCATGAACAAATTGCATGCTGCTTTGAATGATACCTGCTGAAAAGAGAGAACATCGGAGCATAATCTCATGCGCTCCCCTTTATCATATTTTATCGATTTGGGGACATTTAGGATTGAAATACCGCCCGGGAGCTCAATATTACGAGCCTGGTCGTCGTCAATAGCAATCAATCTCGAGTCAGTAGAGTACCTCTTACAGGATTTGAGCCTGAGATCGTTGGTGAGATCGTAACCCAATCCAATGGACTTTATGGCAACCTCGGCGGCTTGCTTCGCGTCCAAGGCCTTCCCTGACATTTTCTTTTCACTCTGTCATCACCCGTTAAACGTCACCGAGTCCAATTCAAGCAGTAAACAGAGCTCCAAAGAAAAATAAAAAACACTCCTCGAAAATTTTCCGATAAAATCTATGGAATAACGGGAACAGTGAACAATTTACGAACAGAAATTGGGAATAAAGCAATGGACTTAACGAGAGAATAATTAAGAGTATATCTTAATAATATATTTTGTTTCCGGTGCCCAAAACATGCCAGCGGACTGGTCAAACTCGTAAGGTTTTCAACGAGGATATTTTTTATCATTATTTGTTTGTTTCATATGGGTAGCTGGGTAGGTATCTTGTTTCCAGAGAAAGTCAAAAGCTTGAGGGCTGCTGGAGCCTCCATCGTCATTAATGGGAAAACTCCAGCGTAACAAAATTTTACCCAGGTGAAACATGCAATTGTCAGACACTGTTATTCTCAATTACATGTCTGAAAACCTTGTCCAAGTCAATGAGCATGGAGCGCCGAACACGACGGAGACCTTCTTGGATGGATGGGTTCTGCTTCTCTGCGACTTCCTCTTCAGCAATGTAAAACTTAAATTATGTTTTTTTCTCTAATTTATTAAAATTATAATAATTAAAATAATTATATTATTCATGATTAAATTAAAAAATTTTAATTTTAATTTTAACAAAAAATGATTAAAGTATAATTAAATTGAATATTAAGATTTAATTATATTTTTAATTTTTTATTAAATAATTTTTTAATTTTATTATAAAAAATAATATTTTTAATTTCATTAAAATTATAAATTTTTTATAATTTCTATCCTTGACATAAATGACCAAAATTGTATCTTTTAACTTTGCTGTAACTTTAGTTTCTTCGTAAAATTAAAGAACCAAAATTACAAATTTTACAAACTAGCGCATAAAAGTAGAATTAAGCCAAATGGTAAAGATATCTTGATCAACTTGTGATCCTTAATTTGGTCACAGGATCAATGAAATTTTCGAATCTTCCTGAAAAGTGAGTACTGGTTCAATGAGTCTCAAATGGTTTCCCCTTTTTCTTGAACCTCTGTCCTGTAGTAGACCTTCAAACTGAGTAACGGCAACCAGGGATTCACGTTTACAAGCAGCCCAGCAAGGCATTGATTCAATTGGTTTAGGTTTTGACATAACCGAAGATTTACATTTGAACAAATGTAAAAGGGGCTCGCGGTTACTTATAGCCAAGAAGAACGGTGCCGAGTACTGGAGATTCCAGGTGGGGTTTCGATTCCAAATGTCCCCAACTCTATAAAATGTGTCAGAGGGGAATCACTCAGAATCCATTCCGGTGTCTTGTCCTTGCAACAGGTATGTCACAACGATTCCATCAACCCTGTGAGTCAGCCAGCAAGACAGCTGTTCCTAAATTTTGTTGCCTTGTATTTTCTGTCCAGAATGGGAAAATCTATCTCCATGTTAAGTATTCGCTCTTCAGCTTTGTTATGCAAAGTGAAACGAAAGCGCCGTAGCATTGTTTCCAAGCTCGAATCACCTCAATTGGAAGGCAAAGGCGTCGAATGACCCGTAGCCATAGCTGGGTTTTGGTGCTGCTCTGCGTTAAATACTAATAAAGGTGCCAAATATATTTTAACTATGATTTCTTTCTTTTTCTAAAAAAAATGTCAAGATTTTTTGTTTCTTTGATAAGGGTCGCAGTTTCAGAGAGTATTATACAGGGGGACAACTCGAAACACTCTGCGAGCCTCGCTTGTACAAGGGCAAAACAAATAAATAATATCCTAAAAACTGTGACTGAATTAATAATTATACCAGGAGGTTTCTGACTTCCTGGCCTTCTAAGGAACGGTACCAGCAACCAGCGTGGTTGAACTTGAAACAACTTCATCTTTCGTTTTCTGTATATTAATCCCCTAGCTTAAGCTTTTCAGCTGGATAAACCCCTTCTCTTCTACTTCTCCTCTGTATATTCTGTGATGAACTTTTTTGACCCTTGTCTTTGACGGTATTACGAGATGCCTTACTTGCTGCCGGACCTTTTTCTCCGCCATTCCTCCTGTCATACAAGTGTTAAGAGAAAATAACTCAAATCAAAGGTCTACAAGAATCAGATAATCCCTAACCAGCCACAATAAGCGTCAAATACAAACCTGAGGTGCAAAAACATGAATAATATGCCAAAAGCAGCGGTGCCACCCAAGACTGATTTTAGCAGTAGCATTTTTTGGGGTTTGCCTTTTGGTGTTACTATACTTGCATCTTCTGTTTCAACTGAATTATCAACTGACAGCGGACCCTCATCTTCTGGTTTTATTTCTTCCTATATGACATGACAACAAAATCGAAAGAAAGATTCAATACAGATATGAACAACGAATTACTATAAGCATGCTTGAGAAAGAATCCAAACTTACTGGACCATGCACCTCACTGGTGTATTCTGAATGGCAAGCAGTATACATGTGGTATTGACATGCTTGATGACCATCTTTGCAATCAAGTTCCTCGCCACCGTTGCAAGGAACTACAACATTATGGGAGGAAGAAGGGAAATCATCGGTTACCATATCTGGTACTTTTTTACCTCCATCACCGACGTCTTGAGTAATCGCACCACTATCATGGAAATCATTGGCATCATCCCCAATAGTGGGACAGTTTTCATGGTAATCTACACCTACAACGTTGGATAATACATCCTGAGAATCATCGTTTCGCTGTTTACCATCAATGTCTAAATTAACAACTGACTCCTCTTCATCATTGGATACACAGGACATGACCTTGGGCGGCAAGACTTCGGAAGCTTTATGTCTTATACAAGGAGTAGTTTCCTCATGTAGACCCACCTTAGAAAAAGATGAGGAAAATTTTCTATGATCGTTAGCTGGTATCACAGCACATTTGCCTTTCTGATCCCATTTACAGAACTCAGACAACAGATAAGACTGAAATGACAGCAAATCCTCAGATTGGTGGCAACCAGCATTATCCAAACCCTTCAAATCATTGTGATCATTGCTGTCTTCATATTTAAGTTTCAAGCATTCATTTGCTCCGTCTAAATTAGTCTTAAACAAACAACTATCAGGAGAATACAATGAACGCTCATATTCCTCGAATTTCTGATCTGAATGTGAATATCTAGCATTAGAAGTGATACCATATGCCATTTCCCTATATTTCATCGGGTCCTGAGATTCATATCCTTCCATTATTTTGTTCCACAGATCTGTCTTGTCATCTTGCAATTCAAAAGACTCAGGGTTCTGGATATTGTTCTGCACATCAAATTTATCTCCCAAGTTGAGTGCTTCCATTGACCAACTGCTCATGCCAGCTACACGTAGAAACTCCATATTGTCACTGATCTCAAAATATCTCCTACCATTTTCAATAGTCCCAGGAGTTGAGTTTGAGCCATGAGAGCTAGCACTTAGATGTATATTCGATGCATTATTTCCTTCATAAAACAGAACAGGGTCCCTGCTATCCTCTTCATGGCCAATTACATTTGAGGTTGCCACTTGCTCCGAAGCATCTCTTCTAGCTGGTGTTTTGTCATTAATGGGATTCCCAACAACAGTAGCATTATTGCCTAACAAGTTTTGCTCAGAGTAATTGAAGTCCATAATGCCACTTTCTTGAGTATGGTTGACTCTAGTATCTAAATGAGATAACATAGCAGTAAAGTCAATATGTGAGTTGCCGCAGGAAGGAGATGATGACCAAGTAAACTTACAACTATGCGCTATATTCTCAGAGCAAAGATGACATGATTCCATTGAACATAACGATTCAAACTCATTGTCAGGCACTTGTGTATCTTCTACATTGGAGTTTATCCCGGATGTGTAATCATACAAGAAATCAGTACGTAAGCCATCAGATTGAAGTGCTGGATGACTGATTTCTGTGTCATCAGACCCTTCCAAATATGTCTCATCGCTCCTGGTGGAGGCTCTAACTGAGTAGCCCTACAAAAGCACCAGGCTTTATAAATATTCGTAGCAAAATGAAATGATAGAAGCTCAATGTGATACATGTAGATTGCTATTAACTGGTAATTTAATAATTTATTATAAGGTTTTAACTGAACAGTAAAAGAAAGGACACACCAGCCTGAATTTTCCTCCCGCATGCTTCTGTAAGTAATAACTAGGAGAATCTGCAAGGCTAATTTGAGACAGCTCTAAGTTTCTGCGAATGCATCCGACCATATCCTTGGGCATAGTTATCGTATATGTTACAATATCAAAATCTGGAACCTGTCACCATTCTTTTTAAGGTTAGCAGGAACCATTAATTTTAAAAAATAAGATAAAAAGGACAAGCAAAACATGAGTAAATGCACTATTATGAATAATTTTCTTACATTTATATTCTTAGATCTTGCTTTTTTTGAGAATGAGCGTATACACATACAAACTCTTCGAGTATTTCTTTTCTCAACAACATCTGATGGAGAGAAGAGGTCTATGCCAGTCAATCCCAAGATTTTGCAAATCTACATATTAAAATAAGTCAACTACACAGATACCGAGTTGTTCAAGAGAGTGTATCTGTTTACACTAATCAAAAGGTTAAAAGCCAAATGAATAGAAGAAGGTTTCGGACTTTGTTTACACTAATCACGGATGCTCAATCAAGGGAATTCATGGTAAAGGGTTTCAATAGAGATCATCAAGGAGGTGAAACCGAAGTAAACAAGCATACAGAAAATTGCTGCACAACAAAGAAGAATCAACCATGACATCCTAAATTCAGAGACTCAAGCACGTGTAAAAGGGAAATGAAGAACTAAAGCGTGGTTGTACAAAACACCAGCAGAATAAACATGTTAGAAGCCCTTCTTCAATTCTGACTCAGAGCACTCGTCAATATCATTCTTAAAAGTGCAAATTTGCCTCAGGCCACAGGCTCCAAATCACAAATGCCAATACCGTTCTCCAAATAATCACCCTCCGCTAGACTCACAAGAAACCATGAAAGTTGGCAATTGGAAAGGGCATATATCATCAAACGATTACCTTCAGAAATGAATCAACGTTAGAATACGGCCTATATCTGCCACTGTTCTTCTTAGGAGCAAATGGTTGATTTTGGTATGCTATTATATGTCTTAGCTCCACATGCTTTGCCCACAGCAATCTCCACGCCACTTTTGAAACTTGAAACCTATAAACCAATGAACCCATTTAGATTCAGAATAACGTAAAATGCCAATCCCACAGTTTCTTGTTCAACTCCTCTAGTGTTTAATTCTGATCAGCACAAGAAAATGGTCCCCTTTGATTTTCATATATAGACATGGAGAGAAATACCTTCATTAAGTTGGTGATAGATGTTCTTAGAGTAAATCATAAGAACTTATTTGATCAGCAAAAATTTCAAAATTTCTTATTTCTACATACGATTAGAGCATAATTATATTCACTCACTGATGGATGTCGGCAGAAATTTCTCAGACCAGATCAAAATTGAAAATATTGTTGCTCATGGTGAGGATGTGATTTCTTGTAAGGAAAAAAAATGTAAAAATAGAAGTTCAATTCTATAATCTATACCAATGTAAAAAGAATAAGACAACCATTGACAAGTACGTACAGTAATTCTCCATCAGCAAGCACTTCAGATATAACGAGCTGCTCATCTAATCTTATTTGCAGTACTTCTCCTAGCCAAATTCTTGTTTGAGTCTGTAAAA
>JASKGM010000014.1:13030099-13049236 GCA_034509205.1 Ceratonia siliqua
CATTAACATCTCCATTCTGCACTGTTATGGGACTATCAACATTGCTACTCCCAACATAATTTTCATTTTCAACTTTAATCTTAGTAGCACATGCAAAGCTTGAGTTCTCATAAAGAAATCCATTACCATCTGAATTATTTTCAACAACCCCACTATCATCTTCACTAAATATAGCATCAAGGGAATTACTTTCACTAACCTCCCTACGAACATACTCAGGTGCAATGGTTAAAGAATTATGGACAAAATCTTCACTTACAAGTTTGGTATCATTAGGCTCTATAGGTACTAGCACAATATGTTCAGCTACTTAAGGAAGTTCATACCGCCTTTGCACTTCGTTCAAATAACTTCGTGATGCCATTCTCTTTTGTTCATCTTGCCAGCTACTTTTGATGCGTTAGAAACAAGAACCATTCATAATCAGAAGGAAAGAATTCTCCCATTAACAGTTGCTTCATTTTCTTCCAGGTCCTGACTGGTGTTTTCCCTTGCCTTCTCCTATCTCTTTTCAATTGGTACCACCAATCTGTAACATCACCCTTGAATTTGGATGCTATTAACTTCACCTTTTTATCTTCTGGCACTTTTCTCATCTCAAAGAAATTCTCTACTTCTAAAATCCAGCTTAGAAATTTTTCAATAGGCATATAACCTGTGAAAGTAGGAATATCAACCTTTAAATAGCAATCACTTGAATTCCTTTGCCTGCCTCTTATTTGAGCTCCCTAATGAACCAAAACTTTGTCCTCTGACTCAAATCCAATCTTATCATAAGTTTGCCTGTTTTTATCCAGGAACTCACGCGTCTTAACGCATCTGGTTTACCCACTGCGGTTTCGTTCAAATCTGCTTGGGTTTCTTCCATATTCAATTTGCTTGGCATGAACAGTACCAGTGGGGCCATGGGCAACTCCCATGACTCCAACACCGATGGGATTGCTAATACTACTCAGACCAACTCCAAGCCCATCGATCAGCTCACGCAAGTCAGCCATGGAGCGTCTCTCTTCTTCAATAATAGCCCAGATCGTAGCTTCTTCTCTACTCGCGAAAATCGACTTCCTTCCCTCACTGTCAGCTGCTCTCAAGCCTGGAGAAACCATGCTCTGATACCACTTGACGCAGGAGAAGAGTGGTAGGATAGAAAACTTAACTCAACGGCCAAGTAAATACACTGGAATCTACGTTCCAAACTCGAAAATACTGTAGCATGAACAATATTTTAAGAAAACAGAGCTATCTGGCTCCAGTTAGAAAAGAAAAACCATATATTGCATTCTCCCTGAAATATTACATCAGATGATATTTTTAGAGAGTTTTACCACATGAAAAGACAAAACTACCCTCCCTATATAGCAACAATTCCAAATAAGGAAAAGTAAGGGCACACCAGAAATGTAAAACATATTACATATAATAACAAACACTACAAATAAAGACCCAAACAGAGACACAACAGTAAAAAGATTAAGCAACTACATTCACTTTTTTGATTTTCTTCATATCCAGACTGGAAAGGCAAACCAGGTTGACTAAACTAAGGCATGATGTCCTACATCACCAAAGCAAAAAAAATAAGACTTTAGAAACAAGACGTACAGCAATTCTCCATCAGCAAGCAGTTCAGATATACTTAGCTGCTCATCTAATCTTATCTGCAATACTTCTCCAAGCCAAATTTTTGTTTGAGTCTGTAAAAGCATTAGAAAATAAAATAGCAGCACTGAACCAAAGAAAGACTACAAAACTGGAAGAAATAATTATTTAGTTAAAATTCCATGTAGAGAAGAATCTGGCGAGATTGAAAAGTAGGAGTAACTCCAAAAAAAAGAAGCATCTATCAAGTTCTCAAATGTAGGGAAACTGTCTCGATTCATTCATAAAGTGATCAGCGTTTCTTTTGTTTTGTTTTCTTTTATTCTTCCCCTGTTTTGATGAGTTTGAAGTAACTAGATATAATAGTGTTTGCCAAGTTAAGAAAATCTATCCGATGAAGATCATCAAGGCATTCAAAGACAGTCAGACCCACATCAATACTATTATCTGTGGTTCAGTACATATATTTACGCATCTCCTACAGGCTATAACCAACATCGTCCTAATTCTAAGCTTACTATCATTAGGCAGAAAGCTCTCTAGTAAAAGAAATTCCCATCCATTATTCAGCTCAGATCATCCAGCAATAAGTACAATTACAAGCCGATTAATTCTGACAGCAAAACAAGTTAATTCATTTCTTCATAATATCAAGGAACAGTAAAAGTGAAAACAGTGAAGGAGAGAGTGAGGAACCTGGAGAAATGCATCATCGAGTTCGCGAAAGCTGGATTCGGGTGATGAAGGAGAGGAGTGAAGGGGAATACCGGCCACCCCCGTCTCCGGTTCACAGCCCATTCCCGCGGCAGCGGAGGAATTCCAGTGTGGCTGTGTCCCGCCAAAGAGTTAGCCCCGATACGAATGAATGCAAAAAGAAAGCAAGAAAGAAAGACAAGGTTATGCATATTGAATGAAACAAGCCCAAAAGGTTAGTACTTACTACTACCTAATACACTACTAGTACGTTAATATTCTGGTCTTGCCGTTTTCTACTTTTGGTTATATGGTCACAAAAGACATAGCGAGGATTCTGCAACTTTTTGAGTCTCTTTCGTTCTTCGCTTATTGTTTATTTGGGCCAGCACAAGAGCGTTTCGTTGGCTTCATTAAGGCACTGCACAAGCACGCTCTCTCTCTCGGACAGTGAACTGTAGAGTCCCATATTTATGATTCAAGGGTGGGTTTGGAATTGGGACACGGCTTACGGTATCCAAGGCAACAACGTGGAAAACAAACATGTTCAGGAGCCAGCTTCCCAACACCATACAAGAATTACGTAAATATAGATGTTAACCTTTACATGCACAAACAAAGTGAGAGAATAAAAAGTCTTAACACAGCACAAGAATTTTATGTTATATTGAGAAACAACTTTTAAATAAAAAAACTTAAAAATGGGGTGAACAAATATTGAATATTCATCCACTTGAATTCATATACAGTACTATAGGAATGAATTGAGCTTTCATTCTTTGAGTCTTGGAATCCTAATTTGAATAGCCACAGTTAAATCAAGCACTTGTCAATATATTTTGTTTTACTTAACTTTATTAACTTAACCGTTATGTTTCAACAACACAATTCTCGTCTAAACTTTTGTCACCAAAAAATTGCTGTCCGAACCAACAACACAGCATTAGAGACATGAACAGTAAAATTGTGTAAGAGCAGCAAGTGAGGCCAATAAGAAGTTGGGGCGGAGCGGAGCATGGATGGGAGAGAAAACCCAGTTTCGTTGATGCATCAGAACAGAAGGGCATAAGCCACAAAGCATGCAGTGAAGAAGGGGACATGACCCAACGTCATTTCCTGCGCCTTCACGCTTCGCCTAGTGCCTACTCCCCACGCCTCCTCTACTCACTTGTCAATTTTTACTCTGCATCTCATAGCATAGCTGCACTTCCGGCTGCTCTTACCTGTTTTTTTTTAGTATTCTAACAATCATTCAATCCAGTGTTAATTTTAAAATTTAAAATAAAGAACACTTGGATTCCACTCTTAGTTAATGAATAATTATTTCAAATTTCAACGTCCTTCTATTATTTAGACAAGTACATTACGTCCAATTGTCCAACAAGCTAGTTATAAAGAATGTTAAATGTCTAAACTCCAAAAAAGGTCACAAGTAGCTTTGTCAAATTATGATTAATAAATGCCAAGATCACTATCACAACAAGTCAAGAACAGCAGAAAAACTCCATCAACTTTTGAAAAAACAATGTGTGTTCAGACTTCAGATTAAACCAAATATAAAATAATAATAGTAACTAGAATCACTTTTAGCACATTAAAAATAGATTTTGAGCTACTTCAATCAAATTTTTAATTGAATGCATCAAGCTTATAATCAAATTGTCCGTAGATTTATTATCAACTTGGTGAAGACAGGTAAAAAGACAACACATACAACATAATAAAACGTGTTTTAGAAGAAATAAGAACAAAGAAACCGAATGGACAAGACCTGCCAGATTGGATTCAGTATTTGGAATTAGGACACGTTCACAAGTCACGAGTGGCAGGGCTGGACACGCTCAATAACAGGCAGAACAGTGCAGATTGATCTCGTTTGGCAACAGAGTCGCCCTATTCTTATGGTTTTTATGTTATTTATGAATATTATTATTTTATGAATAAAATTTCTTTATTTTTTTAAAATAATTTTAAAATATTAAAAAATTTTCATAACATAAGTATTTAAAAATAAATTAAAAACAAAAAAATAAAAAAATCCTTTAATTTTTTAATTTTTTTTTTAAAAAAATTATTCATAAAATAATAATATTCATAAATAATATAAAAAACAATTTAATACTCTGATATGAGATATCAGTTACTCAGTATCACTGTTTTTTTTCTTAAATATTTTTTTCTTTCATTTCTCACTGTCACCAAAGTAGGTAAAGACTGAAGAGTCTTCTCTGTCAAGTTCCATCATTTTTCTCATAAAATGCTGTGGCATAACATGCATAGATAGCTATCAGATGCCAAACTAGTCCACATTACGTGCCAAATTGTTATTGCTTTGTCGCATTGTTTGCTTCTTGGTGTTGTTCAAAAGGAGCAAAAAGGACGAGCCACTATCATTTTTAGTTCTGCTTTGTCAAACTTCGTTTATAGAGTGACAAAGAAAGAACATGGGTCAAGGAAACACCCAACCCTTTCTTCTGCTTTTCTCTCCTTTTCATGGCCTACTCACTGTGAAAGTGAAAAACCCATTTGAATGGATATCAGAGAGAGACACTATTGAGAGACACAGATGGGTCCTCTGGGACCTACTTTTCTTTCTTGCTCATTAGGCAAACCATATCTTTTTGATTTCTAATGACAAACCCAATCATAAATGTATGTTCAATTCTATTATCCATCTTTGGCTGTCTGTACAGTTATTCCCTCCTCCCAATTTGAATCCCTCCATTCCATATGCATCTCTATTCCCTATACCCTTCCCCAAAAGACACAATCTTCCACGAAAAAAAGCGATCAAAAAAGAATATCTCACTACGTCTCCTGTGATGTCTTAAATGTACAAGCTAATATGACAATCCCTCTCCCCAAATAAAATCAAAAAGACATGTGTGTCCCTTCCTTTCCCCACCCATTTCCTCCATCCATTTTGCAATGGCTATGAGAAAAATTTAGCCATCAACAACATCTCCAATCTTGGATTTACCACCACTGTATCTGCTTAATTAAACCACCTATGTTTGCAGCATTCATTGACATACCCTGTGAGGTCCTGCTGCTACTGCTAGGGGTGTCATCTTAGGCATGCCAAAAATGGTCACGGTTCAATTCCAGTAGTCACTTTCTTTCTTGCATATCATTTGTCCTCTACAAAGATTCTGTGTATGAAAACCCTAAACCTTTTGGAGTATAGCTTGGGTTCAACGGCTGAGATGGAGGTGGGATCCACTTGCAGGGACTTGTATGCATGTTCTAGCTTTTTGCTAATATCATAATCTTGGAGAATGTCAATGATACCAAAGTAGAGGATTGCATCAAAGACCTCACCACCGCCATCGGAAGGGTGTGAATTGCTACTTCCACTACCCGTGTGCTGATGCTGATTCAATCCAGCCCTACACACTCTCTCAGCTCTGGCAGGCGTGTTTGTTCCCAACCGGATTAGAGGTTCCCTGGTAATTCAAGAATGAAGTCGCTTAAGAATCAGAAACTTACCCCAAAGCCTGCTTCCCCGAAAAGAAAACCCCCCAAAACACAAAACTTGTAAACAACTCAGAATCCAAATAAACTATTTTCATAATCAAGATTTATCCAAATAAACTATTTTCATAATCAAGATTTAAATCACCTATCAAAAAGAGGGCAGAAAAGAAAGCAATTACTGTATTTTATAGGGTAACCTTGCTATATGTAAATATTGATTTCCTCTACAGACTAAAGCAACAAAGTGTTAACCATATAGTTATATCCTAGTAAGAAAATTCATGTATAACCACAAAATAATTATCTAAAAATACTTATCATATTTAACTGACTCAATTATCTTTTATGCTTCACGTCCTCGCAACTATCACTGCTCCATCAATATCACTGTTAGCTACCATTTGGCTAGCAAAGAAAGCTTTGCTCTTATCAGGAAGATCAAAATGACCCCACCAGCAACTATTGTCAACAAAACTGCCTCCAATTTTGCCATGACAGCACAAGTCATTTTCGGTGCATCTCAAGTAACAGGATCATATTCATAAAAAGAGATCAATAAATAGCCCCGTCCCAAATCATATGAATGGCATATTGATATTTTAAGATGAAAGCATTTAACTTCTGTTAGTTGAATATGTGGGCCCTTAAGCACTAAAGCTTAAGAACGCGGCACATGGAAGGATGTGAAAGGAGTCGCCACCTTTCACCACCAGTGGGACCCAATTAAGAGCTTGTTGACATAGACAAATATGTTATAGCCCCAGTAATCATCTACAAGTAAAATCAAGAAATAGAGAATTGGTCCATAATTAAAACGTCCAAAAATCCTATTTGACTTGGTTTCTACAGGAAGAACTAATGGGTTGGAATTGTCATATTAACCCGAAATTTTACGATGTTTAGCATAGGATTGCTTAAAAAATTTTACATCCCCATACATTTTCTTTTTTTGGAATATAAATGAATAATGCAAGGAGAACAATGCAAAAATTTTAAACGGTTCATTTAACACAGACAATAACGTACGATAAAGAGAAATAGACATACCGGCCTATAGGTATCCACTTCATATCCTGCTTCTCATCATGATGCATATTTCTCTTGTCTGATAAAATCACAATCCAGCATATTTGATTTGTCTTGGATGATTCAGTCAATTCATAACTAAGGGTAGACAAAACTAGAAAGTAAGATAAAGAATATATATAACCTGAATGCAAATCATATGGTGAACTTTTCTTTTCATCATCCGAGTAATCATCACGAAAATGAAGACCGATCAGAAGACTGTAATCCATGATTCCCTCTGCCTCCAGGAATTCACAGTCTCTATCAAGTTGCCTGAGTAGAAGCCATTACATAAGAACAACTCTAAGAACAGCACAAAAAATGAATGTATAAGCAATATGCATCTTGGCAGAAACTATACCATTTAAACTCTTGAAACCAAGATTGTTCCAGGCGAAAGACAAAATTAAGATCGAGGTCTTTGAGGGTGGTAGTCTCATCAATCTCTTCCTGGGGCTTATCCGTTGTACGACCATGAGAAGAACCTTTGAGGTCGAACCGCTTATGGATCGGGTACTCAGAACAAAATACATTGCCCATTACAATAAACCGGGTCTGATTTTTCATAGCAAGTTTTCATTAAAGTGTGACAAGCATTTGGAAATTAAATCACTTTGCCGCAAAATTTACAATTTAAATCATACCTTCTGACCTCCTACAGGTTTGACACAATGAACGCCAAGAAATTTTGTAACCAGGGAATTCTTATACTGACAAACATGTTGGTAGTAATTTGGAAGCATCCTGATGAGCACCTGACATGGTCACCGACTAATTATGGAATGCCCAGAAAAAGGCATAGTGACCATAGCTCATTCTGAAAGTGAAATTTTACCTTCCTCAACATGCCTGTAATTTTCTTTACAAAATTAATGCATTGAAAGTCTAGAGGTAGAGGTTGGCAACTAACCTTGACTTCCGACTTCTTCACAGTTTTAATAATAAACCGTTCGTCTTGAGTGAGGTAAAAGAAACTTCCGCTTTTGCCAGGAGAGGACATCTCTCTAAGTGTGTCATTTCCGCAAATAGCTAGCATGTAATCCGCCGGATCTATTGCAAATACATCCCTTAGATGTCTAAACAAGTAACCAAGAAGAAATAGGCATAATTAGTAGACGACCAAGCTTTCCATACATAGAAATCAAAATTGGTAATGCAAGCAAATTCATACCTGAAAACCAATGGACAGTAGTCTTTCCACCTGAAGTCCACTGACTGATGCGGAGGCGTAAACTTAGATCCTTCTGGTGGAAATCTTGTCCAGAACTTCTCCTTTGGATCAAAATCTCCAGGCCTAAGCTCGCGCAGCACTGAAGCATGCTTCCCAACAGAGTATCTAAAAAGAAAAGCAATCCAAGATTTCCTCAAAAGATTGAAAATCGAAAAAACCGTGGGCATAAATAGCTGAAGCTAGCAATGTAGATACAATAAATGGTTAAACTCATAAATAGATAAATGGACAAATACCTGATACCCAGTTGGAGATTAAGCGTCAAATCATAGTTCTTATGCCCCTTCGATATCGTTTGGCCGGGTTTCTTGACTTCGCCGTCCACTGACCAACAGGGACTCTTCTGCAACTGTCCGGTAGCTTCCCCTCCATATACAAATTCACTAACATCCCTGTAAAACGTAGACGCCTCAACGATATCGCAAGTAATATCCCCAGCTTCTCCATCCAATTCCCAAATGCAAATCCGGGGAAAACTCACATTCTTCGACCCATCCACCGACGACCTCTTTCCCGTCATCATCTGGATATTCTTCTCCTCGTTCCTGAACTCTTGCCCCCAATTCCCAGCAGAGGTGCTTCCGTCTGACCAAGTAAACACTCCTTTCCCCTTCGGGACACCATTCTCCCAGTACCCCTCGTATCGATTCCCATTTGCCCACATCAAAAATCCTTTCCCCGAGATCGCGCCACTCTTCCACTCACCCACATACTCATTCCCATTCTTCCACACATACCTACCTTCCCCATCCTGCAAATTGTACCTCCACGATCCCTCATATGCATCCCCATTTGCGTAGCACTTCTCGCCGAACCCATGTTTCCGATCGGCCACCCAAGTTCCCCGGTACATGTCGCCCTCGACACCAATGAATGTGCCGTAACCATCCATTCGACCCGACTTGAATTCGCCCTCGTAGGTAGCTCCCGATGGCCAGGAGAACTTGCCCTTCCCACAGGCTTTACCTTTCTTCCATTCACCTTCATACATGCACCCATCCGACCATAGATATTTCCCTATGCCGTGCGGTACATTCCGCAGCAAAGTTCCAATATAGAGGTCTCCGTTCGGGACGGCTTTCTCTACGGCGCAAGTGACGTTTCCAGTAGCGGAAGCAGAGAAGGCAGGCGCCACGCGCCGCGACCCAGCTTGGGTTCGAGGCCGACTGACCACCAGACAGGGACGTGGGACCACTAGCTCAATTTCTTTCTCTTTTACTTGTTCAGATTTTTTCTTCTTTGCTGCGTTGGTTGTGTTGCTCGAATTGATGTCTTGGTCCGAGAGAGTGAGCAGCGTCTGTTGCATTTTTTCTGTGTTCGTTGAGCAGTCACTCACTACCGACAGACAATCGCTGGCAAATGCAGCGACGGCAACATTTTCCGGCAGAGTTTCTGGTTTTGCACAGCTTCAGAAATAAGCTCAAACTTTAATATATGTGGCACTGTTGGTTTGAAGAATGGGAGAGAACTCTACAATTTACATGCAGAGAGATTGTGGTTGGCATAAAAGGAAAAGGAAAAGGAAAATAGTTTAAGCTAAAGAGAGAGAAACAGGGTCTGCAATTGATAACGCCCAGGGAACGCCGCTGGCTGCTGGTAACTTGGGCGCCAGGGGTGTGTTCCTCCCTTTCAAAACCAACCAGCTATGTAGCCTATGTTGCTCCCCTGACCTTAATTACCATTTACCAACATATACCAATACCACGTGAATTTTGGATTTCGTCACTAGTTGTTGTCCTACGAAACAACCTATCTGCGAAACAACCTAGGACTTGAATGTCATCAATTTTACTCTTCGGTACCATTTCTAAGGTTTTATTTAATTAATGTTTTACGTTATTATTGACTTCTTTAAACTATATAACAAACTAATTATTTTTTTTATAAATTACTCAATTGTTAAGAAAATTATTTTTTTAATTTTTTTAGAGACTTACATTCTAAAACAGTGAGTTTTCACTTTTTCATATTATTATAAAACATTAATATAAAATTATTTAAAGTATTAAATAAGTATTTTTTATAAGGCATTATTTTAAAATAAAATGCTTTTAACAAATTTATTCATTTATATTTATAAAGAAGTGTTACTCTTATCAATTTTATATTTGTAAATATCTTACAAATTTATTTTTAAGATATTCAATCTTTTTATAACTAGCAATATTTAATACTTTTTTCTTAGTTTGGTTTTTTCTAGATACGACAGCCAGCATGCAAGTGAGTAATTTATAGGTTGTCATATTCGTCTTTTGTTACAATTGTTTAATGTCGGTGAAGTTCATTTATAATGGAATGGATGAGGAACGAGATAAGTGGTCATCACGTATGGTGAAGCTGCCAATGGTGATCTCCGATCTATCGTGCGCTTTGCACATGGAATAGTTATATTGCGATTATTTAACGTATTGAACAATTATGATATGTTATTTTTAAAATAAATACTTACTCGAATGCAATTTTTTGGACATAAACATGTCATGTCTGTTTTGCATATGATAAATGGTCCCGATGTTAATATTGGGTGCCGTAGAGTTGCTATCCCGCGTGGGGCGATTTTGAAATCAAAAGGTCTTCCAAAGGCCAGAGAAACATAGCAATATTGCAGTCAATAACCTGTGGCCAACTAAATTTCATGCAAGGAAAAACAAATTCCACACATTGTTCATCATTATTATGCTTCTTGTCAAACCTGAACTGCTATTTGATAATTTATGGGCATCTGCATAAGACAAAGGTCAATTTTAAGCTACTGCCCCACTTTGGGGCGGTAGCTTAGATATTTTAATTTTTTTTAAAATTTTTTAAAATATTTTTATATTTTTAAAAAATATTTTTATTTATAAATGAATAGTATTAAAAAAATTATAGTTGAATAGTATATAAAAAAATTTTAAAATTTTTTTAAAAATTATATGACATAGACAATAATTAATTAATATTAAAAAATTAAAATCAAAAATCAAAAAAACATTAAGTTTGGATGCTGAAAGTTATGCTATAACCTATTTTTAAGACTATAGCATACCTAAGACAAAACCTTATTTTCTTTTATTTTCTTTCTTGCTGAGAGTAACTAGGATGTTCATTGACCTATATTTGCACATGTGAAAATCATTAATATATTATAAAGGCTTGTTTATTTCTTAATAATAAATTTTACTTCTTTTTTTTTGTTGAAAAAATAGCATTAACAATTATTATATAATTTATAAAATAATATATAAGTACTGTTTCTTTGTTGAAAAAATATTTCATCTTTAAATAATTGTCAGCCCAAAAAATAGAAGGCATGTCCTGTGTGGCTGCGTCCATATTTTGGTCAGTCATTCCTGGGTTTTCTGGTGGTCATCAAGAAAGCTAATACATCATTTAATATGATGGTCACACAATTATAACAACAACAACAAAAGCTCTTGAAATATAGGATTTAACACATTAAACACGTATTAACCCACAACCAAGAAGGTCCAAAACTGAGAGATCTCAAGGGTCATCAGAACCAGCATAAAAGAATGCATCCTCAGTGGGTTTTCCAGAATATATCTTGGTAAAATATGAACAACAATGTTCATAATACAAATGTCTATTTCCAACTCCATCCAAACCCAATTCCTAATCAAGTTATATAAACTACGAGAAAAATTCCAGTTGGAGTTGAGAAGATACTTTATTGAAAGTTCCTTTGTATTCTATGTTTCTATAACTTGTTGTGGCTTCTAAACATAGGGAGTTTAGTGAAAATCAGTATCGGTTGAGAGTTCGCCAAATATATGAGGGGAAGATTCCCAGTTGCCCTTTTCCCTGGCCTCCCAGTATCCTCCAATATAACGGTAAGTATTGCTGTCTTTGCCCTTCGTAAACCACCTTGGCTTCCAACCCTTCTCTTGTATGTTCCGTGCCTAGCAATTACAGTGACACTTGCATTAGACAAACTCTTAGTACATTGCGTCCATAAAAAAATAAGTAAATTAAATATATAAATCTATCAAGTATATTTTTCAGTAGAATTTAGCAAGATTTATTTTTGATGTCCTTATATGTTTAATTATTATTAGCTTCATATACTTATTTTTAATAGAGTGGATCATCATAATAATTTCTCAATCATTGCAAAAATCAAAGTAATCAGATGCATGAATTATACCTGCCGCTGTCTCTGTTCCAGCCGTAACTTCTCAACATTAGCCCTTTCATACTCTCCATTCTCCAAACACCTTTGATCAGGCCTTAGCCTCGAATCTGTCGGTGGCAACTTTTCCTGTTTGTTAAATCGAATGTCAGAACTAACAAATTTTATGAAGAAAGGCATAAAGCAAATCCAAAGAAAAAAGGCCCGGGGGGGGGGGGGAGCAATTTTCTATCAGTTACCATGAGTCCAGAAGTGATTTCATTTAGTGTAATTGCAAACTGTGTAAAATTATATCTTGTATCGTGTTGGGATGACTCGCTCCGCTTCCATAGTAGATGCGATTTTCCTTTGACAGAATTTTCACCAGTTAGATAATGCAAGGTCTCATCCCATTTCCCACTTAAAGTGGCCGCCGTTTTACCTTTCTTATCTTCCACTATGCCTTGCACCTACAGCAGAACTTAAATTACAGAGCATGACAAAGTTATATAATATGTCTATAGAACAGGAAGAATTATGCAATTCAGATCAGATACTTATATCTTTATATAATTAATCCACATTTATCAGTCTGAAACTGAGGATATGAATGAACGTCGTAGAAGATATGTTAAAAAGGCAACTATAAGAAAATTTATGAGACGGGCTAGATTACAGTAAGGGCTTCAAAACAATGTGTCACATTGATGTAAGTCAATAAAAATTCAGATCGCCTGATATATTTTCACGAAGAGCAGCCAGCTTCATTGCATTTTTATCATTGACAGCTAATCATGAACTGAGCGTATATACAGAATTATGCTTCTTCTTTTTTTTGGGTACAAATGATGGGTATCTATGTATTATATTTATAATTGAAGTCATGGATCAATATCTAAAAAGAAAAAGGTGAAGAGCAATGTACAACTACTATTTTCTATTTCTGTGGAGCAACATATTCCGAAGACAAAAATCCACTTTCGAACATTTTCCTTCTTTCTTGTCTTCTCCTTCCCTATTTGAATCTCCAAATACTTTCCAGTGCATAAATTGATAGTGAAAATATCTTGGAGTAGCAGAGGTGGTTAGTAGATCAATAAATGTTTCCTATGAAAACTCTAAACATGGCTGTCTCTTCCATCAAATTTTATCTAATTCCTTGAAGTCAGATAAACACGAGGGAAAAATCAAAACAAGTACAAGCTACTACCAAGAATGAGAGAGTGCAGGAGAATATAATAGCTTATGTTGGCTATTGGTTACAATATATAAATTACATTAATTCAATAGAAAGAAAACAACACAATAAAATTTTCCAATAATGCAGTTCTAGACCTCTAGTCAAACAGGACCAAGTGGCACACCACAACAGTATGAAAAAAGATAACATATTTTCAACCGCCCATGAGCCCCCACATCCAAAGCCCAAAGGAAAGAAACGAGGAAGAATGGGAGATGTAGAAAGGGCACCTGATGAGAGTTTCTGTCGAAGATCGACTGCTCCTTGAATTTAATCTTACATGAATACTCTTGATTCCCCTCTATACTCATGGTACCATAATGGTCACAGTAGAGTTTCCCTAAAATGAGGTTGTAAATGGATGTTGTTACCTGATGGTAGAATATTACCTAATCAGCAGGCATCTTGGTTGAGATTGGCAAGTATTACTAATGAGAAAACCATACCTTTCTCCACTGAAATACTTCTCCGTCATCAAACTCCAAAGTCAATAAACCAATAGGATCAAGCTGAATTGAACGACCCCAAAATTTACTTTTTAACTTGCTGTCACCCCAAAATTTCCAGCCATTGCCCTCACAATGGCATGCAAGAACCATGGGGTGATGACTGACCTATCTCAAGATGAACTGCGTAAGTATTTTGTTTCCAACCACCAAAAACTTTGCCCATGGATCATTGAAATAAGAATTATGCCAATATGTCAATATGCCTATCGACTTATTAGTGTTAAAATGACTGGAATCATATAAGCGAAAATTGTATATTCCCCCTTCCCACAATTATTAAGGGGAAAAACAGAAGAAAAATATGAAGGCAAAGTTTTCTGATTTTCCTTTATTGAAGAAACTGACTTTTTGCTCAGTATGGGATATACAATACCTTCTCAGAGATAAAGCGAATGCCTTTTTCTGGATAATCAGCCTCATATGTCTCACCCAACAGCGGATTAAATGGTTTGCAACGTCTCCCGTCAGTGCAAGCATACCCTGAAACTGCAAATGCAGCTACATGTAGTATCCTCATAAGGTTGTTACCCTGTTTGTATGTACCATGGATGTCAGAAGGAATAATGAATTAGCATTCAACACAGAAGAGTTACACAAGCAATTTCTAAAAATTTGGGCTATCCCTGGTAAATAATGCCATTAACTACTAAAATTTTGAAAGCAGGAACTAACCATTTTACCCCACACATATGCTTGGTCTAGAAGGTAAGAGTACTCCAGGTCTTCAAAGCATTTCTGTAATGAGGATAGGGGCTCATTAAAGTAAACTGGAAGGCAAACTTTTGTGAGATCCTTCCCAATACTATCTTTTATTATGGACCACAGACTGACTCCCTTCTCTTTCTCAACAGGATCAGGCAATTTCTTTCGCCGCTTGAAATGAGGATAGTTAGACCCAACAGATCCAACAATTAAATTCGCATTATATTCACCATTAGGAGTCTTCTCATCATTGGAATCAAGAGAACTTGTTGAAAGATAACCACTTGTATCAAAGAATGCATCGTGGTCATCATCAGAGTGATCATGCCTGTCATGCTCATCATCAGAATCACTTGCACTTCCCTCTAATATTTTCAAAATAGTCAAAATAATTAGGATGAGCAAAATCGCTCTTAGAAAAGTAATCGAGCAAACGCAATAGAATATATGAAATATCATATTCTCTTTTATCAACTCCTCTCTATTTCAAAGTAATAATATGGTAGAAGCATGACTGGGAGGGTCATGACACCAAACTTAGCCATATATTTCTCCAAATACTGTCAGGATTAGTGCAAGAACAGGCCTTCGCATGTGCCCAAAAAACCACATCTTTTTTAAGTGAAAAGCAAAAGTGAACTCAAACTAGGCAATACCATCGGTAATAAAGGGAAGATCAATAACATGAAATAGTATAATTTTCTTTCGGCCATGGATAGTCTACAATTAAGAGAAGGAACTAAGATAACCTACAAATTAGAGAGCAATGTACAAAAGTACAGTACATGATATTGAAAATATGTGTGATAAACTCATAACTATATATATAAAGTACGGCATAGTTTTCAACATCATATCTTCCAATTACCATCTAGTCACCCAAGTATGAACTCGAGAACCAGAAAGGACCATATAATCACTATAAAAGATAAAAAAATTTCCAATAATTTCTTCTCCTAAATGGTGCACGATATCTATAACAGCTTTGCATTATAAGTCAACTAGAAATTTAAAAAGAGATGGCGAGAAGCATCCGTGTGCTAATATAAACCTTTATCATCAGATGTACTAAAGAAAATATATGTACCAAAAAGCTTCATTCAGTAATTAGTAAATGCTGACATAACTAATCCTAGCAGAATAAAACTTAATCCAATAAGCCAGTAATTTGCCTGGCAAATTCACAATACTGTACAAGTATTCAGTATAAATGTAGGCAAATGAAATCTGTACTATGCAACAGAGTAGCCACAAATATCCTTCTGAATACTATATATTCCACAAATACAAATACAGATACCAAAAAAGAGAAAACTCTTAACAGTTTGAAGCATGCACCGTACTATTTCATTCAATCAGGCCTTTCTAGTGCTCAAGAGAAACATAAAATGGAGTTTTCAATTACAATTTCCTAAACCATAAGCATATCATTCCCATTACCCTTTGAAATAAAGATAAAATGCGTTGATCTAAAGGTATGTCACGTACCACTGTATTTTTCTTGGGTTGATCTAAAGGATTCTCCATCCTCGTTTGATTGCCTTCGGCTTTCCTGAACAAGTGTGTTCTCCAAGTCAACCTTTTCTGTCTGTAAAATGCAGTTGATAGAAGCAACTTTAATTTTTTTTTAAAAAAGTAATCAAATATAAATCGATGGCATAATTCAAGTAATCAAATAATCTTGAAAGGATATGGAGATAGGTGAGAAGAACCACGATTTCGTTTTGGATCATACGTTTCATTGCAGGAATATATCACAGTTGTTCTCCAACCCGCATGACTTAGATTTTAGTCATTTGAACCGTACAATTTGACTTAAAAAATGAAATTTTGCTTCAGTAAATATGTGATTTTGTTAACCAAATCCAAGTTAATAACAAAATTATTCAGAAGAAAAAATAACCCATAAAAAAATTCCATCAACGTGCTATAATTTTAGGACAATGATGCATTGTACCATCTCAGACAGAAGTCACGGAAGAAAGATATATGTTCTTCTATAAAATTTATCTTATGAAAAGGTTACTCCAATCATATCATATACACTAATTTGGTGTGCCGTTCCACTTAAAATGCACCAATTGTTCAACCTCTAAGTATGTCAACAGCCAACTGGTGAAATATAAAAGACATCGAAAGCCACCACACTTTCCAACTGCTACAGTGCTAAGAAATTAATGACAAATTATACCATGTCATAGTCCCGTTACATTTAAATTAAGTTAATTAAATGATTTAGTCCACTCATTACTCAATTTATAGTTCAATATCATATTATAGTTAATTTAATTTTTTTATATTAGTTATTTGATTAAAAATTATTTCTCTTTTTTAAAATTAATTAATGCTAAATAGTTAAATAATTTATTTAACAAAATGAAAATAAAATAGTGTACTTTTATATCCCTTTATGTGTACACAAGAAAATCCTATTACTTCTTAGTCGTTTGATACCTAGAAAGTAACACTATCATTATTATGCACGGTTTATCGTGACCGTCATAGCAACCTGATCTCATCACGTACAAGAAGGAATACACGACAAGATTCAGGTCCTTTTGATATAATATACTTAATAATTTTTTTAAAAATTTGAAGATGTAAGTATAGTGAATTTAAATCTTGTCATGTTCCGTGCATCATTTTACATTTTTTTTAAATTTATATTTTTTCTTGTCAAAGACATCGTGAACATCATGCATGGTGCGTGCTGTAAAAATGACGTCTTTTTCTATCATTTAGACTATGGATATGCTTACCTCCAAATGGCGCAACGTGTCCATTAGTAGCATCTGCTTGTTCTTGAGGACCACAATATGCTTATGCATCTTGGTAAGTTCGTTTCTCATTATGTGTTCACTGTCCTGAATAGCAGCCTCCCCGAGACCCTCCTCTAAAAGGCGCTGCCTTAACTTCTCGGTGCAAATTACCACCGACTCCACTGGAGCCATAATCTCTGCGTTTGACAGACGAGGAAACATATCCTTCACGGCCTGCAGTGCCTCTAGCCACGCTGCCCTGTCCTCCCTGTTCTCCGCCCTCAAATGCAGCCTCTTTTTCGTCCCCGTATTTATACAAAACCTCCTCTCATCTGATTTATTCTCTTGTATGGAACAGACCTACACAAGTTTGCATGCAACGTTTACACTTACATTGCACTTAATTATCAAATTGAATCGAATTAATTCATTGGAATTAAGAAATACCATGAGGTGAATTTCTCCGACGGGTTTACGGTGGTGAGATGGGGAATCGCGATTACTAGCAATACGGCGGAAGGACTCTTCACCAATGATCACGGACCCTCTTTCGGCTTCACGATTGAGCACGATCTTATCGGGACCGTGGATTTTGAAATAAGAAATGACGCCGTCGTGGACAACGAACCACCGGGGGCGCCACCCTCGGCCGTAGTTGACCCATTTGTACAAGATACCAGATATCCCGTTCCCAACAAAGTCGTTAATCATCACCTCTCGGTGATCCGCCATCGGCGAATGACATTCACGATAAGTCGGTTGCCGAGAGAATTTCGCCGACACGGAACGCTGGACAAGATTGTGAAGTAGGCAGCTATGGCGATGGGAAGAGGATCGAGAGGAATAACTTTTTCTGGAAATGGATTGAGATGGCGAGGGCGTTGAGGGTTGCATGGATTGCGCCTCCGAAATCGGCGAGCAGAGCCGAGTAGATGATGCCCGGCCGGTTTCGCGATTGTCCTTGTAGACATAGCAAAATGGATGCATGGCAACAATTCGAGCCAACGACGATCAAGGAATTATCATTGACTAGTGGCGCAGCCACTGTAGCCTCTAAACCAAACGGTGGTGGCTCGCCGGGAAAATCGTCGGAACTTTTTTTCTTCTACTTATATTTGTTCGTTGATAAAGATGACGAAAGTGAACGAGTAAGGTTTGGTTAAGAATGGATTTAAAAGGAGATTGTTGAATGGAATACAGAAAAATAGCATTGAAATTAATGAATGAAGGAAAAGGGCAATGGCGAATGTAGTAATTCCGAAAACTCCGCCTTAGGGCGAAACTGGTGTGGGGCGGGGAAATATTTCGACCCCCGACACGGATAAACTAAAAATTGTATTTTATAATTTTAAAATAAATTTTGTTACATGTTTAAAACGTTGTTTAAACAAATAATATAAAAATGATAATAATAAATTTAGTTTAATTATCTAACCCTCAAAAAACAAATATATATATATATATATATATATATATATATATATTATAGATATTTACGAGTAAGTATCATATAAATTTATATGCACTGAGCTAAAATAGGGCATAATGTTCTATAAAAAGTGAGACAATATTAATATATATGAGTCCTTTCATGCCCACTTATTCGAATCTAATTTGGCTAAGTCATCATATATAGGATTCGAATCCTGTAAGGGACAGGATTGGGTCCTGTGACATCTAATGACTTTGTCTTTTTACCTATCCTGTCCATTGTTCCTGTCTGTTTCTTGTAATGGCCTAAAAACAAC
>JASKGM010000014.1:13049336-13059862 GCA_034509205.1 Ceratonia siliqua
AAAAGTTCTAACATCTTGTTAAAAATATAAATTAGTCATCATCTCATGCATAAAACCTAATTAAACCGTAGATAATATTATTCAACATTATAACAATTCAATTCTTTTAGTTTTAATAACTCATTATCTCAAAATATTTTATTAACTTTTAAGAGTGAAAATACTTCAACCTCTATTCATTTAAGAGTATTATTAGATTTGTACATACATAATAAAGAGTTATCTATGTATTAATGTATATTTTTAACATATATGTTATAATTTTGTTAAAGTTAAATTATGTGTAGTGTATTTTAAAAATACAAGAGATTTTTGTAGATTTTAAAAATATAAAAAATATATATGTAAAATGAAAAAAAAATTGAAGAATTTTAAAATATTTTTATATTTTTATATTATGACTAAGTTATGCAGAGATTAACTAATTTATCTATCATGGGTTAAAATTTTGTTGGGTCAAAAATATAAAAAAGTTGAAAATAAATAATAAATAAGAAGAAGCGTATTCTGTTACTGTTAAAGTAAAACATTTGCAAGTCCAAGTTAAAGTAAAATACGGTAAAATTCATAAAATGGGCCATGTCCGGGGTGACTTTCGGTAATAAATATAAGTTAGGGGTTAGTAGCGCAATATTAAACTCGTATACATATAATTTTGTTTCCCACAACGAGGGACGGGCGAGGCAGAAAGAAGTTTTAGAGAGAGAAAACGTGAGAAACTTCTTCGTTTAGAACTCAGAATATACAAACGAAGACCGCTCGCTCTCGTCTCTCGCTTCTTTATACATTCTTGCTTCCAACATTCAGCAGGTTTTCACTGTAAGATCATCTCTATTACCCCTCTTCAAATCTCGCTCTTCTTTCTCTCTGTAACTTTTAACTTCTCACTGATTTTTCAACTGTTAACAAATTGGTTCTGGCGGGAATGGAGGTTTTGCGCCAGAGTTGGCGATTTAAGAATTTTCCCCTTTTCGTTTCATTTTTATTTGTTGATGGGTTCAGCGTTCGTAATCTTCATTGGTATTTTCTTCATTATTTAGTGCCGTCAGTGTGCTGCGGCGTTTGCATATATTGGTGCCAGTTTTTTTTTTTTTAGATCCCAGAAAGGCACATTCTAGGGTTTCCTTTTTACTCCATCGCATCGGGGCTCTTTTGTGGTGACTTTTTGGGAGCTTGCAATGCTAGGCGTTTTGATTTCAATGTAGGGTCTTGTTTTACAGTCCATTTCGCGAAACACATTTTTTTTAGTTTATAATTTATGGCGCTAAACCAAATGAGCTGGGCTTCCATCTGATTCTTTCTCACGTTTTGAGCTAGGTACATTGCTTATGGATTGAAATCATTGAATTGTCGTGATGATATATTTGAATGTCCTTAGAATTTTTATTGGTTGATTTGACTCGGAGTAACTTATCAGTTTCCATTTCTGGGAATTGTTCAGGGTTTTTCCATCAGAGAAACTTGTCTTTAATGAATGAATCTGAATTACATGAGAATAAGTTCAAAACATGCTTCACCTGTGTGAAAGTGTGTGTTTAATTTGGGTTAAACACTTAAGCTGGACTTCATTTTAATTTCCTACTTATTAAGCTCCCTGTGGTTGATATCAAGGAAAACATAGTTTGTAGCTTTCGTATAGCTAAGACGTGGTCAATTAAACCATCTGGTAGTTTTCAGTTCGCACTTAAGTGGTTCTTGTATTGCAAGTTGCTTATAGCTTGTGTAGGAACTGCAAAATTCATATCACTGAAAGGGTTCTGCCAATTTCTCTATGCAGGGTGATTGCCTCTGTCTGACAGAAAATAAGTTTTTTTCTCAATGCCTCTCTTAAGGAGAAAGCCTTTTGCCTTGGCTGAGCCACCTAAGGATTTGGAGCCACATGAGTTTGTTTACCAAGTTCGATTTACAAAAGAAATATTCCGAGATTACCAGTATCCATTGTAATCATCTAATGTTATTGCTTTATTTCTCACTTGCCTTTTTCTCATTGCTGGGAATAAACAGAGAGAGATAGTGATTTTAACTTGAAAGCACTTAAACAGTTTAACTGAGTGATTTGGGCAAATTGTTGCAAAATTCATTGATAAAACAAGATTTTAGCATTCCATGCTTGGTCCTGTCTATCAGATTATATTGGTTTCTGCCTTAATGTGAAATAGTGATTATTTGAACCGTATAAATTTATATCGCCAGAGGGTTTGGATGTGTAAAGTCACTGGGAAAACTAACTTGACTTATGAAGAGGCATTGGTGTCAGAAAAACGTGCCACTGAAAAAGTTCAACAAATTCCCAAAGAATTAATGGCACCTGCTCTAAGGATTATTCAGTACAGTAAGAACTACTCTTATCTGATATGAAGTAACATTTGTTGATACAATGATACATCTGTTTTTTCTCTTTATTTTGTGGCATATCTCATAGATGATTTCCTTTTGTTATATATGAGTATTTTTGTTGCTGTCTGCATCTGACAAGTCTAAAATTATTTTGGTATATGAACTATCTGTCAATCTGCTGAATTTGTAAATGCTTTTGTCAGAAAGTAAGATGCTTGTGAAGTACATTGTGCACATCTATACGGATAGAATGTGTTCATATCATCGTCTTATGGCATTTACTTGAACAGTTTTTAACAAAAATATCTTACCATTTTGATCCATTAATGGTATTCAAAAGAGAAATGGAACTACCTTTGGATTTTTATGCTGCGCAGAAGTTTGTGGTTCCCTATGATGTTTGGGATTTGTGGTTGTCAACAAGAGGTTTCTAATTAAGCAATCCATTTCTCATTCAGAAGATTAGTCTCATCAATTTACAAGTTACCAGTTCAGTCCGTGCATTACCTTTAAATGATTGTATATAAATTATGATATCCTGGGCCTTATGTTGCCTTGACCCTTTTGGATCTGGTTGAAGATGGTACTTGGTTGGCTTACTAGGTGATATTTGATTTCATTGGTAGATTATTGTGATACCTACACAGGCCATATAACTGTTGCCTAAGACTGCTTGTGTGTATCTGTCGCTATAACCTATATAAAAGAAATGACTGCATCTAGTGACTTTTGAAACAATTAAGTATTCCAGCTTTGTCACATCATTTCTGCAGATTGCTTAAATTGCAAGCATCACTTTGTGAAGGTCCTAACTTTTGACCTTAGAATGCTGTACAGAAAATGAAAGTTTGCTAAATTATTCATCTTATGTGTTATGCATGAAGAACATTTTTATTTTCCTAGAAAAATGCTTGGCATTGTGAGCCATTAGAGGAAAAATGGAAAAGGCCCGACAATGTTTCTGACAAAACATGGAACTATTCAAGTGTATTGGATTATACACTTAGTTGATTTTTCATCAAAATGCTTGTATTATTTATTTATTCTGTACTAACATAGTTGACCTTTTGTTTTTCCAGGCATGCTCTCTTTGAAGGATCTTGCTGATACAATAGCTGAAAAATTGCAGGAACGGTTGTATGTGGGTGCTGAACTGTATGGAAAAAAGGATGGTGTAGAACACCCATGCAAAATATTGAAAGTGATGCAGGAAAGAGTTGACAAGTTCCGTTATGAGGTAGCTTGGCTCGACAAAAACAAGATTATGATTGAAAAAGCAGAAGTCAGTGCGGAAATTTTGGTGCAGAAGAAACTTCCTTTTAGCAGAAACCTTTTGAAATCTTTTATCCGGGAATCTACTTATCGGAATGCTCCTTGGATACTACATGATGAACTGGCACAAAATCATGGAATCTCAACTGATATCCCGGAGGAGTTAAGAGGAAGAGTTTTCTTCAAGAATGGACTTTTAATCTGCAAGAAAAGAAAAAATGAGGTAGACAGAAACAGGGGGGTGGTAGTTTCAGCTTCATTTTTCTTTCTTGTAAAAGGAAAGAAAAAATTATTGATAACAGGATGAGATTTCCTAAAGTATAGCATCTTGATTGGTTTGTTAATTTATGATATTGTTTTTCTGTGTCAAATTTATCATGTTCAGGAATTAAATGGAGAAACTGATAATTGTAAAAGGAAGAAGTCGGATGGGGCAAAAATTGATGGTTCCACTGTGGAGAAAGGTAGAATTTAAAAATTGAATCCATTTTGGCTGCTTTTAAATTTGGTTTTGTCCCTTTAGTTTGCGGTTGTTTAATTATAATTTTGTTTGTAATAAAATACTAGTTTGGTCTGCTTGAGCTTGGCCATTTTATCTGCACATCTATCTTTCTCTTGCTTTATATGGGGGTGGGATGGGGTGGTGTTGTGGAGGATGGGAGTATCATCTCTTATGTTTCTAACTAGAAAGCATTCTCTCTCACAGTTTGGAACTTTGGAAATCATAATTGTTCAATAAAATTGTAATTTACATAATATTGTTTTTGTTATAGTTGATCTATTACAATTTTTTTGTTCAACAATTCCCCTTTGTTGTGATTCTAATGAATCTAATTTGTCTTCATCTTATTGTTATCACGTTTTGCAGAAAATAACCAGTGTAAGGAAGAACTGATCAAATATCCAATTGATGATCTATTAGTGAAGCCTAGTCCAGATGATCCTGTTTTCACTGATCGTCCTTCTCCATCAAGAGACTTCAATGTTCCAATTTATTGTGTAGGGGATCTCTTAATGGTCTGGGATTTTTGTACTTCTTTTGGTAGACTGTTGCACCTGTCGCCATACTCTCTAGAAGATTTTGAAAACGCAATCTGCCACAAGGAAAGCAATGTGGTTCTCCTTGTGGAATCTCATGCAGCACTCTTGCGGGTGCTCATCAGAGATTATGGTGAATTCTCTTCAGCTGTACAGAAAAGAAAGCGGAAGTCTAAGGTCAGCATCTCACTTGCATATATTCTTTTTATTAGCAGTCATCAGTATATGTACTTGTTGATATTCCATACATGTGTTCCAATTGAATTTTCCTTGCAACCTGGTATTCTCTGCACCTTGCTTATTTCATTATTGTTTTTTATACGAGTGTTTTGTGCTGTTTCATTTTCAGATTACAATGATTAATTGGACAGAATATTTATGCGATTTTCTAGAAATGGTCAATGGTCCTGGATTACAGCAATACGAAGCTACCATAAAACGGGGACATTATGGCCTTGTCGATACCAATGCTAAATTAGAAATCTTATGTGAATTGGTCAATCGAGCCCTTGAAACTTCAATTTTCAGGGAAAAGTTGGATGATTTTATTGAACAGCGGCAGGCACTTGGAGCCACTAAAAGGGGAGCAGCACTGGAAGATGCTAGGAAGAGAAGAGAAGAGAAGGACCGGTTGAAAGCTGAGTTTGACAGCAATGGGACTATGGATGGGCATTGTCTAGAGAATGTAGCAAGTGTCTCAACAAACAATAATCACAGTAGACAGAATGGAGACATAGGAAAGATTAGTAATGGGGACATAGAATCATCTAGGCAAAAAGATGCATTGGATAGGTTAGTTTTTATCTTGTGAATTGTAGCTGCATGCCTATGTGTATATCTACACATCACGTTTTCCTCGATTTGGGGGGTTATTGTGTTATCTATCTCATTATTTTTTTTCTAAATTTATTAGCAGTGTGATCAAGCATTCAAACCATGCATTGAAAAAGACACCTAAGAAGCTGAGTTCAGAGCTGAAAGAACCAGCAGAAAATGGAAAAGAACTATCCAAAAAGGATGTACAGAAGCAATTGAAGGGTGATAAGGATCCATCAGAGAAGAATAGTAAAGAACAGAGGGTGCAACCTATTTCCCTACTTTTTTTTCTCCTTTTTATCCCCTTTCTTTCTTTTGTCATTGATCTTTTATTGACACTCTGTTGCACAGAGAGAATATTTTGAAAGGGAGATGGAGAAACGATTTATTCGTACAAGCCCCTTAGGTAAAGACAAACATTATAACAGGTATTGGTGGTTCCGCCGTGATGGGAGGATATTTGTAGAAAGTTCTGACTCCAGGGAGTGGGGTTATTACAGCAGCAAGGAAGAGGTATTAAATACAGATGACCTGCTATATATGCATTTTCTTTATATATATATATATATATATATAAAAGTATAACTTTGTAATTTTCTGTTGGTATGCTTGAATAGCTTGATGCATTGATGGGTTCACTGAATCGTAAGGGTGAGCGGGAAAAGGCACTGCAAAAACAACTGGAAAAATATTATGGTAGAATATGGTGAGTTAGATTTGTTTTTCAATATATGATTTTCATAGAGTACCAATATAATATTTTTAATCCTTGATTGCATTTCACGTAGTGGAATATGGTGATATATACTTGAGTAGAAGCCTTAGTTTTAGACTTAGTCAAACATGCGCATATGCTTTATAGATGCTGTAAGTCTACAAAATGAATGAATAAATATGCCAGAGAAACACTAATATTTGTGTATCTTAAATATAAGAGTAAATTACTTGTCATCTCCTGAGAGATATCTTAATTACATGATCCTTCATTATATTATGAAAATATATATAGACCTCCATTGAAAGTTAAAAAAATATTATACAATTTAACCTAATTTTGTATTTAATCTTAGTTAAGTTATTTATATGTCTAAAATACCCTTTATAAAAGAACAAAAACAAAAAGCTTGTGAAATTCAAATAATTTATTTATTCATTTCCTTTTAGTAATATTGAAGTAGAAGAAGAAACAAAAATACATTGAGTAATTTATAAAAGCTGTTTTATAAATAATAGACAAATTTAAAGGTTCTTAAGGGATATTTTAAACATATAAATGATTTAACTAAATTTAAATTCTAAATTAGGTTAAGTTGTAATATTTTTCTAACTTTTAAGGAAGGTTCGTGTATATTTTCACAATAGAGGGGAACGTTATGTGATTAGGGGAGCTCTAAATATAATGTTTCTTAGTGTTTCTTATTTAGAATGATCTTCAAATTGTACTGATAGTATAGAGTCGTTGGCATTGGTTTAAGTAAAATTTATCTACTAGGATTTGACATGAATCCAATTTGATTAATAATAATGACCTTAGTTACTTCATAGTGAAACCCGTGTTTCTAATTTGGATACACGTAAACTTTCTACCTTTGAATATAGGTTTATGAACATTTTTTCCTTCACCTGAATTTTACTATTGTATGTTTTATAGTTCGGAACTTCAGAAGAGATCAAAGGATCTGATACATAAGATTGCACTGGATGAGTCTGTGCTTCGAAGGTCAACTCGTGTTCGAGCCCCACCTAGGGAAAATCCTGCCAATGCTTTCCTCAGATATGTTAACAAACGGAAAGAAGAGTAGGTGATACAAGGTGGTCTTACATCTGGAAGTTCGCTCTCAGATTGATGAAAACTGGAACATTTAAGGGACTCGAATGTATGCTTATTAATTTCTTTGGTGGATACATAGTGGGGGCAAATGATTGAGTTGGTTCAGGGCCTGGGGAGTAGTAGGGGAATTAAGCTGTCTTTTAATCAATTATTGGATGGTGGACAAGCATGTATTTATGCTTGATCCTGAAATTTTGTATATGGCTTTTGCCATTCTTCAATAATAGCAGTAATCGGAACAAAAAACCATGTCTTTACTCTTTACCCTATTTAATTGATTATTTTGTTCTATTGAATGGTTGCCTCGTATGGGTGTGGAGAACTACATTTGCAGGGAATATCCTTGCATATTATAGTTGCACTTGCATGTAGCTGAAGCACCACTATTGCAACCATGGTCACAGGAAGAGCTATACCTTTATGGCAAATAATTATGTTTTGACACTAACATTTTTTATATCTACCTACTCACCATTAATTTAATATAAAATAATAAAATTTATTATTAAAATATTATATATTCTCAAATAAGTGTAAAAGTGACAAGAATTTATTAATATAATAATAACATTACTCTCTCATTTATATTTAGTTATGTAATTAATAATTTTAATAATTATTATATTTAAATGATGATGATTGATTTATGATTTAAACAATAACATTTGGTTTTAGGATTTCTTATATGTTATATTCATTGTTGTAAGAATCAAGCACCGGTTCAACTAATTAGATTGAAAACACGTCTATAGTTCAATTTGGTTCTTCTAAAAAAATTGAGAATGTGAAATGTTTTAAATCGGCCAAGAACCGACCGAATCGGCCAGTTTTTATGTGAACTAGTCAAATTACGGTTCATATGATTTATGCTGAACGATGACATGGTACCTTGTAAGGGTGTCACGTCATTGGTTTGGCTAATGCCAAGCAGCATATTTATTTTCCGAAATGTTGAACATAAAGTTCAAACCCATGAACACCATCACTAGGTGAGTGGTACTTTGCCACTAAGCTAATGCCTCCTTTACTTGTACAGGTGCAAAACTTTATATATATTATAATCTTAGTATAATATAAAAATTGTTTTTTCTAAAATTACGTATTTATTATATTAATATTTTTTTAGTATATAATGTTATATAATATTTATAACACAACATTTTTAAATATATATATATATATATATATATATATATATAATATTACCACCAGTTTGACTATAATTTGATCATGGTCGAACCACAAAGAGATTGGGCAGGATGATTGGCAATCGTTATCTCGATTTACCTTTTCCGATCCAATCGATTTTTAAAACATTTGTTGCATCTTGGGAGTCCTCTTTTTCCTCCTGACCTGTATCTTTCTCTTTTTATGCTTGTGCTATTCACGAATTTGACAGGAATTCATTCTACATTGGGGAACTTAAATTGCCCTCCAATTTGTAGTCTTCTTGGGCACAAAGTGGAACATTTAAAAAACAATGAAAAATGATATATAGACCCGTGCACAGATGAAATGAAGCTACCTAACCTGACCACATGAGCTTGAAGTAAAGGGGCTAGCAAATAGTAATTATATTCAAAACTCTTATTTGAACATGTCATGGCCATTAGGAGTTACGTTACCAGGACAGCAGATCCATTATGTGTTCTCAGGGCACCAGTTCCATGTAACACAGTGCAAAAGCAGAACTCTAGCCACAAAAAAGCATTGCTTCGAAAATGTAAAGCTAGATTATCTCGACCACAGCTCGTCCAACAATGCTTCCCTGGTTGAGATCTTGGAATGCTTTGCCTGCCTCCTCAAAGTTGTATCTTCTAGAAACAGCATGGGCAAGATTGAAGATACCTGTTTCTGCCAATCTAACTAACTTTGGAAGATCTTGCCTTGCCCTGCCTCCATATGAGCCAATAACCTTTATCTGCTCAAAGAGACAGCTTAAGGGTTCATAGCAATAGTACAAGGCACCAAAGAAGAAAGTCTTTAATATTCTCAGAAGAATAGAGAATTCTTTACAATACATAAAGCAATACTAAACTTCGTTTCTACAATTTGAGCTCAAAGATTGTCTTCAATCAGATTAATCAAGTGAATGCAAGTTACTTCAATGAACTGGTCCAGCTAAGAACCTAAATTGGCTTGGCTGGGGGAAAAGAGAGAGGAAGTTGAAAGAGGCGAACCAAGCAAGGTAAACAGGTAAACAGTACTGTAGCTTAAAATTTTGGCCTTCCATTCCATTGATTTTAATTGTGACATTCTTGGAATTTATCACTTATTAAATGCACGGTTTGTCCTTTGATGATCTAAATTTTCAATATTCAGAAACGTGAACCATATGAAACTAAATGGGTTGCACAAAGACGAGATTATTATATGCTGCCTCCTCCTTCAAACTTAAGTATTTCATTGGCAGCTTCATCTAGTTTAAGAGTAGCATTTCTAGTTAGCTAATGCCAACTTGATTTATTTAATATAAGAAACACAATTATTCTGCAAAAGGGAAAGAGAGAGAGAATCATGATCATAAGCAAAATGTTGCAAACTGCAGGGGGAGAAAAACGATAGCAGAACATCAATATAACCAAAAAAAGAAAAGCATTGATACACAATATAATCACAGCTTTTGATTACTAAGTTTCAGATTTTTAATTTTTTAATGTTTTTGCAAAACAAGTTTAAGATGGATTGACTTATTTACACTTCGAGAAAATTAATTTTAAAAGGGGGGCGGGTGTTCTAAACAATTCATAGAGGACTAGCTTGATTTCAATTTGAATAGAGCCAGTGTTATCTTTAAGCTTACAGTTGGGAGTATAGGGAGCAAGTTAATAGTAACAAAGATCCATCACATATGCAGAATACACACCTTCCTACGAACAAGACGATTTATATCCACCTGTCCTACAGCACCAGATTGTGCTAGTCCAATCATCACAGCTTTTCCTCCATCCTTCACACTTTGTGTGCACTGGGAAAACGTCTGTGGTTTCCCCAAGGCTTCAACAGCAATATCAACACCCCTTCCACCAGTTATTTCCTGTCCAAATTAGTCTAAACAACTAAATAAGGCCTCTCTTCAGTCTTCAGAGTAAAAGAAATGATACAGCCTGAGTGGAAAATTTGATTTCTTGTGTGTGCTTCTTTCTCTCCCTGATTCTTGTTTTTGGAGGAGAGAGGGGGGGGGGGGGGGGGATGCAATATCTAAAAAATGGTGCCAAAAAAATAAATGATT
>JASKGM010000014.1:13078672-13091702 GCA_034509205.1 Ceratonia siliqua
ATGAAGATGAAGGGACAGTGATAGGATGAGAGTGGGGGTGATGTTAACAAATTGCAGCTTCTGCTTGGAAAAGAAGCTTTAGCTTTAGCTTTCAGAAGTAGGGACAGCACTCCTCAATGGCGGTGACGCTTCTTCAATTAGCTTAGCTAGTAAGTAGTAAACTGCAACAGCCAACCTTAGATTCCTTTCCAACCATTTTTCAATTATAATATTTTAGTTCAGGAATTATACAAGCTCTCCCTTTCTCTCTGTTTTCATTTATATTTCTGTGACCTCTGCAAGCTAACAATTTGTTGTTAACATTAAAATACTTTCTTCCCCAATTAACAAATCCATATTCAAAAAGAGCTTAAAGTTCAGAAAAAGAAAAACCACCCTGACATAAAAAAGCAAGAGAATTTGTTGGGGTTGGGTAGCATTTGATCTTCCAGGAGTTCATTTCTTCATTGATATTCTGAAGCTCTTTAGGGTTTACCAGTGCATCTACGGCTTCTTTCTCGTGGTCTCTGTTGTTTTATCCGTCTTTACAGGTAAGTCTTCTTTTTCTTTTTCCCAATAATTTTCAGTCTATCAATCCTCAAAATATACTTCTTTGGCCATAAATCAAATCCCCTTATTGGTTTTTAAGGTCTTTTTTATTTCCCTGAACTCGTATATCTAGTTGGAATTGTGTCTCCTGTAGGTTTCTTGATGTGTCCTTGTATAGATCTGAGAGCATTGTCTCGTTTCCCTCCCAGTCTGAAAGCATGATGCAGTTTACATGTTAGCACGATACATTTTTTATGAGCTTGATTAGTTTATCCTTGCTTACTGTGGAAGAAAGTACTCAGCAATGCAAAATAACTCTTACTTCGCAATCTCAGATTTCTGTCTTACTGGACTTTTTTTTTTGGTTATATAAATTGAAAATGATTGACCATTTTTTTTAGTAAGTACTCGTTTGGCTTCTGGACGTACAGATTGTTATTTTTGCATAATTTTCTTATATGCCTTGTCTCTGCATTGGCATTTGAAATTGAGTGTTAGCTGAATTATCTGGCCTTGAAATTTTGCTAGTTGCAGGGTAGTGCGTGATGCACTAGTAGTTCAGACTTTGGTTGCTAATATTGCATGCTGGCATTTAATTTAGCACTACCCTTCTGCCACGAATTGTAAGTTTCACTTCTATCTGAGTAAATTTACTTGTTCTATGATGGAAGGTGAATTTAGGTAGTACGAGTTAAGAGTTTTGTGATAGCAACTTTCTGTATGTGTGGATCAATTACCTTCAACTATCCAAGAGAATGATATATAACTGTTTACAGTCTAATATGATATGAAACCCCTCTTTCACTTTATACTTCAATGAAAGACAAAATGTTAACTCAAACTATATGTGGTATTGGCTCCCTAATAAGCTGAAAAGTAATCTGTAATGGTAGATGCTTCATTAAAGGGGAAAAAAGTTTGTTCTGGGGTTGATCTTCGATTTGCATTGTTTGTTATGTGTAGTTATACCATTCTTGAAAACTTCTGTAAGCTCTGTTCGTTTCTCTTTAGTGGAAGCTGATAAACCTCCTAATTTCTTCCTAGTTTACCTTAAAACCATTTTGTTCTTCGTTTGCTTCTTCTTCTGAAATATCTTGTAACTATTTACATTCTATTAATTTTTAGATTGTCTGGAGAAAGATGGCAGCGGAGCTTGTCAACGCTGCAACAAGTGAGAAACTTGCTGAAACTGACTGGATGAAAAATATTGAGATCTGTGAGTTAGTTGCTCATGATCGAAGGTATCCACAATGTTTTCTTCTCCTTACATGGTGTTCTCTCTTTCTGATTGATGAATATCTTAAAACATCACTAAGAGAAATGAATACTGTATTCCTCAGTTTTGCTTGTTTCTGGAACAAAATATTAAATTAGAAGACCTAAGTTAGTTGGGAAACACCTGATATCTGGTGCCTAACTTAATTTGCAATTCCAACTATGTTCATCATGATCTTTATTCACCTCCATGCATAGCTTGGTGCCTGATCCTGGCTGGCTTTTAACTGGATTATGAATATTATGGGCTCATTAATGTGCCAGAATAATCCAAGCAGTATCACTGTTCTTAACCATCATCTTTTTTGAATATGAAGGCGAGCTAGAGATGTTGTTAAAGCTATCAAAAAGAGACTGAGTAGCAAAAACCCCAATACGCAACTGTATGCAGTCACTGTGAGTAGAATGACTTTCCTATAAATTTAATTACATGTAAATTTTCATGTGAATTTTCTAAATATTATTACCTGTAAATTACATGGGAATAGGAAATAGCGTCTGAAGGAAAATCTACACTCCAGCCCTTGTACCGCTCTTTATTTATAATACTTTGAAATAGAATTTAACTACAAAATTAACTCCTTGAGATAAAGTTGAAATATAAAGTAATCTTAAAACTAAAAGACTAATCTAATTAGGAAACTATACTATCATAATTAGAAGATAACTCCTAATTAGAATATAACTCTTTAACATTACCTATACCCAAAACTCATAAAAAAAAACAGAGTTTGATGCAACACAGTTTTATTTATCCCTGAAACAGAGAAGCTTGGTTATTTGACTTTCTGTGACTGGAAATTTATGTTGTATGCTTTCCTGCTTTATCGTGACCTACTAAGTCATCTGTTCATCTATTGATTTTCTAGCTGTTGGAAATGTTGATGAACAATACTGGAGATCATATTCATAAGCAAGTGATTGATACAGGAATTGTTCCTATTCTTGTGAAAATTGTGAAGAAAAAGGTGTGAAACTTTCTGCACACAGGCTATTGTCCTGCAGTGATTTTATTTTTTCTTTCAACCTCATTATTTTTTTTGTGTCTTTTTTCTTTAACTGCAGTCAGATTTGCCTGTAAGAGAGAGGATATTTCTCCTGCTAGACGCCACACAAACATCTCTTGGTGGTGCTTCTGGAAAGTTTCCCCAGTATTATAATGCATATTATGATTTGGTGGTAGGTACAAATATTTGAAATAAATTCCTAGGATTATGGTTTGATCTAGATTCTAGAATAATTTGATTAACAGGTGGCAGCTGGGCTGCTGTCTTAGCATAGTAAGAAAGAAGTGTGGTTCTTTTTAGTATATGATGTTGAAAATCCAAGTGGTGATATATGGTTTTTGGTTTAACTAGATGAAATCGTACGGAGATGAAGCTGATATAACACACATTAATCAATTTAGTCAAAAATTGCATCTCTAATTGCTTTCTGAAGGGAGTAGTATTTTTTGTTCATATTTTAACAAGATAGATGGTACTAACTTCATATGCTACATTAGGGTAATGGTGGAGCAAGTCATGTGGAAGTTGTTGTTATAGGTTTATGGAGTGCAATTGTGATGATTATTTGGGAAGATTGTGCTAATTGGTAAGAATGATATAGGCAGTACTGGAGGCAGCAGATGGTAGTATATTTGTCCGAGATCCTGTGGGATGCTGGATGCCAATCATTCAGAATCTCTCTTTTCTGCTAATAAAACTTTCTTTCTAACAGATAGTTTGTTGCCCGAATTGTAGACAGCCTTCACCTTCCATTCCCTTTGTATATGATACAAGTGAAGTAATTGTATCGGAGCACATTTTTGTTGATATCAGTTATACATCTTCTAAACGTCAATGCTAAAGCGAAAGCCAATTACTACATTATGTTTACGTTTTACAGAGTGCTGGTGTGCAGTTTCCTCAAAGTGATCATGTGGTCCAATCAAATCGTCCTAGTTCACAACCTAGTAAGACCAGTAATGCACTGAATGGGGAGCAGGCCTCACCTAGAGTTGAAGGGTTTGCTCAGCAAGCAGAGTCCCAGACTGTTCCTGAATCTAGGTGACTTGCTTCTTATGTTTTGTGTGTTAACTTATCGTGGACCTGATAGAAGTACCTCTACTTCTACAGTCAAGTTGCGTCTGATAAGAAATAGAGCCAAAATTTCTAACTGAATGTATTATTATGATGTTAGCCAAATATACTAGTTTTAGGTCAAATGAAAAGAACCAAAGTAGATAAATGTCAAAATATACTATGATTGTTTTTCTGTTTTATGATAAATTCAAAAGGGGGAATGATTTTTGATCTGGAGACCTCTTGTGAACTGGTGGAGAAATATCCTTCTAAAAGAATTGTTCTTATCATCATTTTTATCTAGCAAAGAACAACTCTTATTCTGCACATATCTTTTGCAGCATTATTCAAAAGGCTACTAATGCACTAGAAGTCCTAAAAGAAGTCCTTGATGCTGTTGATGCTCAGCATCCTGAGGTATGTCAAGAAACTATCCTACTGGAACCAGAATTTGGTGTTCAATAATATGACTTGCATTTCATCTTGATATGTAATAAATTATACAATGGGCATTCATATGCCTTAATATGCTTCTCTGGTAAAAAAAATAAGCGTCCAAAATTTTTGTTGCTTTTGGGTTTGTTATTGATACCAAGGACTGAGATTGAGAGGCTCATTTAGTGATTGATAATGGATAGTTTAATTGTTTGGAAGCAATAATTATGATGAACGATACATTTTTGGCTTAAGTTATCAGCTTGTCTACACGAATAAAGGTCAAAGGTAAAAAAAAAAAAGAAAAAAAACATAAGCATTTTCAGCTATTAAGTTTGGCATTCTGGTTTTACTTATTCGTGTACATTCAAGACCTTCCACGCTGTAAATCCTGGGCCAGCATGCCAGACCAAAAGAGAGTATTCTACACATACACACGCCTACACGCACGATGGTCCCCAAGTTTCTACTGAAAAATGCAATTATGCTTTCCTTATTCATTTTGTCAAGGTGCCGATTGTTTCATTTCTGGAGATAATGAAGTTTTTAGCATCATTTTTTTTTCTTTTTAAAAGAAAAAAAGGAGACACCTTCAAGATTACAGACCAACTTAAATATTGAGACATCTACCTGCTGTAGGAATTTGTGACTATGACGATCTTTAAATGTTGTGTATCTGCCGAACTTATTGCCTTAAAATATATATGTGGAGCCTGTGAATAAAGACATTCACCATTTTCTGAAACTATGTTATGTCTTTTTTAGGGAGCAAGGGATGAATTCACCCTTGACCTTGTAGAACAATGTTCATTTCAGAAGCAAAGGGTAATGCATCTTGTGATGACGTCTCGGTAAGGCTGCTTTAAATTTCTCTTGTATGCTTTTGGCATATATATTTCTTCTGTCCCCTCCTTTCTGGATTTGAGAGGATGGATGGTAGTGTCTTTTGCTTCTGGTCTGTTGGTAACTTCTGGAATTTGCTTGATGTTTCATCCTACCTGGAGGTTTAGGTTAATGACACATACATATGCTGCAGAGTTTTTGTTTTTTCAAGTTGCTTCGTGTTATTTTCTATTGATGCAGGCAGAATCTTAGATGAAGATTTTATCTACATATTCAATCGATATATATACTTAATGGAAAAGTATATACATGTATTTGCACATGCATGTATTGATTTTATGGTTGATTGTAACTCTAACTGTATTCTGCTTTGATCTTTTGCAGAGATGAGTGGATAGTTTCTCGAGCAATTGAGTTAAATGAGCAGCTTCAGAAAGTTCTTGCAAGACATGATGACCTTCTTTCAGGCAGAGCTACAACAACTGCTAATCGTTTTGACCATGAAGAAGCAGAGGAGGAAGAGGAGGCTGAACAGTTATTCCGAAGGTACTTTGCCTGTTCTTTAAACTTACTATTATTATTCCCTTTTTATGAAGGATGACACTGGATTTTGAATATTTCTTCGTCTCTGTACGATAACACCTGGCAGATTACGCAAAGGAAAGGCTTGTGCAAGGCCTGAAGATGAAGAGAATGCATCTGAGTTCCCTCACTTGGGTTTTCTTGGAGAAAGACTGAATCGGCCACTAATTAGACCACTCTCTTTGAAGCCATCTCAAGAAGCCGATACTTGTTCTTCACCTGCTGTAATTCCACCTCCACATGCAAATCACGTTGAAAAGGGGCCTTCTCGCGTCGCAATTCCACCACCACCTGCAAAGCACATTGAGAGGGAGAGATTTTTTCAGGAAAACAAGATGGATGATTCTACCTTGGCTGGCCACACGAGGGACCTCTCCTTACATAGTCGCAATGGCAGCAGCTCTCACAGTGGAAGCTTTGATTCCAGTGACTGATCTTTTAACAAAAGGGCCTGCTTCGCTTTTATTTATCCTTTTTAATCTTTCAAATTTGGGGTTAGAAATTTATGTTGTGAGAAATTGGTGATTTGAGTTAGTCTTGGTGGGCTTTGTGAGAGAACAAAAGAAGGAAGAATACAGCTTCTTGAGTTCATAAAATGCATTTTCTGATATCATGCGCCCTGTCCTGTTTCAGGTGCAGGTGTGATAATGTTTTCTTCTCTAATTTCTAGGGAATTATATATTTTTCTTTTCCCTTCCTCGATTTTAAGCCCTGCTAAAATTTTTTAGATACAGTTGTTTGTAATTATTTTATTTGTGAAGTTCCATCATCTAGTGCCTGCGTTGGAGTATATCCTCTGATGTCTGTTAACTTCTGTTGCACTTGCACAACAGAAAGGTGTTTTATCATCTTTCTTTGTATAATTTGTAAGAGGAAGAAGAACTGTTATGAATTTAATTTGAGAGTAAATTAGTAAAATGTTTTAAAATATAGAAAATTTGTTCCCTCTCTTTATCCGAATTATGAAACAAATTAGAGGGCTCAAGGGAAGAGGAATGGGAATTGTTCCCCTTTATCTTTCTTTTTTGTCAACAAAGTATTACAACTCTGCTTTCCCAGCTACTGCAGACGAGGTTTCCCAAGTCATGAAACCCAAGTAACAATGCTTTACAGTTTACATACATACAAGAAGAATTCTGCTGAGTATACAAACCAAAGTCATTATACATGTTTTCTTTTTCTTTTCCATCCACAAATGCCGCGCCTAAACTAGGTTCGACACCTCCTGAGCGCACGCCTAGGTCTATCAATAGCAAACGATGCTGATAATATGCATATACAAGAAAGAAAAAAAAAATCCATTGCCTTTGAGGGCAGGGGGAAATGTATTTTAACGAAACAAGGGGAATATTCCCCACTGGTGCAGAAACCCCTCACCGGTAGTGACTTCGAGAAACAACAGAAGCAGCACAGCCAGCATAGCTGCTCTTCCATTCCACGTTTCAGCACTTTTTGTCCAACCCCATTGCCATACCAATACTGGAGGTGGCAGCTCCCTACGTTGTGAGTCATATACTGCCAATAACTCTTCTACACTGCCCAGGGGAACCAAAGACTGCCAAGGGATCCACACTTTCAATTAGGTCGGATAATGCAAGCATGCAACTACATAATAGACAAATATCACATAAACTCGAACTCAATATTGTAAAATTGATGACAAACAGTTCTCACAAAAGGAAATTTTGTGTGTTTCTGTCACAACTCAAAAGTAAACACTGAATATAACATCTCTTGAAGCAATACGAAAATATAAATATATATGGAGTTCAGAAGGGTACCTGACGAGCTTCAAGATTTGAAACTGCCATGGCACCAACATATGGGAGACTCTCAATTACAGCATCTGCCAAATCCGAAATGAAGTTGGTCTCACATCCTAGAGCAGGAACCCGACCCCACTTTTCTATACCAGATTCTAGAGCCAATTCTTTATATTCAACATCAATTTCTTCTAGAGTTTCAATATGCTCACTGACAAAGCTGTCAATAAAGCAGAAATTAAACAACATATTAGTGTCTCCTTGTTTATTTACGGGTCTGAGAGAGAGATGCCAGGAGTATACAGATGGGATGGAAGTATTATCACAAAAACAAGGAAGGCTAACATTACCTGATCGGAACAGCCAGCAGACTTTTTACTCCCTTTTTCCCAAGTTCAACTATTGTCTCATCTGTATAGGGTTTTAACCATTCCACTGGTCCAACTCTACTCTGTAGAAGAATTATAGCCAATTGTCATAAACCCATAAAAAAAATGTACGTAAAAACAGTAGCGAGCTTTGGGGTAGGAAGAGATGGTAGGTCTATAGACTACTTGTCTAGATATAAATCATCTCCACCACCTATTAAGTAGTCTTGGCATGGTTCCCTTAAATCTTTTTCGAAGAGGAAGATTTCTTGGAAAGAGCTTTCTTTACGTAATGACAAGTGAATCACATGAAATGTTTGAACGTTATTGCTAAAATTGATCACTCATTTTGAAAAGAACTTCCAATCATGACTATATACTGGCAAGTAGTTAATACAAAATCCAGAAAAGAAATAATGAGTATTTAGATTACTTTCTCACTCTAGACAATTCACTTTTTTTCTAGTTCTGGCATAATTCCTATTATTATTGGCAATTTCACTTTCAGAAAGCGGTTAGAGTTCTTCTAGTAGTATTCCATATACCACATGTTCAGATAAACCCCGGTGTGTATGCAATTTTTCTTAATATAAATCAATATCACCTATTAATATTTGAAATCAGAACACCAGGAATGACAAAATTAGTACCTGATAAGCAAGGGTGTATGCATTAGTTATCATTCTTTTCTCCAGTTCTTCCATTATCAAATCCACACATTCCTCCATCTCTGCCTTGTACGGATCACCAGCCTCTTCCACATATGCAAGTGGCACCCCATGTGCACTAAAGAATATCATGACCTGCCATGGGCTACTCAGGCTAATATGCATACACAGCAAGCAAAGTGACTCCCAAGCACAAGTTTAAGGGAAACTCATTTTCAGGAAAAATTCCTTGAACAATACCAAATGAAGAAAAAAAGAATAGCCGAAATTATTGATAGACACACCCTTTTTTTAACAAAACCAATATAAAATCATAGTATATACCATATTGGCATTTCACAATCTCCCAAATACCTTTAGAATTAGTAAAACGTATGATAAGTTACTGTTACCATTCCAGTTTACCACTCTGTTATCCAAACCAGAGATAACTGATACATCCACTAAATAACTTGTGCTGTCAACATTTCAAGTAGAAATGTAACAATGCTAACAGAAAATGTAAGGGAACCACACTTTTTCTTTCCCTAGTCATTCAAACTTAAGAAGATACAGTACCTCCTCAGTGCAGTCAAAACCTTTTAACTCCTTTTCAATTAAATTTGCCATGGCCTTTATGTAACCTTCACGTTGGTACCATGAAGGTATCACTGTGTGCTGCATGTTGACTAGATACTGATCCTCGCTGAAGAACCAATTAATAATTTTATAACATGACATTGTTAGATTATATATATGGAGCATCATTATGTGACAACAGTACTTTTCTTTAAGTAATCACCGGAATATACTCTCCAGGAGACGTAGGCTTGAACCACTGGTTGATATTGAAAATTGAGGATAAAGTGGAAGAACAACAAGCTTTGTAATTCCATCCCTTTTAATCTACATGATATATTTCAAAGAAAAATATAATTATAACCAAATTGAAAGGAAATCATTGACAAAGAAATAACAAATAAATTTGTATTGATTACTTAGACAAGTATAAGTTTACCTGTATCATTCCCCCCACCATGTTCTCTATATGTTGTCCCAATTATGTGTAAATCCAGTTTTCAATTTCTTTTACCCTGAACTCCTTTTCTTCGTATTCCTTCCTTCTTTCTAAATTTTTTTCTCTTTAACAATAAAAAAATTATTACGAAAATGAATTATTTCTTACTTGCATTACTACTTTAGAGTTTAGACCAACTTGAAGTTCATTTCTCTAATAGCTTTGATATATAGTGGATTAAGGTATGAATCAATTCAAACGTAGAATGCTATCCAAGTTCACACTTTATACTAAGATCAAGCTGTCCAAATACCTGTTCAATAGCTTCTTCGGTGAATGGATGCCAGTAACGCATGCCAACATACACCTTTGCAGGAACATTCTTTGCGCAAAGAGATTTCCTCAACTCTTCGGCCTGTGCACGATACTGTTAAAAGTGCAAGACAAGGATATAATAAAAAAAGAAAGTATTTAGGATTGAATATTTATACGTGTAACGTGTCCCATAGCATTAGAAACCGATTAAAACCATCCACCAAAAGTATAACACAATTCAATTGTAAAATCTTAATGAATTAGTGAAAACTTCAAATATTTGCTTGAAATAGTTGGAAAAAAAATAGTAATAGATGAGATGACAACATGATATTCTGAAAGTTAATAATTTTAAATTCCTGATAGAAGAAATAATTCTGCCTAAACATGACCATATACAGAAAGTTATAACCTCTGGTTAGAGGAATTAAAATAAACAAGATCCTGATTTCTTGAAAGAGCTCAATCTATGCCATCAACCGTTGTGCTTCTCTTTCACTTATAAAGTTTTAAGCTTTGAAAATTGACAAGAGATTAACTACGTATATCAGGTACATATACAAAGCTCAGAAAGACTTTATTTTAAAGATAGTTCACATTCTGATAAACTGAAAATTTAAGTTCTCCAATGTACTGTTTAACAAGTTAGAGTAAAACGTAACCATGAAAAGAATAATGTTAACAGGAAGTGTCTTGCCTGTGCATCAGTTATACGTCTAAGAGGAGAGCCACCACCAATTGAAGCATAGCCTTCTTTGCTCTTTGGTGCTCTTAAAACAGATACAAATTGGGCCAACGGCTTTTGAAGGAAACCAAACAACCTTGGCAACCGTATAATATCCTGTGTGATACATAAGATAATGCTAACCATAAAAAAATATGAAATTTAAAGTTTTAAATTAAACTCAACCTTAAAAACCACAGATGCATTGTGAGTAAAAACTTTAGTATTACAGGGTCAGCAAAAAGGTTAAACAAAAAAGGCTGCACATCTTCGAGAGTCTCAGGACCTCCAAGGTTTAGTAATAATACACCAATCTTATCATCACCAGTAAGAGGTGTATCAGAAACATCTTGAGTTGTTGAAGTTACTAAAGCTCCCACCGGCAACAAGTGCTTGTTGAGTGATTTCTTGGAAACCAAGGGCTTTGCTTCAAACCATCCTGGAGAATATGTGGCCACTGTGTAATTTTTTAACGGATTAGAGTTAATAGAAGTCTCCACGTGAGTCCCAGAGAAGCGATACATCTTTTGTGAGGTACAGATTGCCTGTGGCAACAGCCTATGAAAGCAAAATGTATCAAGAGTTTGAAATGATTCTGTTAATTTTGAGCTTTATTGATAAAATATTTTAGAAAAATACAATTTTTTATGATGAAGTTAAAGTGTAATTTTGGCACTAAGATGAAACCGTAATTGTTAAATACTTTGCACAAGGAAATGAAAGGGCTGTACCTTAGCATTCGACACAGGCAAATTTAGGAAATCAAGAAAAGTCAGGGGTGGATGCACAATGGGTAAGAAATTATAAAATAAAAAAAAAAGTGTGGAACAATCTGTAACACTTCACTAACAGCTTCAAAAGACAGAAAAATAAGAAAGTGAAAATATTTTTAGTCTACTCAGGTTTTTGAGTATCCCATGAAATTAAAAGGACACATTTCAATATTAGTGTCTCATTAGGACTTGAAATATCAATATTGTTATTAATACAAAAAGTATTGGACTCAACGAAATCCTTGTATGCTATTACAGTAATGCAATGGTTACTTTAAGATGGCTCTCCAGCAATAGGTTATGTATGACATATTTTATTCTAAATTATAGTTGGGTTATAAACATTACGGCGTAAGCAATGTAACCTAATATTATATCACTTCGTTTTTAACCATCGAATGCCCTTTTAAACCCCATTAATCCCAATTATATTATGTGCAGCTTAATGAAAAACAAAGAATTACTTTCATGATTAAGAATTGAGAAGCTATCATTATATAGCCAGGGCCACTAGTTCAGTCTGTTCAGATGTCAGAATAAGGTATCCTTTTCATTGGTTAGTTAAAATGAATCCATCCTAAGTCCTAACAAATACATTACAATAAGAAGTAAGGAAATGCTAAGAATCCATTCTAAGGAACAAATGAAAAGGTTGTTTAATTCTGAGAAAGCTAATTAACAAGAGGTTTATAGAGAAATTCAGAAAATCTGGTCGAAAACACATATTGGAGTTGAAGAAAAGATACAGGGCAAGGACAGTGCACAGTATGCATAACTAAGTGGGAACCATTTAAGTTATACGATTGAATATAACTAAATGGCGCAATCAGAAAAAGGGGGAAAGGAACACTTACAGAGGAAACTTGCAATTACGAGAAGCATAAGTGAGGCATGGAGGAGGGCGAAACGTGTGCGAGGAAGAAGATGAGGAAGGAGACGAAGGGCTATGAATTGGAAAGTTCATAGCTTGATATAACTATATAACTCAGCACAGCCACCGCTTGCTCGTCCTTCGCTTACTATTCCAATATTTGAACCCCAAGCAAAAAATTGGTCCCGATGGGAGAACTGAACGCACAAGAAACGGCCCAGAAAGCAACTGAAAGAAGAAAGGCAAAGAAAATTACGAGAAAAGGAGCAAGCACTAAGCGGCAGGTGAGCTATTAATGAAGAAAGAAGAATATGAAAACTTGTCGAATGGAGGCCATGAAGTTTTCAGAATACTTGTTGTTATAGTTCTAGAGAAAATGTTAGCTTGTGAGTGGAAGGGTGAAGGGACCCTGCTGAGGCCTGAGAGCGACCAGTGAGATTGAAATAAATCCACACCACCTCTTCCTTTTGTTTATCTCCACTTCCTCCATTATTTTTTACTGCCCACCATTTTCCAGGATTATCTTGTTCCCTTCATAGATAAAGACAGCATTTTGTTTTTTGTTTTTTATCACTGCAGTGACATTACGCGGTATTTTTCAAACACATAAAATATAAAATAAACGATTGGGACATGAGGTAATGACCAAATCTGAATCTGTATTGCCGTATTGGCTCGTCATCGTTGCTTTTGTGTTTACTGTTCACCATTACCTATGTACTATAATAATTAAAGATAGACGAATTGATTCACCATACAGAGAAAAAACAAAGGGGGAAACAGAATCCGAATCCAATTATTATATTATATATACCTCTCTCCCAA
>JASKGM010000014.1:13091802-13103850 GCA_034509205.1 Ceratonia siliqua
AACACAATCGCATTAGATTCTGTATAACAACGGGAAACTGTCGTCAATACATTTTCAATTCCATGGTAATTCCAATTTGTATACAATTAAGCGGCTAATCTAATGACGGTTTAAGCAGACTCAGATCCATCAAATTTGCATGTGAAACATGAGAAAGCTTAGCACCGAGCATTGACTCCTTTCTCAGCCACCAACTCATAACGAATCATGATGAAGATACTGAAAAGATCAGAGCTTCTCAGAAATACTCCTCTCTTCTTCTATGTTAATTACTAGTTATACCATTACCTTCCTTGTTTCTTGTAGGAGTCTCTCCAATTCCGTTTAGTCCCTCAAATCCCACAGAAATGTCGAAGCTCCTGTCCCATCTGGTTCTGTGCAACTGCACATTGTTTCGTTCAACTTTTTCTCATCCTTTCTTTACTTTTTCTTGGCGGTGAGTCTTCACTCTTCAGGGCAGTGAAAAGCATAACGTAAAAGTTAAGCATATAATGCTACAGATGAAGTGATCGTTACTGCTAAAAAGTAAAGCAAGTTGAAAAAGATTTAAGCACGGTCTTATATTATAGAAGCTAGCAAAGTTCGAAATTTGACATCTACCCACCAAGACGCAGATTATATTCCTCAAGGTCCAAAACCCAGAAACGTCAAAGCTTTTCATTGGTACATAATTTTTTTTCCAGTTCAGTATCAGTTTCTGCATGTAGTAATCCTGTTCATGATTATTCTCAGAAGCAACGCTAGATAACCGTCTTGTTTTACAGAGAATTGATTCTTTTAGAGATGAAAGCTTGTATATGATTTATTTACCCGTTCCCAAGATATAAATTTGGAAATGATGGCCATAAAGAGAAACCCACACGAGGATTAGCTTACTAGTTACTACTTTTTATTTTAGTATTTGTCCACAGGAGTTACCTAGAGATGGAGAAGGTGTTCAAATTTTGTATGAAGAAGGGGAAGTATTATCGAACTAATGATCCAGATGAAACTTCTGTGTATTTCTTGCCCTTGTTATGATGGTCGAGCATCTTTATGTCAAAAAACCCACTTTTCCATTTATCCTAGGCCTTTGTTGTGTTGTGATATTGCTGCATCTCTCAGTGGGAATTGATCTTCTTGATTCTAACTCACCTATCAAAGACACAACTCCTATGTGGAGATATGGATCACCATTAGTAAGGTTCGAAGCGGATATCTGGTTGAGTTGCTCCACTTGATGAATTTAATATTTTTTGGCAATGTCCGCTGGCATCTTCGTACGAGCCTCACCTATTCTACAATTTCATACGGGTTCTGTGCTACACGAGGATTCGACCCTGCAAAGGATACGTCATTCCCGGAAATTAATCTTCGGATCGGCGAGATCACAGGGCTAGTAGGAGGGTAACCCGGTAACCCCCATCTCGTATGACCATCCTTGCTTTTTTTGCAGGTAACTGCACCGCCATATAAGATACCTCCTTCTAGAACAATGGAAAAACAAAGACCAAGATGTGCAGGTCTATGATTAACCTCCCGAGGGAGTTTCTTACTACACAATGCTTAGCAGTAGCAATTTTGCCTCTCCCCAAGTGGGTATGAAGTAGCAAGCCCCAGAGTAGTGGAAGCAATTCTTGCGGAATGTATCCCGGTGCTGATATCTGATAGCTATGTTCCTCCCTTCAGTGATGTATTGAATTGGAAATCATTTTCAGTTCAAGATTTCAAGCAGATGTAAAGGACATACCCAATATCAATTATCAAAAGGGTCCTCTTAGTACATTTCTCAAAGGCAGTACTTGAAAATGCAGAGAAAAGTAAAACAGATGCAAAGATTTCGTGCCTAGTGCCCCTCCAAAGAGGTTCGATGTTTTCCACATGACCGTTCATTCTGTTTGGCTAAGGAGATTGAATATCCAAATTCAAGTTCATGGTAAATCTGCTGATGGATAATGCACCACAAATTCACAGCATCCAGAATGGTTCCACATGTGAACCGTGATGACTAATAAAAGCATATAATCGACAGATTTTGTATAGGGATAGGCAGATTCTCATCTCTGTTTCCTTTTCTCACTCCCCCAAGGATGAATCCTTGGAGTGTAGTTTTGAGTCCTATACGTACATATATACTGCACAGCAGTATATTATTTGTGACTGAGAAAGAAATGAACCGTAAATACTTTTAATAATTGTGATTCTAGTTCTAAATTTTAGTATAATGCTTCTTTCTCCCACCCCATGTATAGTTTTTCTTCTTTCAAGTCTCAGTAAGCCAGCCAACGAAAAAAGAAGAGAACATTTGGGTGCCATAGAATGGCTGGGGTCATGGCCCCTCTACTCTTAGTAACTATCTGCTAGCTACAGGGACAGAGGTTATCTAGAACGTAATCAGACAACTACTTTCTCATACATGGAGTCCATGGTGATGCAAGTAGACATTACATGAACAGAGCCATAAAGTTTGCCTATCTCCCGTTTATAATAGTTTTTATTATTTGTTATACACATAAATAGGTGACTTCTAGCATACAAAATAATACTTTAACAAGTACATACGAATTATATGGATTAACTGATTTGAAATTCTCCGCTTGCATGAACCTCCTTGACCCTCTTGTCATACTCATCTTCTTCATCCTCCTCTTCCTCCATCTCTGCATCAATATCTTCTGCTTTTTCATCCTCTTCACCATCCCAGCCAAAACCTTTGACAGGCCGGGCCACTGGAGGTGGGTTTCTTGCCTCTCCGACAATTTTCATTATCTCCTCCGCGCTTTGAACAGAAAAGCTTGGGTTGTCTCTCTTGTAATAGATGGCCTGAGCTGATTCAGTCAGCTCCCTTGGTAGATTCTTCAAAAACCATGGGTGGATCTTAATTTCCTTAATAGTAATTCTCTGGAATCAACAATGAAAGTGATCTGACTGTGAGCTCCATATAAACACCTTCTAAATTCCTTATTTTAAAATGCAACTAATTTTATTTTAAAGAGCATCTTGTTTGGCAAAAACCAAATTTAAATATGAAATTTCAGTGCTCCAATACCCATTGGTTTCTCAAACGTCCTGAAACTGCTATAAAAATCCTCAGCAAGCGAAGATGGAAAGCAGTAAAAGGAGATAGAAAAGAATAATACCAAAATCATTTCTTCACGGAAAAGATATAGTAAAAGAGTGGAAAACAGGAGCGATGGAAACACTCCAGTCACACCACTCCAATCTTCAGACATAGAAATGGTGCAGAAAGAATAAAGAGGTGATTATAGTTAACAAATGTATACCTCTAAAACATAACAGAGGCGTGATATACATAATTTGTAAAGACATGACACTCTAGCTCTATTGAGATAATAGCAATATTTTGGTTACTTTAAACATCATAAAACATTGTAACATACCCTCAATGGATTAGCCACAAATATGCGAGAGAGGAGGTGTCTACAATCTTGAGATATGTGAACATAATCAGGGATTTTGTACTGAACAGCCATTATTCGCTGAAGAAGAGGACAGGAAAAGGGGATAAGAATGATATGAAAATAATGTAAGAAACAATATGAAAGCAACATTAAAAAAAATAAATATACACCTGAATCGTTTTCCTGAAATTCCTAGGGTCATCCTGGTCCTCAAAGGGATATCCTCCAACCAGCATGACATAGAGAGTCACCCCACATGACCAAACATCAGCCAACTAAGCCATTGTAAGAAGAAAAACATCGTTACATCTAAATTGGAAAAAAGAAAACAGTAATATATACCTTGGACGCACCTAAAATACTAAAAATCTACTTACACTCATAGTAGCATGATTGGAAAACAAAGCGAGAGAGAGAGAGAGTCAATGCATAAAGGTAAATTGGCTCCCTCCCCCCAAAAAAAGGAAAGTTACTGATAACATGCAGCAGGCAGGAAAGATGTAGTTAAGATTCAACATATATAAAAACAGATGAAAAGAAATCTGACAATCATTGGTAGATAGAGCACTTAGATTACCTTGCCATCATACTCTCGCCGAGAAAGAACCTCTGGTGCTATATAAGCTGGAGTTCCAACAGTTGATTTGGGTCGTGAATGCAGCAAAGATGACTACACGACAGACAAAAAAAGACTCAACTAAATATAACCATAATTATAACACCGACCTTAAAACTAGTAGAACCTTTAAAGTAGATGAAATTAATCCCAATACCTTGGAATAACCGAAGTCACAAATTTTCAAGCGAGGTGCAGGGCTTCCATCTAAAAGGGTATTTTCTAGCTTCAAATCTCGGTGGCATATTTGCTGCAAAACAAGAGTAAAAGCATAAGTTCTCACTTTGTGCATTTTTTAGCTATATGGGAAGAGGTATGATTTTTTATAAACTTAATCAGTGAGCATGATAATACCATGGTATGACAGAAACTGACACCAGAGATCAGCTGCTGAAAGAAATATCTAGCCTGAATAGTCAAATGAAAGAAAATGAGATACGAAAACAATAGTAATAACACTGCAAGCAAGAAAGACAACGAAAGCAGGAGATTCTCGGAGACTATGTGGACTTATTAACCTCATCTTCACTGAACCTGCCTGCACTACATATCCTCTCGAATAGCTCCCCTCCAGCTGCATACTCCATTACTATTGCTAAATGTGTGTGGGTCAGAACCACCTGAAAAATAAAAATCCCAATATTGAGATAAGTGTACGTTAAAAATAAAATTTAGCACCCAATGAAAATGATACAACAAGTAAAGTGCTTGCCTCCTTGAATCGAACTATATTGGGGTGCCGAAGGGACCTGTGGTTCATAATCTCTCTCGCCACGTTCTCATCAATCTGGGATTGAAAAGGAGATTACTTAGAATCACGTAGCCCATTAGGGGCTTTACATTCATCAAGTAATATAGGTACGCTGAAGTTGCTAACTCCAAAATCAAGTGCCAATTTTTTGACTTGTAACACTAACACCGATATCTGGGAACTGCTTAATTAATAAAAGTAGAAGATTTTTTTGTTGTTTTCTTTCCCCTTCTATATTTTTTAATTTTTCCCCGTGAAATAAGAATGTGGCAAATGAATGTTCATTTCCTTTCTTGGGTTTTCACAAACCAGAACTCCCACCTCAGTCGATCCTATACCAATTGTCGGTTATACAAAAAGTCCTTCATCATTCCAAGCCAGAAAGTCCAAATGCAAAACATAAATGCGATAAATCTGACACCTCTAGGATTCCTTTACTACTTTATTAATTATCTGGCAGGCAATTGAACGCAAAAAATAACAAACCTTGTGGCCACGCTCGATGTATTTCATGGCGACGAGCTCCTTGGTCTCCTTGTTCCTCATGAGCCTAGCCACCCCGAAATTCCCAGTTCCCAAATCTTTCACCGCCTCGTACTTATCCATAACTTCCAATCTCTTCCGTTATTTCCTCAGGTTGAACAATGGTACCAGGTATGGCTTTGTCTGAATTGGCAAGCAAGTCCCTTCTGCAATCAAAGTACCATTTTGAACTTCTAATACGAAAGGAGTTTGCTTTCGTAGGGGGCTGTTGGGCTAAATCGAGAGCATTGAAATGCCCGTATTATAGACAGGGAAGGCCAATTATGAATTTATGATGGAACTTTGCAGTGAGGGAGAAGGTGGGGGAGAGTGAGGAAGAGGAGTGTGCACGTGGGACTGTGGTGAGAGAAAGGCTCAGAAAAATTGCTAAAGAAAAAAGGGAGAATGGGAATGCATGAGGACCAGCTTGAATCCAGTGAGTGCCAGTGCCGCTTCGGCTTCGTTATCGGTTGGTCACCTTTCTTCCCTGTTATTTGTTTATATGATTTTTGCTTGAGCTTTCGAGTTTTGACCTTTGGATCGCCATTGGATCTCTAAAAACGCCGTTGCGGTAGGGGACACAAGGCCTCGCTTTGACTTCGTGATTGCCGTTTTGACAAGGTGTCTTTTACTTTAACTGCCTCTTTCCTTCCCTCTTTGTTTTTTCATGGATTCGTTAAAAATAACAAACACGATGCAAATTGATGGCCTGGGTATTAAAACCAGACATCAACCACCATTTCTTAAATTAAAATTTTAATTTAATTTAATTAGATCAAAACACTATAAGAAATGAATTAGATATTAACTAAATCGTTCTTAATTTAAAAGACTTTAATACCAAATAGTTATAGAAAAATAGAATACCCAAAATAATAGAACATAGAAACGCGTTGATGAAATTGAGAAGGGAAGACACCGTCTGGTTGGCATTGGCCGACAAGGAGCACCAGCTGAGCGTTGGGATTGGCCCTCCTTTCCCGAAGCATTATGGAGTAAGTACTCCATCAGTTATCATTAAAAGCCCTTGAATAATTTTATCCAATCAAACTGAAATGTCAAACGTTGTCGTGTCATGCGAGTCATGTGCCTTCTGCCATCCCAGTCAATTCTTGTCTCTATTGTTTTCTTTCCATGCCTTCTCATCTCTTCTCTGATCTTTCCCATATCTAGTTCAGTTCAAAGGCTCTATTGATGACCCAGTTACTATAAATGGTTCAAGTCCTTCATTTAATGACTTCCTACCAAAACCCAGGTTGGCTTCATGCACTCAACATTCTTAACGAGAATATTGAATAATATAAATTTATTTTATTTTATATAATATTTAACACGTATAAAAAATTATATTATTTTATATAGTTGTAATTTTTTTATATAGTCACCATCGATAAAAAAATATAATAAAAATGATACGATAACACTATACAATGATTATATTATAACACTGCATCGTTAGTGTTACTATTATCACTACCCCACTATCACTATCACTGTTATCCTATCCCACTACTATTATATTATATAATCTTATATATTATATATTTTTACAACAAACACATGATAATATAATAACTTATACAATACTATCAATTTTTACTTATACAATTTAATCTTTATTTTATACAGCAACCCAAACAAGGCATAACAAAACCAAAGAATCCTATTAAGTTGTTAATTAACTATTTGAGGAGAGAAGAAGCCGACACACCCCATAGACCCTCACTATATGCTTCATTATGACACTGCACTCAGAAAATAGACATAAACCTACCCTGGATTAAGACGTTAAATCTGCTCTTATCCACTCTTTTCCAACTAGTTGCTCTCTTGTTTCCTCTGCAAGTCTGCTGCATATTCATCCTCATCAGCAAGCACTTAAGGCTTTAAAAGTTGGGCCCTAAATAAAGTATGCAAGTCACATTTAAGATGGGTTTAGGATTGGATGGTGTATCGTGAAGCCCGCTGGACAATCTTGTACCACCTCGAATGAAAGAGCCCAATAAACATTTCTGACTTGGTCTTCATTGTGCATCGCTGGACGATTGCACACGTCATCATGTGGGCCTAACGAGAACTGTTTTAACGGTATGCAGAGACAGCTAGACAGACACTCACAATCACGAGAAAAAAGAGAACCATTTGTAAACTGCGATGCATCCTAGGTGACTGTTGGATGAATTAAAGTATCAACGTTCTTGCTCTTGCGTTAGTTACATAATAAGCCTGCTTTTTTTTTTTTTTTTCAATAGGACCGTTTGGATTTTATATTATTTGGGTGTGGAATATGAAGGGGACCCACCCTTGGGGGGGTTGGGCTGAGTAACGGGTAAGGTAGGCCATTCCCCGTGGCCATAATCCTTCAGAGAATTGATAAGGCCGGCAAACCCGCCGGTGATTTGTGTAATAACAGCGTTACAATGGCCAGATTGTGCAATGCTTAGTTAGTGATGGGGTCCCACGTAATGCCATTTTGCTCCTAATTCCAAGCTGGCCTTCACATTCTGGTCCTACTCCTTCTCTCCCTCAACCCACACTCATTACTCATGACTCATCACTAACCCCCCCACCTCTCTTTATAACTCCATTCCCTCTCTATCCCTCTCCCACCACCATCCCATTATTTCCATCTCTTCTTCTCTTTTGCCTCTATTATTTTCAAATTTTGGTCACTTCAAGAGGGATCATTATTGACCATCATCATCAACCATGGCTGAGGAGGCATCAATGACACCTACGCAAGAGCCACTGGTGCAAGTCCAAGAAGTTGTGCTTACTGATGTTCCACAGCCTGAGAATGCAGCTACTCAGCCCGTAGAAAAGGACCCACAACCTGTGCCGGAGACTGAGCCAGAGAAGCCCATGAAATCCGTTGAGGAGACTGTAACTGTAGAGACTGAGGTATCGAAACCCGGTGGTGACAATGATGACAAAATGCCTGAATCAGGTTTGTTTAAGGAAGAGAGTACCAGAGTTGCTGACCTTTCTGAGAACGAGAAGAAGACACTGGAAGAGTTTAAGCAGCTCATTCAAGATGCACTTAACAAGCATGAGTTCTCTGCTCCTTCGAACCCGCCATCGCTACCTAAAGAAGAGAAGCCAGCGCCCATTGCTGTTGAGAAGGAAGAGGAGAAGAAAGAACCTGTTCAGGAAAAGGCTCCAGAACCCGCTGTTGATGTGCCCCCAGAAGAACCTGCGGAGCCCACAAAAACAGAGGAGGAAGTTGGAGCGATAAAAGAGGAAGAAGGAGACAAGAAGGAAACCGCCCCGGACCCGGAGGAAGTGAAAGAATCCGCGGTGGCCGCTGAGGTGGCTGAAGAAAAACTGGCTGCTCCGTCTGTAGATGACGATGGAGCAAAAACCGTGGAAGCCATTGAAGAGACCATAGTAGCGGTCTCTTCCTCTGTTCCAGCAGAGCAGCCAACTGCGGCCAAAGAGTCGGAGGTTGCAGCTGCTCCACAGGCGGAGGCAGAAACCAAGGAAACCAAAGATGAAGCTCTGTCACCACCTCCGCCGGAAGAAGTATCCATTTGGGGGATACCACTCCTTGCTGATGAGAGGAGCGATGTAATTCTCTTGAAATTTCTGCGTGCCAGAGATTTCAAGGTTAAAGATGCCTTCGCCATGCTCAAGAATACAATTCGCTGGAGAAAAGAATTTGGAATCGATGAATTGATGGATGAAAACTTGGGTGAGGATTTGGAGAAGGCGGTGTACATGCATGGCTTCGATAAGGAAGGCCACCCAGTATGTTATAACATCTATGGAGAATTCCAGAATAAGGAGCTATACAAGAAGGCGTTTTCTTATGAGGACAAGAGGCAGAAGTTCCTGAGATGGAGAATTCAGTTTCTTGAGAAGAGTATCCGGAAATTGGATTTCAGTCCTGGTGGCATATGCACCATTGTCCAGGTCAATGATCTGAAGAATTCTCCTGGACCTGGGAAGTGGGAACTTAGACAAGCTACCAAACAGGCACTACAATTGCTTCAAGACAATTATCCTGAGTTTGTAGCCAAACAGGTACTACCGTTAATTTCTCATGCATTATGTGCATATTTTCTGCTGGTGAACTTAATTATGTAATGGTTATTCATATGATTCTAAATCTCAATTTATTTGGTATAGGTTTTTATCAATGTGCCATGGTGGTACCTGGCAGTGAACAGGATGATAAGCCCTTTTCTCACCCAGAGAACCAAGAGCAAGTTTGTCTTTGCGGGGCCTTCCAAATCTGCAGACACCCTTTTGAGGTAAAGGCCCAAAGATTCAAATTTTGCAAATTTCTTTTGTTTTCAGATTGTTTTATATTTGGTTAGATATTCAATTTGCTCTCTGGACTTCAGATACATAGCTGCAGAGCAACTTCCAGTCAAGTATGGAGGACTAAGCAAAGACGGAGAATTCGGTAATACTGATGCTGTTACAGAAATTACAGTAAGGCCAGCAGCAAAACATACTGTAGAATTTCCGGTTAATGAGGTGGGTTTTCTCTTGTTTTTATCGGCATTGATTGTTTTTGAGAATCCAAAGAATGCAGCATCGGAATGGGGAATCTTTCCTAGGATTCCTCTATTCTCGAGAGTTATTCATTGTTTGTTTAGTTCTCATGTTCTATGCAACATATTGTGCAGGCCCATGGTCTGATAAGAAAATCAGGAGCAAATAAACTATAAATCAGTAAATGCAGAATAAAATAAACATAGAAAGAACATACTCCAATAATCCAATAGGAAAAATAGACATGGAAACTAGAAAGCCGGAACCTTCTTTTGTCGTTTCTGCCGCTATCTGTTGCTAAGATGCCGCAATGGTTGAATTTTGTTTCATTTAGTTCTTAATATCGCTAAGAGCCAAAGTTCTCTTCTAAAGCTAGTAAAGTTGTAGTTTTCAAATAAGTTAATTAGATTGGTTGACATAAACAAATTGAAGACTAATAAGTTAATCCTTTGAACAGTTTACATATATAATGATGTTGATTTTACTTGTGGGGTTGCACGCTTAAGCTGTACATCTTTTTATCATTATTATTATTAGAAGCCAATTACAGAGTTAAGGACTCAATTTCAAAAATAAAACCCACGTGTAGCTTGAGTAGATAGATGAGTAATTTAATACTACACTGTTACTCCTTTACTGTGATTATAGTATATTTATGGCACGTCTGCTTTCCCTCAATATAATAAGTTGAAATTTTATTTTGGGAACCTGCAGAAATGCCTTCTCTCTTGGGAGCTCAGAGTAATAGGGTGGGATGTAAGCTATGGTGCAGAATTTGTGCCAAGCGCTGAAGGAAGCTACACTGTAATTATCCAGAAGGCTAGAAAGGTGGGTTCTTCAGAAGAACCAGTGGTTTGTAACAGTTTTGAGATTGGTGAACCTGGGAAAGTGGTCCTCACCATTGACAATCCAAGCTCTAAGAAGAAGAAGCTCCTGTACCGCTTAAAGAGCAAGCCTTCCTCTGACTAATAAGAGCAGTAGCTAAATTGGTCCAAGATGCCAAAGTTTCAAAGATGAATTTTGCTGCTTTGCATATGAATAGGAAGGCTTTTCTGGAATTATGATCTTTATGTGATGAATCATATATATATACTCTGTGTTTTTTTATTATTTATATTTATTGTTATGATGAAATATCAAGGTTCATTTTTCACATTGGAGGGTATCTTTTGATATTTGAATGTTTTGAATATATTTATAAATTTGAAGGAACTTCTGGTGGGGCCTTTCTGTATATCTCTGTTTGTCGCATGTTCTGTACTGAAGCATAATATTGATATGTATTTGATCTGTCATGATTCGTGTTCCCACCACAAGTAAAAAAGAAGAAGTTAATATCTATCATGGGGATTGGACGTAACGTAGTACAATGTCTTTTTGTTGTTTAGAATTGCTCTCAGCTTTGTTATTTGCCGTCTTTAGCTGGCCTTGGATCTCCTATGCCCTTTTTGGACCTGTAATTTTGCTTGGGGACTTCTAAAGGCAGGTTTTATATAAATGTCTCTGGATGCTTCAAGTTGAATCAAAAAATGTGTTCTCGTTCCAGCATACAAATACGATTTTGAAGCTAAAGGATCCCTTGAAGATCTCTTTCATAGTAAACTGATTGATTTCTTTTATACAATCCGAGAGGTTTAATATTATGCCAACAAGTCACCAAAAGATTTTACCCTTTGGCTGAACCTCTTTTTTTAAAGGAATCTGTAGGTACCCTTTGGCCGAGGGAGGGGCAAAATATTACTTAACATCCTCACAAACGAAGTTGCTTATTAAGAGAGATTTACCAAATCTGTATAAATATTGTAAGGTAAACAGCTAGATTATCATTATAAGCTAATTCATTTTTTATTAGTGAAATGGTCCTCCAATTGGAAACTGCCAAGTCCCAAAAATTTGTGAATCTTTGAATGGTTTGAATGGGTGAAGACTGAAGATTGCCCCATGTGTAAGTTGACATATAGGAAGACATGGATGGGGCCACGACATATTCAATGTCAAGGAATACAAGGCCTACTTTAACTTTATTCGCACCGAATTTCATCATAAAGCCCACTGATTACACTATGGTATCTGTTTAAAAATGCTTTTTATGTACCTATTTGCCTTCGTTTTTCAAACACCCTTTTGAGGCTTTTAAGGCATGAAATGGTGGAGGAGGAGGAGGACCATCATTTAGTTAGGCAAGGCAATATTTTGATAATGATAATTTTCTATAAAAGTAGGCATGGGGATGGGATAGCTCTTGCTCTTGCTCTTGC
>JASKGM010000014.1:13116551-13131664 GCA_034509205.1 Ceratonia siliqua
TATGATATTGTTTGGTCACTCACTCGTTGATAGAGTCATTTATAGTCTGTTTGGACTGTGGATGAAATTGGAAATGCTATAGTAATTCTTCTCTAGGACAAACCTATCTCTCTCTTTTTTTCTCTCTCCTCCTCCTCTTCTGCAAATTTTGGGTTGACAAAAGGAACTGAAATCTTGAAGAGAATCGTCATTTGACTACTGAATCTTAATTATCCTATGCAGACATATGCTGATTTCATTCATGGATATGAATTAATTTATATTTTTATTATTCTTCTTAGTATCTCAATTAACATTCTGTTCCGAGAGTGTATATGGTTTCTTATTCGGATTAGATTGAGTAAGAAACGAGGTTTGTTCTATATGTAGAAGAATAAACATGTTCTGAAGGAGGGTTTGTTATAAAGATCATTTTTGCAATCTTATAAAAAGTTAATAATGAGTATGTTTAATCAATTATTATATATTACATAATCAAAGGTAGCATTCTTTTTTATATTACTTAAAATCTTTTTACTCTTAATTACAAACACACAGCTTCTACATGAAGTCCTTGTAACATTTTAACTGACAACTAACTTATTAAGTTACTTCTTCCTTAAACAAGAGTTCACTGTTTGGAAGGAATTAGGAGTTCCAAGACTTCAGGGAGAAGGAGGGGTCAAATACCATTATGAAACTGTAATGTGCATCTGAAAAACCTTATATCATATCTTGTAAAAAATACAACACAAACAGAAGGGACATTGAACAGTAATTTATGCGAAATGTTTGTTCTCTTTGGTCAACAAAATAGTACAATAGGCAGTGTCTCAGATTGGTTCTCATAGAAGTCGTTATTGTAATAACTGCTTTTCAGCTACAACAGCCGAGTAGGTTTCCAAGTCACCCAAGTAGAAATGGCAACCCCAATACAAGAGGCATTCAGCTGATTATACAAACAAGAATCACTAATTCACTAAATATTTTCTCTCTCTTTTCCATCCACAAATGCTGTGCTTAAACTAGATTTGGTAACTCTGAGCGCACGGGTTGGTTTTTTAGTAGCATGTGATGCTAATGGTAGGCGTATACAAGCAAAACTAAACTCCACTGCCTTTGAGGGCAGGGGGATATTTATTCACTGAAACAAGGGCAATATTCCCCACTGGTGCAGGAACCCCTCTCCAGTAGTGACTTCTAAAAACAACAGAAGAAGCACAGCCAGCATAGCTGCTCTTCCATTCCAAGTTTCAGCACTTTTCGTCCAACCCCATTCCCACACCATTACTGGTGGTGGCAGCTCCCTTCGTTGAGAATCATATGCTGCCAATAAGTCTTCTACACTGCCCAGGGGAACCAAAGACTGCCAAAGACCCAAACTTTCAATTAGATAACATAATGCAAGCATGCAACTATAAAACAGACAAACATCACATCTATCTACATGACAAAACAGTTTGCTCAAAAGTAAAATGGCTGTGTCTATGTCTGCGACAACTTTCAGAATAAAATGGTGAATGAAACATTCTTGCTGAAATATGATCATATATAGGGGAGTTGAAATGAGTACCTGCCGAGCTTCAAGATTTGAAACTGCCATGGCACCAACATATGGGAGACTCTCAATTACGGCATCTGCCAGATCTGAAATGAAGGTGGGTTCACATCCTAGAGCAGGAACACGACCCCAGTTTTCTATACCAGATTTTAGAGCCAATTCTTTGTATTCAACATCAATTTCTTCTAAGGTTTCAATATGCTCACTGACAAAGCTGTGAATCAAGCAGATGTTAAATGACATAAATTAGTCATTTAATGGATCTGAGAAAGAGAGAGAGAGTTAAAGAAAGAAGCCAGAAAGTATACAGATAGGAGTAAGGTAATATCACATAATCAAGAAGGCTGACATTACCTAATTGGAACAGCCAGCAGACTTTTCACTCCCTTTTTTCCAAGTTCAACTATTGTCTCATCTGTATAAGGTTTTAACCATTCCACTGGTCCGACTCTACTCTGTAACAATAATTATAGTCAAATGTTACAAATCCAGAAAAAAAGAAAAATGTATGTAAAAGCAGCAGCCAGCTTTTGGGGTAGGAAGAGATTGGTAGATCTAGAGACAGACTGCTAGTGCAGAGATAAATCTATCAGCACCACCAATTTGACTTGGATGAGAAATTTAGTCTGAGCAAGAAGGCTTCTCTGAGTAGTTTTTATAGGAGTCCCTGAGATCTTTCTCAAAATGGTAGATTACTTGCAAAGAGCTTTCTTCATGTAATGATAAGTGAATCACATGAACAGTTAGAAAATTATAGCACAATAGATCACTCGATTTTGAAAATAACTTCCAATCATGACTTCAGCGAGGACTATATACTGGCAGGTTAATACAAAATCTAAAAAGAAATAACTGGCATTTAGATTACTTTCTCACTAGACATTTTCCTTTCTTATGCTGCCATAATTCATATTTTTCAGGTTAGGGTTCCCCATAGAGGTAAACCATATAACATATATTGGGATATATCCCAGGCCAGGATGCATGCAGCATTGCAACTTTTCCTGCTATAAATCAATATTATTGCATATTAATACTTGAAATCAGAATAACAGGGGATTGAATAACCCAAAAATGTAGTTACCTGATAAGCAAGGGTGTAAGCATTAGTTATCTTTCTTTTCTCCAGTTCTTCCATTATCAAATCCACACATTCCTCCATCTCTGCCTTGTATGGGTCACCGGCCTCTTCCACATATGCAAGTGGCACTCCATGTGCACTAAAGAATATCACAACCTGCAATGAGCATTTCAACTAATTAGGCTAATAAGCATACACACAGAGACAACGAAATGACTCCCAAACACAAGTGTAAGAGGAATTCAATGTCAGGAAAAACTTCTATGACATCAAATGAAGAAAAAAAAAGGTGGAATAACCATAATTGTTAATAGAGACATTTTTTTCATTAAAACTAACCAAAAAGTTTAGACTAATGGCATTTCACAATCTCCCAGTTACCTTTAAGGTTAAGTAACCAAGCATGGTATGTAACTGTTAGTACTCTTACCAGTTACAACTCTTTTATCTTATTCTGACATAATTGACTACATAAATTATGCTGTCATTATTTCAAGTAGACATATGACAATGTTAACAGAAAAATGTCAGGGAACAACACCCTTTCATTACTAAAAAGTTATTAAAACAGAAAAAGATGCAGTACCTCTTTTGGACGGTCAAAACCATTTAACTCTTTTTCAATTAAATTCGCCATGGCCTTTATATATCCTTCACGCTGGTACCATGAAGGTATTACTGTGTGCTGCATGTTGACTAGATACTCATCCTCACTGAAGAATCATTTAATAATTTATAATATAACAGAATGTTAGATTATATTTTTGGAGAATCATGATGTTATCACAGTACATTTTTTACCGAAATATACTCTCCAGGAGACGTAGGCTTGAACCACTGGTTGATATTGAAAATTGTGGATAAAGTGGAAGAACAACAAGCTTTGTAATTTTGTCCCTTTTAATCTACATGGGATGTTTCAAAGAAAAAAAGTAAATATAACCAGACTAACAAGAAATCACAAACAGAGAAAAACAAACAAAATTGCATTGATTACATAGACAAAAAACAAAAAGACTTCATATTATTTCTTAGTAAATTGAATCAATCTGAATCAAAATTCAGTTTAGAACTCAGATTCAAGGTATCATCCAAGAAATATTTTCATATGGATACAAAAAATAGCTGCATGCAAGCCATCAATCAATGCAGTTTATGTTGCCAATAACTGACAGATGCATAATTTCAAAATTATAAATGCTTAATGTTCTACCTGTTAATATTTAAAGTTAAAACCCATGAACATATCAGAATATCAGATGACATCCAATGTTAAAACTTGGAAAATAAGTGACTATATAAAGATAAGTGCTACAAGTTATCCCTACTTTGAAAATTTTACATGCTTTCTTTAGGAAGATGACTCATGCAGAAATAAGTTTTAACTCAGATATTAGGACAATAACAGGGTAGAGAATTCACCAGTAGCATAAACTTAATAAAATGGTATCCAAGTTCATGTTGTCAACTAAGATTAAGCTGATCAAGTACCTGTTCAATAGCTTCTTCTGTGAATGGATGCCAGTAACGCATGCCAACATACACCTTTGCAGGGACATTCTTTTCCCAAAGAGATTTCCTCAAGTCTTCAGCCTGTGTAGGACACCATTAAGAGGGCAGGACAAGAGTATAATCAAACAAAAGAAAGTATTTAATGGAGTCAATATGTTAAATGTGTCCCATAGCATTAGAAAGCGTTTGAAACTATCAGCTTCTCTATGGATTGGCCAGAACTTCAAAAGTTTGCTTGAAACGGTTGGAAAGAAATAATTAAGTTATAGATGAGGAAAAAACATGAAAGTATACAAGTTAATTATTTTAAATTCCTCACAAGAGAAATGATTCTGTCTCAGGGAAGTAAAAATACACATGACGATGACTTCTTGAAAGAGCTCTTCAATTCTTTGCCATCATCCACTGTGCTTTCTTTCACTTTATAAAATTAAAGCTTTGAAAAGTTATGAGATCAACTACATATATTAGGTACATATACAGAACACAGAACCACTCTCTTTCAAACATAATTAGTTACTTACAGATAAACTGAAATTTCACATTCTCCAATGCACTATTTAACAAGTTGATAGTAAAATATTTGTAATTACTAATTATAAAAAGACTAATGTTAACAGGATGTGTCATGCCTGCGCATCAGTTATACGTCTAAGAGGAGAGCCACCACCAATTGAAGCATAGCCTTCTTTGCTCTTTGGTGCTCTTAGAACAGATACAAATTGGGCTAATGGCTTTTGAAGGAAACCAAACAACCTTGGCAATCGTATAATATCCTGTGTAATTTTACAGAAAATATAACTACCGTCAATGAATAAGAAATTGAAAGTTTAGATTAATCTCAACTTAAAGGGATTGAATTTAAAAAAATCAGTTCAGATGCATTATGTCAAAGATAGAGTATTACAGGATCAGCAAAAAGGTTAAACAGAAATGGTTGCACATCTTCAAGAGTCTCTGGACCTCCAAGGTTTAGCAATAATACTCCAATCTTACTATCACCAATAAGAGGCGTATCAGAAACATTTTGAGTTGTTGAAGTTACTAAAGCTCCCACTGGCAACAAGTGCTCCCTGATTGATTGCTTGGAAACCAGGGGCCGTGCTTCAGACCATCCAGGAGAAGATCTGGCCACTATGTAATTTTTGAAGGGATTAGAGTTAATAGAAGCCTCCACATGGGTCCTAGAGCAGCGATACATCTTTTGGGAGGTACAGATTGCCTGTGGCAAAAGCCTATAAAAGCAACGAATATTAAACGCTTGAGAAGATTTTAATAATCTTGAGATTTAGTAATAAAATATTTGACATAGAAAAATACAATATATATAATTAATTTAATGTGTACTTTTGGCATTAAGATGAAACCATAATTCTCAAATACTCTGCACAAGAAAATGAAAGGGCTACACCAAAACGTGAAGATTTAGAAAGCCAAGAAGGCGGTTGGGATTGGACGCATAACAGGAAAGAAATTATTAATATAAAATGTTTGAACTAAACTATAGCACTTCCTAGCTTCAAGAAGAAAGACAAATTATTAAAAAACAAAAGTGCATAATAGTATGCAGCTATGCGCCATTTTCAACCCCATTAATCCCCATACTAGTATGTGTAGCTTGATGAGGAAACATTTTCTTTTACAATTAAGACCTGAAAAGCCAGGACCACTATTTCAGATTACAGAATAGAAGATCCTGTTCGTTGTTTCTGGTTAAATGAATTTATAAGTCCTAACAAATACATTACAAGAACTAAGGAAATGCTGCGAATCCATTACAATGCACAAATAAGTAGGAAGTAGGAACCATCTAAGTTATACAATTGAATATAAACTTTTGGGCGCAACAAAATGGGAGGCACTTACAGAGGAAACTTGCAATTACGAGAAACATAAGTGAGGGGGGAAGAAGGACGAAACGTATACGAGGAAGAAGAAGATGAAGGCGATGAAGGGGTGTGAATTGGAGAGTCCATAGCTTGATATAACTTCATGAATCAGCACTACCAGGCACCACTTGCTCGTCCTCCGATTACTGCTTCAAGTCAATGTTTGAGCCCTAAGCAAAAAAGAGCCTTGATGGGGAAATTCAAAGCTCAAAAAATTACCCAGAAAGCAATCTAAGGAAAAATAAAAACTTTACCTAACTCTGATGAATAAGGATTACAAGGAGCATTTACTGAGCAGAAGGTGGGCTATGAATAAAGAACATGTAAGTTCTTTTTTCTTGTTTTTGGGGTCTGTGTTTGGAATGGTAGTCGTTTAGTACAGAAGAGAAAATGTTAGCAAATGTTCAGAAACCCTTTGTGAATGCAGGGTTGAGGCCGAGAGCGACAGGTGAGATTGAAATAAATCATTAAATCCACACCACCTCTTCCTTTCTCTTTATCTGCTCTGACATATTTTACCGTCTCCCAATTTTCAGGAATAATTTCTTTTCTTTTCTTTTTCGTGATCAACCACGACCGGTACGGTCCGTTTGGGAAATTATCTTTTTCCTCCCTTCTTTGTGGCAATACTGCATTGCTGTGTCCAGAGAATTACGAGAAAGACCAAAATCTTAAATATTTTTATTTAGAAAAACAGTTTATTTGTGTTTGAATAATCGAATCTAAATGTGAGTTGTCTGCATTTATAAATAAATAATCACATCTTAGTACTTTAGTGTAGAATAAAAAATCTGAGGATCATTTTTTATAAAAAGTTTAATTTTTTGTCTTTTTTTATTTATTCTTGTTTCCTTTTTTTATGGAAAATATGATCATGATTCAAAACAAATACTGGCATCATTTGTAAAAAGTTTTGACACAACTTCAGATACTTCACTTCATGAAGAAAAATGGAATATATTTATATTATTATTTGTGCAATAATTGGAGAAATAATACAAAAAATATGATTTCACAGTCACTTAATGTATACTTATAAAAATTTATAGTAATGTATCCAACTTAATTTTACGAAATATTCAATTGCACTCAAATTCTTCAAAAATGCTTTTGATACTGTCTATTTTATGCGGTGCCATAAGCACCTTTAAAGCATAAAATATCTTATAGAAATAGATTTTACATTCATGACTTCTTTTAATAATTTCCTTTTTTTTATACTACAAAAGAAATATAAAAGTGGAATAAGAGAATGATGTGAAAATAATAATGCAAATAGAAAGAACACGTGGAAGCCTGCAAGGTCAGCTCCATTCCATTTCCATCTAAGGAGGGGATGAAGCAAACCACAAGTCTACTAAACTGAGAAAATCTGAGTCTGGACAGAGAATCTGCAGGTTACACAAATAAAAATAACGAATCATAGAATTCACAAAAATAGAAACTACTAGTTTTATAAGAGTGAGGTGTTTGGATTATTTAGAAAAGAATTTAAGTTTAATTCTATGTACGTGTTTTCAAGCTGAGTTTGCCTATAATTTTTTTTACAAGTACATTGTAAATTAATATGATTTTAATTCTATCATAATTGCTTTAAAATAAAATCCTTAAGAATATTACCTGTAAAAATTACAGTAAAATAATTAAGATTCAGTACATAATTATACAGAATTGCATTGCGTTACGAAGCAGGGCCAAATTTAGAGGATGCCTGGCTCGTGAGAAACAGCTGCATGACTTATGTTATACGTTAACTCAGAGTATATGTAAGAATAACTGCATATGCAGGAAAGAATATCGATGCACCAAGTAATGAATCCCACCCCATATTTGTTTCTCACTCACCAACTTATGGGTGAATATATACTGAATATAGAATAGTGTTAGCGTGGTAATGGACCATAGTACATGTAAAGATGAGAGCTTCTAACAATTACTCCTCTTCTTCCACTTCTTGGTCTTCTTCTCACTCTGTTTTTTTGTTAGTTATACTAATACCTTCTATATTTCTTGTTTTCTGGAGTAGTCTCTCTCCAAATTTCTCGTCATTTCTTGTTTCTGGGAGGATTTTCTCTCCATCTGCTGCTTCGGTAGGCCTCTTAAAATAAACTTTGTTATCAAAACTGTTTCATTCAACTTTTTTTCTTTCCCTGTTGGGTACTCTCTCATCCTTCCTTTTTCTTTCCCTTTTTTCTTTCTTGGTGTGGTGGGTCTTTAGGGTGGTGAAAATCTTGACAGAGAATTCAGCCATAAAGGGACAGACCAAGTGGCCGTTACTGCTCAGAAGTACAGCAAGTTGAAAAAGATTGAAGCAAGATTGGTCCAAGCACGGTCTTCCATTAAAGAAGCTAGCAAAGTTCGAAATTTGACATCTACCCACCAAGATCCAGACTATGTTCCACAAGGTCCAATTTACAGAAACGCCAATGCTTTTCATAGGTACAAACTTTTTATCAGTTCAGTATCGATCAATTTCTGAATATTGTTCTTGATCAGTTTTTTTCCTATATATTACTGATCTTGGTAATTAATTTCCCACAGGAGTTACCTAGAGATGGAGAAGCAGTTCAAGATTTTTGTGTACAACGAAGGGGAGCCTCCGGTATTCCATGATGGTCCATGCAAAAACATATATTCCACAGAGGGAAGATTTATTCATGAACTTGAAAAGGGGAAGTACTATCGTACAAATGATCCAGATGAAGCTTTCGTGTATTTCCTGCCCTTCAGTGTGGTTATGATGGTCGAGTATCTTTTCAAAGCTAACTCCAGAGATGCTAACTCCAGAGATGTCAATTCCATTCGCCTTTCTGTCACTGACTACATACAGATTATAGCCAATAAACATCCCTTTTGGAATCGGAGCCTGGGCTTTGATCATTTCATGCTCTCTTGCCATGATTGGGTAAGCAACCAACTCTCTTTCTCTCTCTCTCTCTCTCTCTCTCTGGGTTTGGGAATGGAATCTCTTAATTAATCCAAAAGATGATAGTTGCTACCCTTCTTATAGAATCTTTGAATATTTTTGGCAGGGTCCTATGACATCTTCTTACGTACCTCATTTATTCTACAATTCCATAAGGGTTCTGTGCAATGCAAATACATCCGAAGGATTCAACCCTGCAAAGGATGTGTCACTCCCTGAAATTCATCTTCTGACAGGGGAAATCACAGGGATAGTAGGAGGCTACTCCCCAGCTCGTAGGAGCATCCTTGCTTTCTTTGCGGGTCACCTGCATGGCTATATAAGATACCTTCTTCTAGAGCAATGGAAAAACAAAGACCAAGATGTTCAGGTCTATGATCAACTTCCCGAGGAAGTTTCTTACTACACAATGCTTAGGAGCAGCAGGTTTTGCCTGTGCCCAAGTGGGTATGAAGTAGCAAGCCCCAGAGTGGTGGAAGCCATATTTGCAGAATGTGTGCCGGTGCTGATTTCCGATAGCTATGTTCCACCCTTCAGCGATGTATTGAATTGGAAATCATTTTCAGTTCAAGTGGATATAAAAGACATACCCAACATAAAAAACATACTTATGGGCATTTCTCAAAGGCAGTACTTGAGAATGCAGAGAAGAGTAAAACAGGTGCAAAGGCATTTTGTGCCCAATGACCCTCCAAATAGGTTCGATGTTTTCCATATGACCATTCATTCCGTTTGGCTCAGGAGGTTGAATATCCAAATTCAAGATATACAACACCAAATCCGCTGACGCATTCTGCACCATGTGTTCACACTTCACAGCATTTAGAAGTTGTCTCGCATATGAACTGTGATAAGTGATGGCTAGCTGATGACCAATATAATCAACACATTTTGTATCTGTGTTAGTGTAGAAATAGGTTTTTTCTCTTGTAAATTTGTGAAAACCTCTGGAAATAAGAGATTGACTTAGTTTCTTACTTGGTTTCCGCATAAGATTTATTATCACTGACTCTGTTCCATTGCTTCATCTTAAAAAGGTAGTTCACCAATCCATATCATATTATTGTATGTGGGGATAGAAAGATCCCCATCTCTTTTTTCCCCCTATTTTCTTGTTACTCTCCCCGAGGACTGAATCATTTCTTATACATACATAGTTACATACACAAGCATGCTTCTTTCTCCCACCCCGCATGTTTTTCCTCTTTTGAGTCTAAAAGTATGCCAGCCAACGGAAGAGAGAGAGAGAGAGAACTCTGAGGAGCCATTACGTGATAACAGGGACAAGGCTAATCTAGAATGTAATCAGACAACTATTGTTCGCAAACATGGAGTTCATGGGGATACAAGTAATACATCACATGAACAAAGCCACAGTACCTCGCCAGTTGATAGCAGTTATTAATATGATACACAGAATAGGTGACTTATATCATAAAAAATAATACTTTAACAAGTACACAAGAATTATACTGCTTAACTGACTTGAAATTCTCCACTTGCATGAACCTCTTTGACCCTCTTGTCATACTCATCTTCTTCATCATCCTCTTCCTCCACCTCATCTTCCACATCTTCTGCTCCTTCATCTTCTTCTCCTTCCCAGCCAAAACCTTTGACAGGTCTAGATACTGGAGGTGGGTTTCTAGCCTCTCCCACAATTTTCATTATCTCCTCCACACTTTGAACAGAAAAGCTGGGGTTGTCTCTCTGGTAATAGATAGCTTGAGCTGATTCAGTGAGCTCCCTTGGAAGATTCTTTAAAAACCATGGGTGGTTCTTAATTTCCTTAAGAGTTATTCTCTGCAGGCAATAAAGAAAATGACCCCACAGTTAGCTACTTAGCACCCTATGATCAAGTGCTTAAAGTAGTAAATTCCAAACGTCGAAAATTTTATTTTCAATAGCATCTTATTTGACAAAAATCACATTTAAAATATTGTCTTCCGCTTTAAGTATGCATAAAAAGCAACAGGATAATATATAAAAGGCATAATATTATAGCTGCATCCTTGAAGGGGGAGATACAAAGATGTGAAAACTATATGATGACATTGATTAATAAGCACAAAATGAAATATAAGTAAACAACTATATATACAGTTCATTCCTTATTTTTCAAACAGATAACCAGTAGCCAGCATTCTTCAGAGCGTTCATGGCGGCTAAATTTCTGGAAGCAACTACCATGAGTATCTCAATATTCAAAGATAGAATTTGATATGACTTTTACTCATTCAATATGCCTCAGTTTCATGATGTCCTGACACTGCTATATATATAAACGGGCAAGGGAAGATGAAAAGCAATGAGAAGGAAAGAGAAAAGAAGACCAAAATTCATTTTTCATGAAAGAGGGGAAAAAAGGAGGAAAGAAAACATTCCAGTTCCACCTTTCCAACTTATAGAAGTGGACTAGATGGTCAAGATAGAATGCAGAGGCTGGGTATAGGGTTCAACTATGTCTTTTCTCCTTGGGTATAGCTTTCCATAAAAATTAGGTTTATTTTACAAGCATATTTCTTTTTGTTATTTTCAATTCATTGTCATGAAGATCCACGAGAATTGAAAACAAAACACAGTAGTTACAAAATGCATTCTCTAGAACATAACAGAGTTCATTTGTAATGATATGACAGTCTAGCAAGATTGCAATAATTGTATAAATTAAGTAACTTCAAACATCATAACATACCCTCAATGGATTTGCAACAAATATACGAGAAAGGAGGTGTCTGCAATCTTGAGATATGTGAACATAATCAGGGATTTTGTATTGGACAGCCATTATTCTCTGAAGAAGAGGACAGGAAAAGGGGATAAGAAATTAAGAATGATGTGAAAATTAGTTAGAAACAACACAAAAATCAGCATTAAAAGGGATAAAATACCTGAATTGTTTTCCTAAAATTCCTAGGGTCATCCTGGTCCTCAAAGGGATATGCTCCAACCAGCATGACATAGAGAGTCACCCCACATGACCATACATCAGCCAACTAAACAATGGCAAGAAGGGAAAAATGGTCATATCTACAATGAATAACGGGGATTATAATATATTGGTTCAAAAGTGAACATATAATTTATACATTGATTGGGTGCACCTAAAATACTCAAAATCTACTTTCTAGGTTGCATGATCAGAGAAATTTAGAGATAAGTAATGCACAAAGGTAAACCCCCCTCCCCCCAAAAAAAGGAAATTTGCTGGCAACATGCTTGGAGCAGGTAGGAAAAGTGTAGTTATATGTGTGTGTGTGCGTGCGCAAAACAGAAGCAAGGAAAACTTAAGAACCAATTCTAGATAGAGCACACATATTACCTTGCCATCGTACTCTCGCCTGGAAAGAACTTCTGGTGCTATATAAGCAGGAGTTCCAACAGTTGATTTGGGTCGTGAATGCAGCAAAGATGACTACATCACAAACAATAAACAGTCAAATAACTACAACTAAAACACTGACCAACTATCAGAACCTTTTAAATGTGATGATATTAATTGCAATACCTTGGAATAACCAAAGTCACAAATTTTCAAGCGAGGAGCAGGGCTTCCATCTAGAAGAGTATTTTCTAGCTTCAAATCTCTGTGGCATATTTGCTAAAATAAAAGTGAAGGCAAAAGTTATCACTCTGTATTTTTGGGAAATATGGGAGTTGCAATGAATTTTCATAAACTTGAGAATGATTATACCAAGGTATGACAGTAATTGACACCAGAGATCAGCTGTTGAAAGAAATATCTAGCCTGAACAATCAAAGGAAAGAAAATGAGATACGACAAAAATAGTAATGGCATTGAAGGAAAGAGAGTGAAAAATAGAGGAGATTCTCAGAGAGTAGTGAAGTTATTCACCTCATCTTCACTGAATCTGCCAGCATTGCATATTCTCTCAAAGAGCTCCCCTCCAGCTGCATACTCCATTACTATTGCCAAATGTGTAGGGGTCAAAACCACCTGCAAAATCAAAATCAATTGAAATAAGAGAATATAAGAAAATAAATATAGTACCCAGCGAAAGTTGATTAAACAAGTAAATAAATAAAGTGCTTGCCTCCTTGAATCGAATTATATTGGGGTGTCGAAGGGACCTGTGGTTTATAATCTCTCTAGCCACGTTCTCGTCAATCTGGGATTGAGAGAGAAAATACTTAGAATCAAAGATGTCAAGTAGGAGCATTTCTTTCATTAGGAATAGAAACCAGAAAACAACGGGGCAAGAAGCTACAAAGCTAGGAGGCTTTCTTCTAATCTGATTGGCTACCAAGAACCGTGAAGGAAATGAACCAACTATAGGAGGGAGTTACTAGCTCAAAGATCAAGCGCCAATTTCCCAGTTGTAATCACTAACAACTGTCTATGGAAACTGCTAAATTAATAAAAGTTAATGAATTTATAGTTAAACTCCCCTTTCCCTTCTACATCTATTCCTTCACGAAACAAGAATGTGGCAAATGAAATATTCATCCCCTCTCTTGGGTTTTCATAAACCAGGATTCCCACCTCAGTTGATCATATGGTCATCGTCAGACGTCAGCTATACAAAAAGTCCTTTATCAATCCAAAGTCAGAAACTCCAAATGCAAAAAGTAATTTTAATAAATCTGAAAATCCCAGCACTCCTCCAGTACTTTAATAGTTCTCTGACAGGCAACCAAAGAGAAAAGTTAAAAAACAAAAGCAAACCTTGTGGCCACGCTCGATGTATTTCATGGCGACGAGCTCCTTGGTCTCCTTGTTCCTCATAAGCCTAGCCACCCCAAAATTCCCAGCTCCCAAATCCTTCACCGCCTCGTACCTATCCATATCCACCAATCTCCTAGTCTTTGCTCGAGTTGAAAAGTGATGATACCAGTTATGGCTTCGACTCAAATGGCGTGCAAGTCCGTGGTAGAGTCAAAGCACCATTTTGAACTTTGAATTCGGAAGGAGCTTGGTTTCGCAGAGGGTGTTATGGGGGCAGTTAGACTCAGTGAAATGGTGGTTTTATGATTGGATTTGGATTTTGGAGTGAGGAAAACGAAGAGGATAGTGCACGTGGAAGTGTGAAAGAAAGCGTTAGGAAATTGCTAAAGAAAATGTGAGTATGGGAATCCACGAGGACCAGCTTGAATCCAGTCACTGCCAGAGCCGCTTGGTCTCGGTTACCTTGCTTTCCAGTTATTTAAATGATTTCCCCTTTCAAGCTCAGACTGTGAGTTGCCATTGGATCTCTAAAAACGCCGTTGCGCAAGGGGACACCCAGCCCTCTCTGACTTCGTGAATGCCGTTTTTACAAGCCATCTTTCACTTTAACCTCCAACCCAGATATTTTAATAATATCAACAAACTTCAAAATCTCATAATTGGACTATGCTTGTGGATAACATTTACCTTAAATAATTTAAATATAAAATTGTTAGAGAAGAGAAGAGAAGACAACCTTTTTTTGGGTAAAAGAGATGACGGTGATTTTTCTAATGGTACATTGATGATATAAAGTACTCCTTCGCATATGGTATTGTACATAATTAATCTTATAAATGTTATATTCTCATAATTATCATAAATATTAAAGTTTATTAAAGAATTTTTAAGAATCATAATATTGTATATTTGTATACATAAAGGCGTTGACCGAAGACCCCCCGTTGGGGTGGCCGACATGGAGAAGAGCACCGTCGGGTTATTCTGATTGGGCGTCCCTCCTTAACGGTGGTTTTTTCCTGAAGCAGCATGGAATCCCCATAAATATCACAGTAAATCAATGATAGGGTGCAATATGTCAAAGGTTGTCCGAAATACACGACAAGTGACTCATGTGCCCCTCTGCCAAGTGTTCTCACCCCCCATCCATCCCACTCAATCAATCATTCTCTCCATTTATTATCGTCTTCCCTTTCCCTGCGACTACCATCTTCTACCTCCACCCAAAACGGAAATGGATCCTGCACACATCTGACTCATCTTGATTATGATAAAGAAATATTTTAAAATACATTAAAAAAAATTAAATTATAATATTTCAATATACATTGACAATTACAGTTTAACAAGAGACGTATCATTATAAGATAAAATTCTAATCCATCAATAATTATTTTGGATTTCATTTTAATAATAAAAAAGTTTTGATACCAAACGTTTAAATCGCAGTATTACGTAATGTTTTTTATTAAAATATA
>JASKGM010000014.1:13140137-13159284 GCA_034509205.1 Ceratonia siliqua
CCAAACAAGTTTTCACTCCTGTTTTCTATTTTCATTGAAAATGAAAACAGAAAACAAGTAAACCAAACACACCCTAAATATGCAACTATTTTGGTTGTGTGTGTGTATATATATATATATATATATTTGATTGTGTGCTTAGCATATGATAGTCTTTTCTTCCCCCTATTTTTTCAACTGAATACTTTTGTATTCTTTTTTCTTGTTAAGTATGTTTAGCATGTTAAATTTCTTCAGAACTGAATGGGTATGAGCATGTCTAAGATGATTTGTTACTTTACTCTTTCTGTTTGTGAAAAGCATGTCCTTCTGTATTAGCTGATTCATGAATCATGCAACATTTTTTTTTAATATTTGATTGTGTGCTGTAACAAATGGTAGCTTTCCTTCTATTGTCTTTTAATTCTTCTCGGTAAAAAATTTCCTAAGTGATGTTTCTATTTGACTAATTTACTCAGCTCAGGAACTAGAGAAAGACATACATGGTGCCTTGGCAGACTCAATTCCAGCAGATAAAAGACTTATTATTTTTGACAAAATCTTTTCTGCATATCATGAAGCCATAGGCTACATTCGGGCAGATTTGGTATGGGAAATTACTTTTTGTTTTTGCTGTTAATTATAAAAATTAATAAGGTCTTCTTTGTACGTTTTAGAGAGAGAGTTTTTTATGCCCTTTGATTTTATATCTATGTATCATGCACTGTTAGGTTATATCTATTTTAAATATTTCTATATTTTAGGCCACTACAGGAAGTGCAGAAAGTGTGAAAGATGACTTGAATGGTCTCGATAAGGCTGTCAGTGCTGTCTTAGGAGAAAGAACCATTGAACGCAACCTCCTTTTGGTTAAGGTGGCAAAAAGTAAGCTTGCTAGGCGTTCTGATGAAAAAAATGAGAAAGTTACCAAACCTGAAGAGCTTGTTCGCTTATATGATCTCTTGCTACAGGTTGACATCCGTGTTATTTTTTGTGGGTCCTTCTGTTAATCCAAAATGCTTTTCTTAATGTAAAGATTCTCCAGGCTGCTGTAAGTTTTTTATGTTATGTTCCTCATATGGAATGACATTGCTTATATGGACCATGTATTTGGCAGAATACAGGTGATCTTTCTGATTTAGTCAGTTCATGGAGGGATAAAAAACCAGAAGAAGTGAGCTTTGCGGAAGAGTGTGCATGCGAAAGCTTGGCTTTTCGAGCAGAAAGGTTTACTTTCTTGGATCAAATATTTCATACTACTCTTAGAAATATCTTGGGTTATTTAATTTCTTCTTTATAGATAGTGCTTACTCATCTTTTTATATATGTAAGTTACATATCAGTGCTAACTTAGGCTGGTAGTTTTTTCTTTTAGTAATGTTATGTTATTTTTGTTAGAAGGAACAGGCATCTTTCCTTATTTTATCTATTGGTCTTTTTTTTCTCCAGTACATCAATTATTACCATCATTACTCTTCCCCTGAAGAGCCTCGCTGTTGATCCCATTGACAAATATACTCTTTGATTATCGCACATCTTCTGAATGCTTCTAGTATAAGAACTGCTCCTAATTCATATTTCATATGTCATCTAGAAATTTTGCTATTTGTGTAAGTTAGCATGCACAGCTGGGCCTTTTTCTGGGTGGTCATTGTTTTGGTTTAGTTTTTTACCGAAAAGTATCATGCAAGTTCATACTATTTATTGTTTTCATTAGATCATGTATTTGTAGATTTGGTTCCTTATTTTTTTTGGGGGGGAGGTGGGATACAGTTGTGACTGTTGTGCTGCTGATAGCCAGTACAGCCAAATCTGTCTCTAGCTTTTGAACAACTGATCATGTTTTCTAATTTAGGGGTACGTGAACTAAATTTACATGCCACCAACTTATGTGCAGGTGCTTTTATGTGGCGAAGTCATACAGTATGGCTGGAAAGAGGACCGAAGCATATGCTTTGTACTGTCGTGCTCATAATTTGGCAGACGATGCCTCGAGAAAACTTCAAACCTTGAATGGCAACAATAAGGTAATTTCATGCATTTATTTTTAAAATCAGATTACTGGACACCTCATTGATCAGTTGTCATGTTTTTTTGAACAATTTCCTTAGCCTAGTTAAGACTCTGAAATTTGCTTTGGCTCACTCCATTTTGTGGTCTGCTTGTTTACCAGAACATAACAAGAACTTGATTTTCAATTGGAAAGTGACAACTCTTGTTGACATCCATCTCCTTTTTTACCATGATATAATGTTTTGAATTTAGAATATGCCTTGTCTGATGAAATTTATGATGGAAAATTAGTGGGCTAATTGTGTTTGATTTGGTTGCTTTCTTTTTTCCCCTGTTCTTTTACTCGTCCTGGGGTTTGACAGATTATGATCAAAGAGTTAGAGGACTTGTGCAGGGAGTGCAGATCTAACAGTTGTATAGAGCATGCCAATGGGATTATGGAGGAGAAGAGGGCTCCAGACAATCTCTCAGAAAGGATCTCCAATATATCATTGACTCAAGCTGAGCGGGTACTTTCCAGCATTCTCTTATTCTCTCTTTGCAAGTCCCTCTACTTCTCTTGTTGTGATCCTTTCTGTTTTTCTGGTCGTAAACAAAATTCAGTTGTCATAGACGCTTCCCTTTCTATTCCAAAAGATCTTGAGCCTCAGCTGTCATTGATATATAGGAATGCCCTTTTGAATGCTATTTAAATGGCGTTCGTCCTAGCTGCAAGACAAAAATGTTTTAGGAGCGTCCTTCTTGGTTTGTTTTGGTCATGTTTGCATGAGCCTTTTTTGACATATTGTGACATGTAAACATTACATTTCAGTTGGAGAAGTTCCTTCTTGAGAAACTTGACGTCTACGAGTCTGCTGTGGGCGATTCAAATGTGAAATGTGCTCCACGTATTGCAACCTTCCCCCCAGCTTTACAGGCAATTCCCCGCAATCCTATTGTGCTGGACCTGGCTTATGACAGTATTGAGTTCCCACCTCTTGAAAATAGGTTGAAGAGAAAGGGCTTCATGAGTAGGTTATTTGGATGAGTTTCCTTGGTAAGGTTTTTGGTTCTTTCTAAATTTTTTTTACAACTTATCTGCTGAGTTGCCTTTGTCGGTTATTGTTATGAATTTTGGGTCAATATTTAGAAATTTTCAGCGGAAACATTGTATTCTGCCTCGAGTTTGTTATAACACTATTTATTTAAGTTCGGGAATAATCTATAGGATGGATTTTTCATTTGAGTAATGTTACATTCATAATGTTATTTCTCGCAAAGTTCTATAAAAACTTTATCTCAATCATTTTCCTCATCTCAAGATTTTGATATCTTAACATTAGTGTATTTATGAAACTTTTGTGATAGATAACTTTGTCAAATGAGCTTTATTGTTTCTATTTGATGAGTAGAGGAAACGGAAGATCCAAGTTATTGGAATCGGGCTCGGCTTATGATAGAATAACTCAGTTTGTTACCATGGCTATTTTCTTACTGAGTCAAGTACCATTGGCAGGGGATAGAGATTAGACGAACAATTTTCCTTTAGAATTCCACATAACAATCTATCTTCTTGTAACGATAATCCAAGTTTATGGACTTGAACAACTACATCTTTGGTTAGGATTAAATGCAGAGGATCTTTTTTCCTGGCAGAAAGGCAAAATCCCAAAAAGGGGTCTTATCGAAGCATATTGCTTATCTACCATTCCTCACTATGTGTACGGTCCTACCTCGCATAGAGATGGACCTTGCAATCATTCTTATGAGTGACTGTATACTACTACTCCAAATGTGTGATGATAATTTAGAATAATTCTTTATCAAACATTATAATAAGGTCGACAACTGTTTTTCACTATAAGTGTGGGTTCTGTGCACGTAGAGACGTGTACATAATAGGAGAATTCTAAGCTACAGTCTTACTTTAGGCTGTAGCTTAGACTTTTTAATTTTTTTTATTGTTTTAATTTTTTTTTAATTTTTTTTACTTTTTTATATTAATAAATTATTATTTATATCATATTTTTTTTAAGATTTTTTAAAACGTTTTTATATTTTTAAAAATATTTTTGTTTATAAATGAATAGTATCAAAAAAATTATAAATGAATAATATATAAAAGATGTAAAAATATTTTAAAAATATTTTAAAAAATTATATGACATAGATAATAATTAATTAATGTTAAAAAATAAAAAAAAATCAAGATAAAAAATTAAAAAAATACTAAGTTTGAATGTTGAAAGTTACGCTACAGTCCCAAAAATGGGGCTGTACTACATGATATCACTCAATTTCTGGTTGAACTCCTTTGATCTTTTTCTCAAATGTCAATTTCTCTCGTAAAAACATTCGGTGCCCAGCAGCAACAGTTGGGTTTCAAGAATGAGTCAAAAGAGGTTGTACATACAATTTGGTGCAAAGGGATGAGAAAAATACAAGCAAAGGAAACCAGACTCACTCATTGGAAGGAAGAAGGATAATTTTTTTTTAATGTTCAAAATATGAAGTAAAAATTGGCACATTAGATTTAGTTCGGATTTTTTTTTTTAAAATTGAAACAACAGAAACTTTCTTCCAAAAATGAAACGGTGGGTAATGGAAAAATTAAAAACATTTTAGGGCACACTTTTTGTTCTTAAGAACGTAAATTATCTAAATTATTTGTGAACTACTTATATTTATTTTGAGTTTAAATTTAATTTAATTCAATTATTAAATAAAAATTAAATATATTTTTAATTAACAAAATGAGTTAAATTTAACATTTTATCAATTTATTAAATTTATAAATTATTCAATTATTAATAAAACTGTTTATTTATCAGAAAAAATTATAATATAATATTTTTATACACATACATAATAATAACTTTTTTATCAAATATTTTTTGTAAATTATTCTTACTCAACTCAACTAATAAACTGGTCAAATTATAACCACAGTGTTTAGTTTGATTAAAATTTAAGTACAAGTTCAATTTTAATCTATTTTGAATAAATAAATTTAAACATCTAAAAACACAATTGAAGTTGCCTAGATTTTTATCTTTCATATTTAACTACGCATATATCCCGTCCTTATCACAAAATCGGTCATATTGTTCTTTGTGATTGTTGAATAGGTCACACTAAATAATGTGACCCATTTATCGTTATCAGATGATAACATAACCTTGTGATAAGACAAATGTGAACTCCATTTAACCTTAAGATTGGATTAAAAAGTCATTGACATATTAATTTAATGCATATATTTATTTATTGTACCATTTTTAAGTAGAAATAGCGTACCTAAAAATCTCTTTTCTAAAAGATGATTGGTTTGGATGAAAAATGATAGAGGAGGAACGAGCAAATGAGTTTAGAGAGAGAAAAACAAAAAGGCGGGTGAGATGTCGAATTTCGAGCGACAGCCATGAAAGTTCGCTACAAGTTTTCAACTTCTCTAGTCTTAACACCTCTTCTCTCCCTTCCACCTCCTCCAAATGCGCTCTAAATAATATTTATTTTGACTAAATAACAAGCAAATAGCTCTCTCTCTTCTCTTCGCTTATCTTTTCGAACTCTTTTCTCAGATTGATAGCAATTCCTTTCCATGCAAAATTTACGAAGAATAGAAGAAGATTGATTAACTTTAATTTTGGACAAATGCAATTAGCAAACCTCGATGATTCGCCAATGTTCCGGCAACAGGTTCTGCGTATTCTATTTTCTGTGCTTTGATTCTTAAATTGAACAATTACAGATAAAAATTGAGTAATATACAGAGCCCAATAGACATTAACCTGTTCAACGTTTTGTTCCTTTTTATATCACATTTTTATGAGCAAGAAACACTGCTTTTACGGAGATTGTGCATCTCGTGACTGGTGTTTTTTGCAAGTTAATTTATGATGAGAATGTATTGAACGTGAAATGCTTTAGCATGCCTTTTATGGTTGCGCTGAACTCTAATACGATTCTTGTTAATGAATGGCTATGGATGCAGCTCCAAAGCTTGGAAGAAGGTGCAGAATCATTGAGAGCCAAATGCTTGAAGTTCTACAAAGGATGTCGAAAGTACACGTGGGTTTTGCTCATATCCATGGAATTATTAAATAAGCTTTGCACTGTTACCACTCCCCTCTTAATACATGCTGACCATTTGGAAACGGGTTTCTCAATGGTCTCTTCATGTGTTGTGAATTTTGGCGCAGAAATATTGAATTGTATTGTATAAGATTATTTTCTGAAAAAGTACTGGAATAGAGTGAAGGACAGAAGCATGTGAAGTTTACACGAGTACATCTAGACCCTCATTATCCTCCTAAGTAGACAGGGACTTTAGTAAATCAAAAAAGGGAAAAAAGAAAGAAAAGAGCAAAATTCCCACCCACCTTCCCACTTCCTTCCTTGAATTGACGTCATTCATCTTTGAGGGCAAGAAGTTGAAATCTGGAAGGACTTATTTTAGCTCAAAGGAGATAGTTATTTCTTTTTTACTCAAGGTTCTTAAATTTTAAAGTCCAAGCCACTAAACACTTTAGAGAAGAAGCTGAAAAGGATAGTGACGGTCAAATTGGATAAGAAAGGAATACAAGTTCTTGAAAATTAGGCTACTGAACAATAATGAGTCAACAAATAATGTCTGCTTTTCATTGAAGACATGCTGTTACTCAATCGAGACAATAATCATTTTGTCTTGGATCCATATCTTTACCAAGTGAGAGAAGCAGTTGCTACCTAGAGACTATTTGAATTTGCTCACAAACATGGATTTCTGCAACCTAGAGTGAAATAGCTGAAGGACTTGTCTTAATTTATCTTTTAAAAATCACCTTTCTTTACCTAAATTGTAAAGAAACTAAGTAGCTAAAAACTTCTTTCTTTTCTTTTTGTAATAACTGCTTGGGGATTACATCAAATGGATCTAAATGAATCGTCCTTGATAATGCGAGGAGACAACCTAAATCTGCTAGGAAAGCCTTCTATGCATGCCACTTTGGAAAGTTGTGATAATTTAGATGCCAGAGGAAAGAGATTGTTGAATCAGAGTGGGAGAGTGGGGTCTTGAGTTCATTAAGTGATATATGAAAAAAGAAAACCAAGAGTATGGAGAAATAAAAACCTTTGGTCTCCTTAAGCTGTGCTAATTTTGTATGATTCTTGTAAAAAGATTGAAGTTCTTACTGGATATTACCTACATGTATTGCAAATACGGAAGTCGGAGGAGATTTATATCATGCTATACGATTTAATTAAGGCATACTTTTAATCATTATGGTTAACTAAATGGAAGTCTAGTCATGCTCCTCATGTTTTTAAAATTTCTTATATCTTAATCTTATAAATCTTATTCCAGGGAAGGGCTTGGAGAAGGATTAGATGGGGACATTGCATTTGCAAGTTCCCTTGAAACTTTTGGAGGTGGACAGAGTGATCCTCTTTTTGATGCTTTGGGAGGTAAGTCTCATTTGTCTCCTCCCTCCCCTTGCAATTTCTTAGAAAACTAAATGACTTATCCTTGTAGTATGCTTAGTTAGAGGTAACAACTGGAGATATGCTTACTTAGAGGTTAACCCAGAGTCATATATTTGACCTGAATTGACAAGAAATTTAGGTTGAACATAACAAGGCATTGGTTTTGGGGGTATACTCCAGTTGTGTGCATGATATATCTAGGCTACTAAATGAGTTTCCCAAATCACTTAAGAAATGTCGTCCAAGATGCTTGACTTATTCTAATTTTCTAAAGCATGCCATAGTATACTTATCTCATCTCCTTTCTTAAGCTTTCTAGGTAATAGTTTTCCTTTGGATATACTGTACTAAGTTCCGATAAAACCATAATCCATCTGAAGTTTTATTTTTGCTATTGATTTTGATATATTATATTCAGGACATGTTATGACCAATTTTACTATCGCTTTGAGAGAAATCAGTACATATAAGGAACTTCTCCGGTCGCAGGTAATGATTTGCCTAATGTTGTCAATGTCATTTTTTTCATCATTCTGTTTTTTTTTTTTTCAGCAATGTATTCTTTTATTAAGCTGTAACTTGTTTTTTATTCTCTACTTGTTCTAGTATATGAATGCCCTTTTGCATACTTTCAGTCATTCAGGTTATAATGTTCCTGTAGTAATTCCTTGTTGAAAAATAATATATTTCTTGTACTTAGGTGCATTTGTAAAGTTTTAGCTTGTTAATAGACTTCATATTTACTAAATGGCCTCTTTTCCTGCCCAGGTCCTAGAGCAGTTTAGTTCATAGCTTGTATCAAGTTGTTTGACCAATGATAAAAAGATATTCACTCAAGGACACTAATGACAATTGTGGCTTTCCAGTCCTTTTACTTATAAAACTTGACACCACTTTTGAGAGTTTAATTTGTCACTTGACTCTTATGCAACAAGTTAACATGATTTTAAGTAACTCTAAGATAAGCATATGTAGGTACATGAATTACTTCAGAGGAAAAAAGACAAGGAAAAAAAGTCTTGCACCGATATGATAGCAGAACCATGCATGTAATCTTTAATGTTTTGATGTAAACAGCTGACTGCAGTTTTTAATTATTAAAATTAAACATTGCCTCACTATGATGTTGCCAGTGCATACATTTGTCAGCCAAAAGATATAACCCAAGACCTGTGACTCAGTCAATAATTAATATGATGGACGGTCCTGGTTAATAGATAGATGCTAAGATGGACATGCACGTTTGTGCATGCACACACATACACGTATATGTATGTCTATATATTATATCAGGACTGCTTGTCTTCCTTAATATGGTGTACCATTATCTTCTTGTAATATAATCTTTAATTACTTTGCAGTTTCTTATTCCCTACACATCTCTGCATATTTCCTGTTTTGAAGACAGCTTCAACTTTACCATATATCGAAATTACTTCTATCCTATAAATTTATACTTGTTTCTGAGGATGCCCTGACCTACATACCATATCTGTTTTTCATTTATTTCTCACATCACTTACCGAGTATCAGAATAATGTGTTTGTTAGTGGTTGGTGATGAACAAATTACATGTTTCCTGGACATACAGCATCCATTAGCTCTTCTTTCAACACTATTATTTATTATTCTTTCACAGATTTAACAATACGGTTGGGTTTTTATCTCTACTTATGCATCCTTTTAGACTGGATCAAACTGCAAGATAGTACAGTTGAACTTGTATTGACTTTTTGTTTTCTTGTTAGAAGTGATTGTTCTTATTGATATTGCAATTTTGACTACATATAATGTGGCTTCTTAGGTGGAGCACATGCTGAATGACCGATTGCTACACATTCTCAATGTTGAGATCCATGATGTCAAGGTATATAATAAATAGTAGAAATTGTTTTTGTATTTACAGGTAACAATGCTGGTTGTTATATGCTAAATCCATGGAATGTTAAGCCATCATGCTTGGTGAGATGGCTTTGCTCTAGTATTTTCTCTAGTGTACCTAGATAAATATGATGTTGCCCTTCCTTTCTCAAGCTGCTAATGTACATCTCTTCTAATGTGACAAGACTTCAATATTTATTTGACAATGTTTGTGAATTTTCAAATAAAGGCACATGAAATGAATATACTGTGTCAGAAATAATATTTTATAAATTAGTACTATATAAACAAAATCTGTTCAGTTCATTTTTGTATGTTTGAGCTAATATCACAATGGCAATAAATAATTTGATATTATGAATACAATGACTACTCTAAAACTTTGATTAAAAATCTTCATTTTCAGACTATTAGTTAAAACTGTGGACAGTTAAAATGGTTGCTGATGAAATTAAGTTTAAAAGTGACAACTCTCTTTTACAAGGGTTAATGCTTATGCTCTTGAAGTTGCTTTTTCTTTATACACAATAAAATATTCATATTCATGTTGTCATATGATTAGTATGGGTTTTTTTTTTTCTCATTAATGCTTCAACTGATGCTCACAGGAAGCTCGAAAGCGTTTTGACAAAGCTTCGCTTGTATATGACCAGGTGCTTCTCAATTGCATTTAAAGATTGCACTGCACAGTATTATAAAATATGCATCTTTGGTTTTTTAGTCCTTCCCTACATGTGCATAAGTCTTGAGCTATATGATTTACTGAATAAGAAATGCTTATTGATTGCTTTTGGGTTCAGTATGCTGCTTCACAGTATGCTGCTTCACTCTCTGTAGCATTATCTTTCTTTTATTGGACTGATTGCAACTTTCTCAAGATTAACTGTTAGAGATATTTAAAAAAAAAATCATGGGCCTTCACCAAATAGCTTAAGCTTTTGGGTTGAAATAGTCATTTATATAGTATTAGAGCCTCCATGACCAAATGGTTGAGAGTTTGATCCTTGTCACTTCCAGTCTCTTAATCAAAGTTAAATTTCAGCAGGGTATAGTAGGCCCATGCTTTGTCCACACTTTGAGCCCAAGGGACTTTCACAGGAGATGGTATTCAGTCAATTTGTGTATTATCAAGAATACAACATTTGTTAGTAAATTTTGGCTTCAAATGGGCACAACAGGATTGTTATGTGTCAACAAATGACCTGCATTGATTGATTTTCATTTCAACATCTCCAAGTCAATAGTTCAGGTTTGTATTTGATGTTCCTAAGTTTAATTATTGAGAAAGGGGGAAACAAATTCATTTTTAGTGGGTATAGTTAAAAGTGAGGTAATGGGAAAGGACCTTTTAGGGTCTAGTTGAAGTTTCAAAATTTTCCCCTCGCCAGACCACCCTTAAAATTGAGTTTGATATTTAAATTATTCTCACTTGCTATTCTTTCAAAGTAATTGCATTTTAACTAGCAAGTCAGGTGAAATCAAAGTCAATTTATTGTCTGAAATTTCAATTCCAAAATGCAGCAACAGTTCTGAAGTAACTCAAAAGAGTATGATGCTTACGTAAATTCAGTGCTGTTATATCCAGGGAAAAAAAATAATGAATTTGAAAAAATGATAATGCTGTTGAAAGCACTTTCTTACCTCTTGTTCATAATAGCCATACATTGTGACTTTTGTGGTACAGGCACGTGATAAGTTTCTGTCGCTGAGAAAGAGCACTAAGATTGATACTGCCACTGTCATAGAAGAGGTACGTACAAGAGTTTATCTATATCATCAACTTCTGCTAAATTTTGATTCATAGATAGTCGTATAGCTTGTCAGGGGTTACCATGATCCTTTTAGATCTAATTTGGTAGAGACATTCCAGGAATTTCACATTGCAAGAGCCTCATTTGAGGAAGCCCGTTTCAACCTGGTAATATCAATTCCATGAGATATGTAAATAAAAGAATAAGATTTATATGTTCAAGTCTAAACTACATAACATATTTCATCATCCAGGTTAGTGCTCTTAATCATATTGAGGCCAAGAAGAGATTTGAGTTTTTGGAGGCTGTCCCTGGAATTATGGATGCTCATCTTCGATATTTTCAACAGGTATATGACCTTGTTATATGCATGGCTCATTTTCAGTATTGCACTTATGCTGCCTCTGAAAATTCTTCCTCTTTCAGGGATATCAGCTATTGCTTCAGATGGAACCTTTCATTAGCGAGGTTTTGCTACTAGTTCTTTTGCTTTTAACTCGACTAGTGTTGGTACATATAGCTTTTTTTTTTTTTTTAATGGAACAGTAGATGTAGTTTTCTTTAGATTTTTCTAAAGCCATAAACCAAGGGGGGATCAAGCAGCTGAAACATACAGCCAATGTATCTAACCATATGACAATTAGATTAGAATGACATGTTACGAATTCTTAGTATGGTGTACTTCCCAAAAGTCAAAACTCAAACCCTTGAATGATTGGTAGGATCATCCTAGATGTGGAAGCCATCAATTACACAACAATGACTTGTTTCAAGTATAGAAGAAAATTGTTAGGTGTAAATTTTGATAAACGTTTCACATTTATTGACTGAAAGGAAGATTTCTTTTCCTGTATCCAAGGTTCCTTTTAATTATATCAAAAATATATCGAGAGCAAGAACTAAATAGTATACCATTAATTCATGGCTAAAATGAGAAACTAGTATACCTAACAGTCCTTCCTGAGAAGAATGATATTGGTTCAAAGATGCATTGCCAACAATCATTTGAAATCTGCAAACATTTTTTCCAACTTAATTCTTAAGAAGAGGGGATTGAAAAATTCCAAAATATTTAATTCTGCTAGGTTACAGGTTTTGACTTATGCACAACAGTCCAGAGAAAGTTACAACATGGAGCAGATTTCTCTTAATGAAAGAATTCAAGAATACAAAAAACAAGTTCACCAAGAAAGTAGGCTGTCCTTGAATGGCCCTTATGGTTCTCCTGGAGACTGTATGCAGCCTTTTTCTAGGATATCAAATGAAGTGGCAGATGCAGTAATGGAATCTGCTGCAAATGGAAAGGTAATTTCTGATATGATGTTTACCTCTTTCTCTGAGAATATGTGCTTACTACATTCAACTTATTTTTCATTTCTGAATCCTTTTCTTTTGGCATATGTTTTTATAAAATGTGCACAATTTTAGGTTCAAATTATTCGACAAGGATATCTTTCAAAGCGATCCTCCAATCTGAGAGGTGCTTGGAAGAGAAGGTATTTTGTTCTTGATAGTCGAGGAATGTTGTATTACCATCGCAAACCAGGGAACTGGCTGCAGTTGCATGTAAGTCACCAACTAGAAGTTAATATGTAATACTCTAAGCTTGATCATGCTCATTTCATCAGTTTCTCTTCTTAATAAATGTTGAGGATACCATTTCAGGGTGGCAGTCAGCCATCTGCACAGAAGAACACTGAAATCGGTTCTGGGATTCTGAGCCGTCTTTCTCATCACCATGGGGGTGTCCATGATGAAAAATCTGTAGCACGTCGTGCATTAAACCTGCTTACGTCAACAATCAAGGTTGATGCTGATCAGTCAGATTTAAGATTTTGCTTCAGGATTATTTCGCCAACAAAGAACTGCACATTGCAGGTTCTTGTTCCAAAACTCTAACACTGAGTTTGGGTTTTATTTTACTCCTGATTATACTAAGTAAAGCAATGCAGGCAGAAAATGTGCCGGACCAGATGGATTGGATTGAAAAAATAACTGGAGTAATTGCCTCCTTGTTGAGTGCCCAGACACTAGATATGGTACGTTGTAGAATTTTCTTTTAAATCCCTCCTTTGATGGCAGTATTGAGTCTATTGACTGTCATTACTATAATTATAAAACAATTATGTGGCAGCCTCTCTCAGCTGACTCAGAAAACAGTGACTGTTACCATGCCAGCAAGAGCAATATATTAGAAAGTCCTCCAGGTGATGATCAGGCAGTGATTGAGGCACATGCATCTAAGAACTTCACCTCTAATACCAGCTTACGTGCATCTAAAAGTTTGCAGTGGCATAATAAACAGAGTGTAAAAGGTGAAAAGCCAATTGATGTTCTTAGAAGGGTATGTGGGAATGAAAAATGTGCTGATTGTGGTAAACCCGATCCAGACTGGGCATCCTTAAACCTCGGCATTCTTATATGCATTGAATGTTCTGGTGTTCATCGTAATCTTGGTGTACATATATCCAAAGTAAGTAGTTGAGGTTGCGCATTTAAGTTAATCCTTAATGTTGTGTATGGCTCATACCTTATCAAGGTTTCTGAATAATAACTAGAGATAGGGCATGAGAACCTTTGACCTGTTATCTCAAAGCCTTCACTATAGCTACAAAATAACTACTCATCATAAAAAAATTATTAATTTTTTATTTAATTTTTACTTTATACATATATATGGTGAAAGATAATGGCAGTCATTCGTATATTTAGAAGGCCCTGTTGTATAAAACTAGAATTCATGCAATCCTTTTGTGAAATAAGGAGAAACTAAGTGCACGTCTTACATGATGTTTGGACTCAAATGATTGCTTTAAGCTTGGCAAGGCCCAAGCACTAAAACATGTGAAGACAAATTTACTGCAATTAATAGAAGCAAACAAAACAGCTGTATAGGTAATCAGTCTAGTAGAAAAGGGTAGTAAGAAGGAATATTACAGTATTATCCTGGAAAAACTGACGCAGGTATAACATAAAAGAAAATTACATGGTTTAAAAAATTAATTTCGTAGTGTCTCTGATCTAATACCTGTAATTGTAAATTTCAAGCATTTGTGTTAATTAATTATAATTTATTGTAAAAATTTGGAGCTATTGATATGGAAATTGTAGGTAAGATCACTGACACTTGATGTGAAAGTCTGGGAGCCCTCTGTTATAAGCATGTTTCAATCACTGGGCAATCTCTTTGCAAACTCAGTTTGGGAGGAGCTTTTGCATTCAAAAAGTACTTCACAAACGGATGACCTATCTGTTGGGTAAGTGTTGCCAAAATTGACTGTATTAAACATTTGAACTTATGCTGATAAGTGGTTCTGCAATGTAGTTCATTCAAAGCCACCAAAAATAAGTTATTTCATGCAAGGAAACCAGAACATGATGATCCAATTTCATTGAAGGAGAGGTTCATTCACGCAAAGGTAATTCTAAGGAAATTCTAAGTTTCCATTTGCTACTTCCTAATCGTATTTCCTACTAAAAATGAAATATTGGGTCTTTGAAAGTCATCAAGTAAAAATGCTTAGCTTATGTTTTCCAGCTTAGGGAAACAGTAAATATACTTTATCACGGTATCTAAAAAGTTTGGCATGGTTAAAGATCTCCCCCAAGGAATAGCAAGGTGACTAGGAAACCTGCCCTTGATTATCTGCTTCCTAGATGAAGTTGGGCACCCTATATGTTGATCCTGGCATCATACATGATTTTCAGGCAGCCTGTTTTGTGACCCATATAATATCTTGCAGATGAAGTTTGAGTTCATTGGTGAAAAGAACTAATATACGGTTATATCCATTGCTAGAGTACGTGGCCACATTGTATCTGAGTTCACAGTGCACATTTTGGTCAACATGTTGTGGGGTTTTGAGTAATGTGCTTATTTTATACAATGACCAGATAGATTTAACTGCTTCATTTCTGTCACCATTTGCTCACTCAAATATAGAAGTTCTGGCGTTCTGCTGCCTAGAGTCTTGTTATGCCATTTTTCCAATGTTACCAGAGAGCAGAGTAGGTGAAGAGATGCCTGAAAGTAGGCCATTAATTCTTTATTTTTACATCTAAGAGTGTGGACATCTATTTGTTCCTACTCTACGTTTTTTTCTTTACTGTCAAACAAGTAATCATTCTCATTTTTCCAATGTTCTAGTAGTTGATAGGAATCTTATTCTTCAAGTGTTACTTGACAGGAATTTATGTCTGGGAGATAGAACTTGATGCTTTCTCTTATTGCAGTATTCCGAGAAAGTCTTTGTTCACCGGATGAAGAAAAACCAGCGTCTCCTTTCAGTGTCACAACAAGTGTGGGAAAGCATCCGTGCAAATGACAAGAGAGCGGTGTACCGGCATATCGTCAAGTCAGATGTGGATCTCAATACTATCAGTGGGCAAGCATCTTATGGTATGTCTTCTTATCTCTCAACTCCATTAGCAGGACGTTCTTGATAATTAGTTGCTTTATAGGTGACTCTCTCAACATGCCTTCTTCAAGTAATATAAAATCATCATCTGAAACTGAAAGTCAACTAATAGAGGATATACAAGATGGTTCTTGTGTGCTTCACCAGGCATGCCTAACCGCAGATGTTAGCATGGTGGAGCTGCTTTTACAGTATGGTGCAAATATAAATGCTTCCGATTTACGAGGTCAAACACCATTGCATTACTGTATTATCAGAGGCAATACCCCGGCTGCGAAATTGCTTCTTACGAGGTAATTATGTTATCTGTTTTATTTATGCCTTTGAATTTAGCATCCTACTAAGATCCGGCTTGCCTCTTCTTGGTGCTTTTGTTTCTACATAGTCAGCACTTGCTAGCAGATATTCTTTTTCTTAGTTCATTATGTGGTAGACATTCTTTTTTCTTATGTTTGGAAGTTTAATTGAGAACGGAATCGAACATGAAAAGAACGAAATAGATTTATCCTCTCTCTTTTTGGAAGTTTAATATAAAAATGCGCAAAAACTTCGTTTTCTTTGTTTGAAAGTTCAAATAAAAATGAATAGAATGATAAAGATTATCGATACAAAATTTTAATATAGTCTCTGTTTAAAATAGAACAAAAATCCAATGGACATCACAATATGTGCATTTGAATATTAATTTAAATAGAAAAAAACTGAATTGCAGTCTCAAATTCATAATACTCATAATAACACAAATAAATGAAAATCATATTTGAAAATGACATTTTAACGCATATCATACATGATTTGAGGGAAAGAATTATTTTTATATGAAAAATTAGAGTTAGGAGGGCAATTTCATATAGAAAAATTATATTTGAGAATGGGGATAAAGTGAAAGAACTAAGCAAAAATATGAATTTAAAAGAATGAATAAACAGAATATTAAGTTATAAAAATAAAGGATAAAAATGTCAATTAATAAATAAAATAAGTATCCTTCTTTATTTCCCAATTTAGAAGAGAACAAAAATTAATATTTTTAAGGGGAATGATCCCCCTCTAATTCCACTTCACTGCTTAAATTTCAAAAGGAAAAATTTCATTTGCCATTCGATTTTATTTATTCACATCCTTTCAAACACACTAGTAGAGTAGTATGTTTGAAAGATAGGGAATGAGGGAGATGGAAGGGAAAAGGATGGAAAGGGAACAATTTAGTTTGTTTGAGAGTTTAAAATTTTGGGGAACCATTGCCCATCATTCAGCCTCAAACACGTACTTTTTGTTCCCCTCCAAATTGGAGGGGTAAGGGAAGAGAACTACTTATTTTTATTTTAATAGTTCGAGTAATTTATTGTTTTATCCCTTAAACTAAATTGATAGATAAAAGGGTTATATTTTAATACATTATTTTTTTTGAATAATATTATTTATACATTATTTTTTTATTATATTATTACACCTCGTTTTATATATATTATTTTATTATCATATATTATCTATGATCATTATTATGATAAATTATCCTATAATATGACAATATTTAAAAGAAAAATATAAGAGAACCTCTATCTTCATCAACCCCTAATCATAAAAATTTCCTATCCGAGTTATTGTCCACTTGTATGGAGCTACCCTCGCTTCATTATGTCCAAGGTCTTCACTCCCCTGGGCACGGATTGGAGAAGGACCACTTTCCCACCTTTCTTACCCGTCTTCTTGCCAGGAGTGCTTCACCCCTTCCGTACCATATCCTCCCTGTTGATTGGTCCATTGCTGGTTTGGCACCTCCACCTTGAGTTCATGTAAAACTCTGTAAAATTAAGCCAAGTAAAAAAGATACTTCAGTGGTTCAGGGCATACTGCATATTAATATATTTTAGTTTTCCAATTCCATGCACATTTTCATTTTGTACTCCTTAAAGTGGTTAATAAATTGCACTGTTTTGGTGGAGATTAATTTCTAGGTACAGAATCAACCACCTATATATTTATTTTGTTAGCTATAACTAGCCAGGAAGCAAAAGCCAGAAACTAAAAGAGACGCTAGCAATTGTCATTATGGTGATAAATTGATAATACATGTTTTCTCATGGTAATGTTATCGATTATTTTTGTCACTTCCACTGTGAATTCATTCTGTCCCGTCCTTGGTTAGTCTTTCTTACTATACACATAATCATAGAGCAAAAGTGCAGGTGAAACGGGAAATTAGAGACTTAACTTAGGTAAGTTGAATTGAACTCTGATCCAATTAATAAAGTTTATCCTTGACTAGTCATGAAATAACTTTATCCATGATAATTGTTAGTACTTGGCAATTCGATTTTCTACTTTTTGCGTGTCATCCGTACTTGAGATTCAAGGTCATCTTTTTTCTATCACATGTCATCTCATATATGATGTGTTACTATAATCTAATTAACTTTGCAATGGCGAATTATTTGCAGAGGGGCCAATCCGCATGCCGTAGATAAAGAAGGCAATACTCCTCTTGAGATTGCGTCAAGATCCGCTCCGGTTAACAACGAAGTTATCGGTTTCTTGACAAGCAGATGACATCCTACAAAACAAATTATTAGCGGCCAAAAATTGTAGGTCTCAGAATTAAACCCACAGTTTGTGGACTATACTCAGACGAAATTGAGAACAAAGTAGCCTTAGAGAGAATGGACCAGCTTCATGGGGCTGGAGTTTGTGGGTTGGAATGCTGGGCCATTTGTGTATACTAATTTTTGTTGCCCTCTGGATTGAAGGACGTTTTGGGCTGTTTGTTGGGGCTTCACGTTTATCCAAACCTTCAACTACCCTTCCATCTTACACAAATTTTTAGGGGTGGAATGATAAAGTAGAGCGTCTGTTCTAAGGGATGGATATAAGTTACTTGAATGATTATTTTTAAGTTCCCAATTTTGTCACGTGACGACACTGGAAAATATGTACGCCACCAAAAATGTGGAGAGAGTCCCAGTAAAGGGGATCTTAACCAAGGTTTTTGATTATGACAGAATTGGTAGGTTCAATGTTCATAGATGGTGTGAAATTCAACACATTGAATTTGCGCAAGTCTTCGACCATGATACCGAGTCAGACTTTCTTAATTTATTATTTTTAAGAGGTTCATATAACCAGAAATTTTCACGTTCCAAGATTTAGACCCATCTAATATTTCCCCATTTTTAAAAATACCAAATGACACAAACAGTAACCCAAAGCGGATCATGTACTGTTATGCATTGACTTTTTTTTCTTTTTTGGTTAGTGATTATGCATTAACGTCGCCAGAGTCTTCTTTGTACAGTATTTAATGTAGAGTGCCATTTTCTCATTCTGTTGAATTCCTCTCATTTAAAGTCTGTTGCATTCATCTTGGAAAATTTGTTCAAAATAATGCTAGTAAGGAAGTTTCTTAATGAAGAGCCTAATGTATAAAATTTGTTTATTAACAAGTAGTTTTTAGGATAATAACAAATCAAAAGAAAATATTCATTAATTATATTGTAATTTTTACTCTATAAATTCTTAAAAGATGTTAACTTAAAACATCAATAAATTTTAGAATAAATTATCTTAATTTTTTTAAAAATTTAGTAATATAATATTTTTTTTATTTCTAAAATAATACTCAATTTTTTATGAAGTAAATTTATTTTTAATTAATATAATAAG
>JASKGM010000014.1:13174083-13244420 GCA_034509205.1 Ceratonia siliqua
GTTAGAATTACTCCGGAATAATATATCTATAATTATCGTTTTTTAATTATATCTCGTGATATTTTTTATAAAAATAAATCACATGACATAGTCCCAAAGAAGTAGCGCCAAAGATATTTCCGTGAATTATATCATTACCCCATTTTCTCACGAGTCAATCCACCAATTCTCTACATCCATCTTTTTTCTTTTTTAATATGGCCAATACCACTGCAGCACTTGTCAAATATGTGCTTTTTTTATATTAACTTAGTATTAATTGAGGTTTAAATTTACAGTTTCTGAATTTTAGAAGAAAAAAGAAATGCACATTTGGGATGATATGTCCTACGCCTAATATATCATCATCTCATCTCACGATTACGAACAAAACAAATGCATGGTAACCCAATATATAATAATTTGATAATAACTTATAAATTTCTAAAAATTATTTATTTAGATTTTATTTTTGAAATTATAGAATGAGCCATCTCATTTGAAAATTGAATGGGAATGAGTAATTTTAGAGGGCCCCGCTTTTGTCCGTAGTTACTCGATAACATGGATGGCCACGTGCTGGGATGGCCGCTCCTGATATTCGTGTTGCGTCTGTTTTCATTTATTTATTATTTTTAATATTATCAAATTCTCACGTCCGGTCGGTAAAAACAGAACATGTACACAAACCCTCACTACACTCATTCATATACATACCATATTACTATCAATCTTTCTTTTACTCCAAATGTTTGGTTTCATGTTCTTCAGCATGTCCTATCATAATGTGTCAGATTTCCTTAATAATTCAGTTTTTAATTAAATAACATATACATAATCAATCCCTCTCTTTCCATCACCTATAATTTAATTACTTCATTTTTTTATTAACAATGCACAAATATCTCACTTCTTTCTTGATTATATATCAAAGAGTGACCATTTATATATATATATATATATGTAAAATAAAAGAAATTTAGTGAAAGTGAAAAAAGAGGATGTAAAGTAGGGTCGGCGGTGCTAGAATGATCCAACCTTTTTGTGAGCTTGTGCTGTCTATTTTAAGTCTTTAATTTTCCCCCACTACTCTAAGTTCTAACTCCACTCCCTCTATCCTATCTCCCACCACCCAATAAACCCATTTAAAACTGAACCACTGACTAGTTGTATTGTATATTCTATTTATAAATTTTTATATATATTCAATTTATATTCATTTATGCATTATTAAAATTATTTTAGTATGTTTTGGATTTATTGTATTTTTATATAATATGTAATGCTACTTATATTCTTCGTTAATTTCTCATTTATGCTTTATAGTTTAACGATGAAATGAAGCAGTAACGAAGAATATTAATGCTACTAAACATTATATGAAAATACAATACACTCAACAATTTTATCAAGTAATTATATATATATATATATATTTAAATTTTAGAGTTTATTAAAATTTAGGTATTTATATTTTTTTATGATTGATTAGATTTTGATCTGCACACATGTCATCTCTATCTGTAAAACATAAAGATATGATTAATTAAGAAGCATTTGATTATAAGATGAAGGGTTAGTGTGGTGTTTGGTATCAAAACCTCATCTCTTCCCCCTTTTGTTTCTTACTTTCCTCACACCAATGAGGATTTGCCTCTTACTTAGCTTGCCGGGCCCCACTTCCAACCTTGTTTAACTATTTATGCCAATTCATTCAAGTTGGTTCAAAACTTATCACGAGGTTCAGTTAAAATAAGAAATTTAAATGTGACACAAATATCTTATACTTATCTAAGATAATAGGAGGGTTCCATTATTACATGGGATTTCTGTGCAATAAAAATGGGGAATCTTTTTTTTTATTTTCTTTATTTTCATCTTTTAATCAATTATTGTTATCTCACGTGTCCCTCTTAATTTGTTAATAATTTTTTCGTAAAATAATGTTTTTCATTTATTTATATTGTAAAAAAACTTATTTTGACCGAAGAAAGAAGATGAAAAATTGTGTACTTTCTATTGAGAGTAGCCTAAGGGTGCAAGATTTTCTAAATTGTTGACCTTATTGTTTCTTTCCTCTCTGATAATTTTTCCTCAACCATAATTCTGCTGACTTTTTTTTTTTTTTTGCTTGGTTCCTAAACTACGTTTAACAGATTTAAAGGTGAAATCACTTTTTGACCGGGAAAATAGAGAGGGTAAATCCGTAAAATTAATTCCAATTCACTTTATTCACCCCGCTCTTTGGGGGGAACAACAAAATAAGAGATTCCACGTAGCGTTTGCTTAGCGTGGATGACGTCATCCCCCGTAACGCTGATCCATCCCCTACCAAACCGTCCTCACGCAACCTGCGTGATTGGATTAGGACGTAAACCATTTGTTGTTTTTCAACCCCAAACTGACTCTACCGCCACGTGTCCGTTCAATTTCAACTTGACCAATTACCCCACCAAGAACAACTGCTTATAGCCCTCCCCATTTTATTACGTTTTTTCATTAAGAGAAATTGGGTGTAAAAAGATTTTTTATTTTTTTATTATATTAATATTGCAATAAGAGGGTGAGGTGGAGGGGGGTGAAGAAGATCCTCTAAGATGTAGTTGGTGAGATTAGCAAGTGAACCTAAAAGAGAATTAAAATGAAATAGGGGAAGGGGGGTTTGGTAGAAAGAAGAGGGTATGGTCTGTGGGTTAGGGGTCAAAGAGGACCTTGGAGGGAATAGGGATTAAGGGACTGTGGAATTGCAGAGGAGAAAGGAGGCAGAAGGGAATTGGGCCCACTACTCCGATTAACTGTAATCAAATTAGGGGACATCCACTGGGGGACGCGCTTCAACCGTAGGTATACCCTACACCATACTTTTTCTTAACTATTATTGTTTAATTTTTAACTTAAAACTACTTAATTTAGAGTGTTTTAAAATTCAGTTAATAATATTTGTAGTGTATAAAATTTATAAAAAATAAGTATAATTAATTTATATTTCCTGTAAACAATGTTAATTACATATTTTTATAAATTAGGTAAAATTATTAATTCGTTTACATTAAATTTAATCATGTATTAATACGGTGTGGTAAAAAGGTAAGGAATAATTAGAGTATATACTATATAGCATTGCGTACTAGGCAACAAGGAGAACATGAGCTTGTAGATACCAAATAGGTACGCCTCGCCTCATCTTTTGCTTTTGATGTGTTGGCCCTAAGATAGCTTCGATAGTTATGAAAAAAATGACACGGGCGTGTTTGGATGGGATGGATAAAAAACGCACATTGTAATTAATCTCTCATTGCTTCCACTTGCCTCTTCGACTTGTCATGCTTCTCACTCTTTCCACCCCAAACATGTCCACGTTTATGTCCTTACGCTTCTTAGCTATCTCACATGCATTTGCTCTCATCCTTCTGTGGTTCATATTTTTCTTTCGGAGATTTTTGTTGTTGTTCTTATCCACTTTTCATAAATTATTATTGTTTCCCAAATAAATGAACAACAAATATCTCAATATTTTTATATCAGGCTTTTTTTGTTGTGGGGCATATTTTTTCTGTACAATATTAATGTTATGTCTAAATATAAAAAATATAAAATTATTTAATAAATACTAAAATATTGAAATTTCTCCTTTTATTACTTTTTATTATTAAGAATGGTTTGGTTATTGTCGATAGCAAGATAAAAATAAAAAATAAAAAGAATGCTAGATCGCTTTTTAGCTGCGCCAGGTAAATTTGTAAAAAGATCTAATCGTATAAAAAATATTATATATATTTTGGAGGATATAATATTTTAAAAATTATTGATATTTTTTTTAATTATAATTCGAACAACATATAAATTTTATAACAACAAGAAGGAAAATTTCATTCATTTGTTGTTATTATTATTTTGACATGCACTCAGTCACTTTTTAAATAAAAACTGACTTATTTTAAAATTCGAAATGATTTAAAAATATAATGCACAACTTTATTTGACTAATGTTAGTTTGGAAATTATGATGGATATAAAAGGTGCGGATATTTTAGGTATTTTGGGTTAAAAAAGGGAAGGTTTGAGACTGAGAGAAAGGGCGAGGGAGGGGTAAGAAGGGAATACGCGTGTTTCAAAATTTGATATTTTGGATTGAAGTGAAAGTGTATTTGCGGGACAAAGATTCCTGCAATTCTTGTTGCTTTAGACCACACACGTGGGTCCCATTCTCTGCTCAAGCTCAACACGCTCCTTCAACTTTATCCTAACACGTGACTTTCCCCTTCCTCTATTTCTCTCCCCATTTCTCATCATCTCGTCTCGCATCCCCAACTTATCTTTCTTTTCTTCTTAAGCTGCGTTGGGAATTGGAATTGGCTTTTAAAGGAAGGAAAAGTGATTTTTTTAAAAATAATAAATTTTGTAAAATTTTAAACTGTTTATATCAATTTTTTAAAAAAAATAAAAAAATTATAATTAAAATAAAAATTTTATTTTATAACTTCATTTTTTTTAAAAAATAGATTTATTTATTTTAATTATTTTATCTCTCTATTCATTATAATTACATATTTTTTATTATAATACTATAATTAAATTTTATCATAATTATAAAATTTAAATTTAATTAAATATTTTTTAAATATAATTATATTATTTTTTTATTAAATTATTTTTTATTATGATTATTTTGACATAATTAATAATTTTTAATCATATATATATATATATATTATTTTTAAATTAAATATATAATTTTTATCTTTTAAAAATTATTAATTTTAAATTCTTTATGCATGTCCTTTTTAGTAATTTTATCAATTAAAAGTCATTTTACGGTTTTGTAACCGAACACATTTTTTGATTCAAAAGTCATTCTCATTTACTCATCTAAACACAAAACAACTTCTCATTCTACTATAAAATTTAAATTTAATTAAATATTTTTTTAATATAGTTATATTATTTTTTTCATTAAGTTTTTTTTATTATGGTTATTTTGACATAATTATTATTTTATTTTAAAAATTATTTTTTTAATCATGTATATATATTTTTTATTATTTTTGAATTAAATATATAATTTTATCTATTAAGAATTATTATTTTTAAATTCTTTGTGCATGTCCTTTTTAATAATTTTATCAATCAAAAGTTCTTTTACGGTATTGCAGCTGAACACATTTTTTGATTTAAAAGTCATTCTCATTTACTTATCCAAACGTAAAACAACTTCTCATTCTATTAAAATATATTCTTTTTTAAGAATCAACTTCTCATTTTATAAAAGCAATTCTTCTTAAAGAACATCCGAACATGCCCTTAAATTTTTTTCATAATTACTTTAATATAAAAAAGATTAATGATAATAAATTTTATCTTTCTTCAAATTTTAGTAATATAATAAAAATAAAAAATTAATATTTTCATAAAGAATTAAAATAGATAAATATTTTATTATTTTTATTAATAATCAAGAGGCAGACGTTGGGGTGGGGTTATTAATTAGGAACAATTATGATTTAGAAACTAACCTACCGTGCTTGAAAATGGATTGTTTTAGTATGACCAGATTTATGTTCCATAATGTGATTCTATCAACATGGCATAATACTATAATACTTTGGACAAGTATTTCAGTTTTCATCTTCCCTTTCTTATAAAAGAATAACGTGCACGTTTCCTCTACAATTCAGTCATCATATAATTTATTTATTTTTAGGGTTGAAATCTATTTTAAAATGGATTAATAAAATTAAAATAGGAATATATATTTTTTAATTCCATGAAATCGCTAACCAATTATATATATATATATATATGCAACTGTGTCATAATATATATACTTTATTTGTTTTATTACAAAAATTAAATGAATTTCTCATATTTAGACATGCACGTAGCTAGATAGAGATAATAGACACGTAGGTTACGTAGCAAACGTGGGAAGCACATGCAAGGAGTTGCTTGTTTAGAAGGAGGCAATATTGCAATATTAATTTGCCTTAACCATTATCAACCATCCAACAATATAAAGCCTACAAGATCGACGTGGCCATGCAGATTTCAAATAATTATGACATATATATATATATATATAAATATATATAATTGATGAGTAGATAATGGTTGAGAGAGTTGAGAAGCATGGTGGGACAAAAGCCTCCTTTTCCAATATCATTATTTTCTTTGTCATTTATTCTCCAATATTCAAAAGTTTTGAATTGATTTCAAACCAATTAATCTTGAATTATATTGAATGAAAATAGAAACTAATTAAACCTAGATGGATCTCTTCCTAGCTAACTACCTATTTATATTAATTATCATTCATAGATTATTAGACTTGGTGGTTGTTTCATTCATAGCTTAATTAAATATAAAAGAAGAAGGGCTTTCGTATTAACAAAGCAAATCATATTTCAAGCCTTCAAGGCTCAAGCTTTCCTTTGCTGACCACCATTTACATCATATATAAACACTTAATTCCTTCACCAACTTAAACTTATGCTTCGCGTCCAAAATCTAAAACGGATATTTTATTATTACTAGTACTACACAAAATTCAATTCACTCGCCTATTACTTTATATCTCATCAAATATATTAATTTAAAATATAATACTTTTAAAAATATCAAATTATTTTATTTATTTTTACTTGAGTCTTCTGGCAACATAAAATCTGAATTTAAAACTTTTTATAAACTATTTAAATTCTTTACTTCTAAATCATATATATTAATTTTTTTAAATTTGTCTCTAGTTTTATACTTTACACAGAAAAAAAAAACAAAGCTCGATATATTCATATGCGAAATAGCAAGGGAATTTCGTAGTATGAGATGAGATATAGGAAAATGGAAAACGGGGGGGCGACACTTCTGACTTCACCTTCTGTGGTGCTCTTCCACCCAGGCGCACGAAAGTTCTTATCGTAAGTCCATAAAAAGAGAAGCAAAATTGATGTTATATTAAATTCAATACATTAAAAGAAAAAGGAAAGAAATTGATAGATAACTTGCGCCGGGTATGTTAAATACGCCCCCTACCCCTTGGCCCTTGCCCTTGCCCTTGCCGTCCATCATCACAATTCACCATCAAGGCCTGCCCGTTAATAGCACGACAAAGCCACTTCCCAATAAAAACAGAACAACTTTCCTGCGACCGTCAGGACAGACGCCGTTAGTTGCCAATCCAATGCTTCATCGACAACTCTAAAGATAACGCTAACGCCGTTTGTACTTTCTCTGTTAGAGCCGCCTTTATTTATGAACCTGATCGTGGTGCCTTTCCTTTTATATATTTTTTGTTTTTGGGCCACTTCCCATTGAGAGCGTTTCCACATAATCACCGGCTGTAGCCGGTGTGATTACTGGTAAATGCCCGTGGCCGAGACTGGTTAAGGATTACTGCGGTTGAAATGATTGCACGCAGTTTGGACCACTATGGTTAAGTCTCTCTTCAGACACACAGAGAGAAACACTGAGATGGTTCTGGTGCTGGGAGCATTCCTCTGCTAAGTTCCTCTGCTGAGAGAAAGAGATAGACAGGGTTGGGAAAGATATAACTGTGATCCAGAGGGTCGATTTGGTGGTCAGTTGAGGCAAGAGGTTGAGAATTCTGTGGTGTTTTGTGTGAAGAACTCTGTTCTGAGCATTGATACTAGGTTTTTGACAGAAGATTGCGTCTGTGTGTAGGCCAGGGAGGAGGGAGATAGACTAGGAAGGGAGAAAAATAAGGCCTAGGCGATTTTGAGAGTTTTGCTTTCTGGTTTTTTTTAGGGTCTCAGGTCTCTCTGTATTTCTGTTGGGGTGTTAAGTTGTGGGTTGTTGGGGAGGAGTGAAGACGTTATGAGCCAAGGTTTTGAGATGTGATATCATCTTGGAATTGCTTAGAAGGTGTTTCAGATGAGAGATCTGTGCTGAGATTTCAGAAAAAATGGCATCATCAGAGGTATCAATCAAGGGAAATTGTGTGAACGGGAAGGGGGAAAGCTACTCTTCTGCTTATAACAACCATAACGATGCTAGGAACGCTACGGAGGGTCAAAATACTCATTCATCAGCCCTGAAAGGTAATTCTGGCGAATTTAGTGCCATTTCTTCTCAGAACTTTTTTGGTTCCTGAAACATTTAGAGTGGGCGACTGCTTTTAAACGTTTTTTCTTTGTTTGATAGACGCGGAAGCCGCACTTTACAGAGACCTATGGCATGCCTGTGCTGGTCCCCTTGTCACAGTACCCCGCGAAGGAGAGCGGGTCTTCTATTTTCCCCAGGGACATATCGAGCAGGTAATTCCTAGGCCGTTTCCGGGCCTCAGATACAAGTCATCGTCTGTGAATCGTTGTTATTATTCTCATTTGTGTTTACCTTGGTAAGATTTTCTCATGGGTTCTGCTAGTCAGCTCAGATGCGTAATTTCTTGCAAGATTTTTACTTCTGAATTTGCGCCTTAAATGATGGCTTCAGAGTTTTTTTAGCTACTATTTTACAAGAGTTTTGTTGAAGTTGTTAAACATCGGTGTTTGTTTCCCGGCCACATTAGGTGGAGGCGTCTACGAATCAGGTGGCGGACCAGCATATGCCCGTGTACAGTCTTCCATCCAAAATCCTTTGCCGGGTGATCAACGTGATGCTGAAGGTAAGTTATGCTCGATCTATGTCAATTTATATATTCTGAAGCTTTCAAGCCAAGCAACCCTTATATAGTTGTAAGTGGTAGATGTTTCACGTGGTAGATGAATTGACTCTGATAACGGCCAATGTTTTATTTTTTCGCTTACAAATTTCAGGCTGAGCCGGACACCGATGAGGTGTTTGCCCAGGTGACCTTGCTTCCGGAGCCAAATGTAAGGTCTCCGCTCCTGTTTTTAAGCCTTCCAGATCTGGAGAAATTATTAAGGAAATATGGTACTTATGTTTTTTTTTCCTTCTACTTTGGAATCTTGGTCTGAATGCCAGCAAGACGAAAACACCGTGGAGAAAGAGCCCCCACCACCCCCACCATCTCGATTTCACGTGCAGTCGTTCTGTAAAACTCTGACGGCCTCTGATACGAGTACCCATGGTGGGTTTTCGGTTCTGAGGCGACATGCTGATGAATGCCTTCCTCCGCTGGTGAGGTTCATGCCTTTTTCCCTCCTCCTATACTTTAATATTCTGGGTCGTAACTGAAGCTGAATCTCCGTGCTTGTTTGTTTACAGGACATGTCGAAGCAGCCACCTACCCAGGAGTTGGTGGCTAAGGATCTGCATGGCAATGAGTGGCGATTTAGGCATATCTTTCGGGGTGATTGCTGTGAACCCATAATTCATCTTGTATATTGATCTATGATTTACGCTGAATATCATATCCTTTGCCAGTGCCTTCCTTGGGGCACAGGCTGTGGAGAATTAATTTGGTGTCTGGAGGGTTGAAACACAATCTTCGCTTTCCTTAATTTTTTTGAGCAATGCGGAAGATAGATAGGCATTTCTTGTTAATAGATTCTGTAATTTTGTCTGTTCTGTTTTCCTGTTGATTTGATTGATAACAAAAATACCTCCAGGTCAACCACGTAGACACTTGCTGCAAAGTGGCTGGAGCGTCTTTGTTAGCTCCAAGAGGCTTGTTGCTGGGGATGCATTTATATTTCTAAGGTTTGTTTTCTGTGAATGGGGTTTTAGATTGCACTAGTCTGCTACTTTTGATTCTCTTTTTGAAATGGGACTAATTAAGAAGCTCCAGGGGTGAGAATGGGGAACTTCGTGTTGGTGTCAGGCGTGCAATGAGACAGCAGGGTAATGTGCCATCCTCAGTGATCTCCAGTCACAGCATGCATCTTGGTGTCCTTGCAACTGCTTGGCATGCCATCTCGACGGGTACCATGTTCACTGTTTATTACAAGCCTAGGTTCGTAGCTTATTATTGAAACTATGTTAAATAAGTTTTCTTAGTAGTTTCAGTTTGACATTGGCATGTCATGATCTAGTGATGTGAACGTTATTGTATGTGTGTATGACTGGTCTGAGAGGAAGCCTTTCAATATTTTCCCACTGCAAGATTTACAGTATTTCTGTCAATATTATCTTGTAGGACCAGTCCTGCTGAATTTATTGTTCCATATGATCAATATATGGAGTCTCTCAAAAATAACTATACCATAGGGATGCGGTTCAAAATGAGGTTTGAAGGTGAAGAGGCTCCAGAGCAAAGGTATAAGTTGTCTTTTTCACTTAAATAACTTGTGTTCACGAGTGCAGAAAGTTTCCTCTCTTCTATTCTTTTCCCTTTCCTTTTGCCCATATAAAGTAATCTGGGATAGTTTTTATTATTGATATGTAAGTTAAAATGGAAGAACTTTCTTGACACGACTCCTTAAATTGTAGATTTACTGGCACCATTGTTGGAACTGAAGATGCTGTCCCCAAAAGGTGGAAAGAATCAAAATGGAGATGCCTCAAGGTTGTGTTTCTAGTTTTACCCCACTATTTATGACTTTTAAATATGTCATATGCTATAATAGAGTTCCTCGGGTCTTCCAGGTGAGATGGGATGAAACATCTAACATACCTCGTCCCGAGAGAGTTTCCCCTTGGAAAATAGAGCCTGCTCTTGGTCCACCAGCTCTGAATCCTCTTCCAATGCCCAGGCCTAAAAGGACTCGGAGTAATGTGATTCCATCATCCCCTGACTCCTCTGTTCTTACTCGAGAAGGTATGGTTGACTCGGTATGCGTATATAATCTTCTCAAAATCATTTGCATTTGTAGTTTGGTGAAGGCTGATATTTTTTTTTTCGTGGGTTGGGGGGGATTACAGCCTCATCTAAAGTAAGTGTAGACCCTTCACCAGCAAGTGGGTTTCCAAGGGTCTTGCAAGGTCAAGAATTCTCGACCTTGAGAGGCAATTTTCCAGAAAGCAACGAGTCTGATACTGCAGAAAAACCTGTAGTGTGGCAGCCTGTAGTAGATGATGAAAAGATTGATGTGGTTTCTACTTCAAGAAGGCATAAGTCAGAGAGCTGGATGCCAATGGGGAGGCATGAGCCAAGATATTCGGATCTTCTATCGGGCTTTGGGGCCAATGTAGATTCTTCCCGTCCACCCTTGGTTGATCAAACCGGCATTGTGGCACTTCCTGCCAGAAAACATTCGTTAGAACATGAAGGCAAGTTTAATGTGTTAGCCAGTCCATGGCCTGTAATGCCATCTAGTCTATCACTTAACCTCTTGGACTCAAATATAAAAGGATCTGCACACGGCGGTGATGTAACTTACCAAGCTCAAGGGAATGTGAGGTATGGTGCATTTGGTGACTACCCTGTGCTCCATGGTCATAAAGTTCAGCATTTACATGGAAATTTGTTGATGCCACCCCCACCTGCAACACAATATGAGAGTCCCCGTTCAAGAGACCTGATGCCCAAACCAGTATCAGCACAAACATGTGATGTCGTCAAACCAAAAGATGGGGACTGTAAGCTCTTCGGCTTCTCCCTTATCACTAGCCCCATTACACCCAGGCCTTCTGTATCACAAAGAAATGTGACTAGTGAGCCACCTGGTCACATGCATCTTACATCTCACCAGCCTCTTACTTTTGAAAGTGATCAGAAGTCGGAACAATCAAGGGGCTCAAAACTGGCTGATGTTGTAGTTGCTGTTGATGATCAAGAGAAGCCATTACAAGCTTGTCAGACGCATCTGAAAGATGTTCAAGCCAAACCTCTTGGTTCTGCTAGGAGTTGCACTAAAGTAAGATCCTTCTGTCGTATTAAAAAAAAAAGGGAGAACTTTGCATGGAAAATTAATCAAATGCTATTGATTCTAGGTTCACAAGAAGGGGATTGCACTTGGTAGGTCGCTGGACCTTACAAAGTTCAGCAACTATGATGAATTAGTTGCTGAATTGGACCTGCTGTTTGAATTTGGTGGTGAACTAGTGTCTCCAAAAAAGGATTGGCTTATTGTCTATACTGACAATGAGGGTGACATGATGCTTGTTGGGGATGATCCATGGCAGTAAGGATCTCTAAATTATACATGCATTGATGGTTAACTGATTATATTGAATGCTTTATCTTTCAAGGGACGTAATTTGCCTAATTTCGTAACTTGAAACAGGGAGTTCTGTGCCATGGTTCGCAAAATTTATGTCTACCCCAAAGAGGAGATTCAGAAAATGAGCCCCGGTACCTTAAGTTCTAGGAATGAAGAGAATCAGTCGGCTAGCGAAGGAGCAGATGCAAAAGAATTTGAATGTCAGTTGCATCATCCTGATAATTAGTTCGTTCGTAGGTTTGATTCCCATATCTTCCAGGTAACTTCACTACCTCCATCCAGTGCCATCCAGTTGGCACTGGATTCAATGACAATAGTCTGTCCAGATGATGATGACCTACAACATGTTTTAGGTCTCCATCTTGTCCATTTTATTTTGTTGCCATACGGGAACTACAAAAATCTGATGGTGGACTGTTATTTTATTTTGACCTGCAGATTCAGGGCTGGAGAAGTGGGGACTGGCATAAAGCGATCCAGTTGGGAAATATGATCTGAAGAAAGTGACTTGTGGAATCCGAATATGGACCCCATGAATGAATATGCATCCAATTTTGGACTTATCCCTGAATTAGGATATGCTGCCCAGTTACGTAGTCCTAATATGTAATGTGTCGAGCGAGGTGATGTGGCCCTTGCATTTTCCAACAATCCTACCGTGTATATAGTTGTTTTACCCCCATCCCATTAATGTAATTAAGTTCATATATGGGGCTGCCTTATGGTTGGTATCCAGTTTATCTGATTTTAATTGATTGTCTTATGACTAGTCGTAAGTTATGCGAGATTGATAATTGAGATAGAACTATTGTGGATAACCATTTACAAGGTATATAATGTGTTGCCTTCATAATTTTGATTGACGCTTAAATTTTGCTCTAATTCTATATTTGTATCGGTAAAAAGTATTGCGAGTGGAGGGGGAATGATAAATCGTGTCTGAGAGAGACGGATGATACACGGGTCTTGTATTATTGGCCATGAATTGGGTCCTAGTTAGTCTCGGTTAAAATGTGTTATCTTTTCATAAAATAAGGATATGGTTTTTTAGTTTCTGGTTAAATCTGACTGATATTTGTATCCGTGGTTAGTCGTTGAGGGTACACAAGTTATGGAGTGGACCTTTCTGCATTGGCATATTTGTCACCAAGGATGGCTGGTGGATAAACTTTTCTTGCCTAGGGTGTATGTGGTGCGATTTTTCATAAAATTGTAAATTGCATTGCATAAAGAAATACGGTGTGGTGTAGTTCATCTTTTTGAAATTTGATATGAAAAATTATACTGCACTGCACCACATATTTGCGATGCGGTGTTGGTTTAACCGCAAATTTAAAAAATAAAAAATTTTGATACATAACCAACAAAATAATTCTAATTTAATAATTTGATCTATATAATTGATTTTAAACAGAAATATAATATAACATTTTTTTCTTAAAAGAAGTTACATATTAAAAAAAGAAATGTCACAGTAAATTTAACCAAATGATAAACTAAATGAAAAAAATGAACACAAAGTTTCAAGTTTTTAGAATAAACATTATAGCAATAGCTAACACCAATATTCTTCAACCAAGTAAAATGAAAAAAAAAAATTTATTTTCAACTAACTCTTATTAGATCATTTTCATAAAATATTTTTTTTGGGTTTTTTGTAAAGTTGTAAACAATTGGAAGTAAAATAATATTTATATTAATGTGCGGTGCAGTGTGGGTAAATTCGCGGTTTAAACTACTCAAACCGTTAACCACATCGCACTGCACTGCTTGAACTGTGGTGCAGTGCGGTTAATGCGGTTAAAACCACACTGCTATTCACCCCTACTCTCGAATATAGAAATTCGTCATGGATTTTTAAATTTATAATTTTTTTTATGAATTATTAAGTAAAATTTTAAAGAAATATTTAATTTTAAATTGAAACAAAATCTCTACTGAAGATGTAATGTGATGAAGGGTAAGCGTAGAAAGCATTGGCCAAAAAAAAAAAGGCAGAGATTAATTTTAGCAAACAAATATGTAGAGTATTTGGCGGCAAGGACTGACTGTAAACTTAATTGCACAGGTTTGAAGGGGACCATTATGTTGAGCAGGCATTGGCCCATTGATTGGATCATTTGGATAAGAAGGAGGCTCCACTGGGGATTGTGGTTGGCGTAATCTTTGTCTCTTGTCCCCTTCTGAAGCCAACTCCTTTTCGTTTCTTAAATGCCGAGGCGAACGATAGAATCGATTTGCAGATTGCAGTGAGCATGATTAATTGAAAAAAGAATTACTGAATTTCGAGCGAGAAGGATAATAAAAGGGGCCATACAAGCATTGCGTATCAGAATGTCCCTGGAAGCATCAACTCATAGTTTAACATGAGCATGTAGAAAGAGCCAATAATTGCGAATGCTCTGTTGAATGCAAGAAAAACTGAATAGAATTGCATAATTAACTAGTTGAAAATGTAACTGAAAAGTTTGTATCTTGCCCAAATACTAACTAGATCATGCTATGTAAGCCAGCTGAATCCAAGAGTACTGCTTTGATTTGCTCGGGATGGACATCCTGACCTTCCTTGTATTGCTGAAAGAGACTGAAGGTTAGCCTTTGCACTAAGAAAGTAAGCATAAACATAATCCTCACTTCAGTAGAATGAGTTTTACCTCAGCTCGAAAGATATCCATAGCAAATCCATTAAAACAGCTAATAACAGCCTGCTGGATATCTAACCCAAGGTTCTCCAAAGCTCTCATGGTTGAAAGCAACAGACCAGGTTTGCGCCCACAAAACATGTGGATATTTACAGCTCTTCCTTCGCGCAACCGAACCTCAACCTATATATATTTATGTTGAAAACAAAGATATAAAATTCTAAAATTGATAATAAGATACACAACTCATTCCATCCCAAGAACAAGCACATAATCACATCCAATGTCCCACATTAAAGCACATGGGAAAAAAAGCTTGTCATCCATATATCCGCCAGAAGAAATTGAAATAGAAAGAGATCTAGGCCAGACGCCAACTTCTAGCCATGAACTTATAATATTTACCCTTGCAGGTTGGCCATTAGGGCTTGACAATGAGCTTGGGCAAAGTTCATCCTTTATGCGGCTGGGTAATGTAGGTGGAGTAGGCGTCAAAGGATGAAAGCTAGAGGCTGGTGTGATTGAAGAGCCGGCAGGTGTTGACTCCAATTCGTTATGGAGATCATTGATCCTTTGCAGAAGTTCCTTCAGGTACTCAATTGCATCCCCAAGGATTGAAGCCCTGTCCATCTATTAAAACAAAGGTTCATAGATTTCGGAATATCCATCACAAGTCACAGTAACAATCAAAGTTTTAAAATTTAAAGGCATGTTATATTGGCTTCCTCTAAAATGGTTGCATAATCTGTCCTTAAGTTGTACACAGATCAAGTCTGGTAGCCTTTACAATAGCATGCAAATATCAGTTCGAAAATAGAAATTACTAAAAATTCCTTCAATCAAAAGTGAGAACCTGAGGAAAAGTGAGACAGAGATAAGCAGAATATCAAGTTCAAAATTGCCTTCGTAATTTTAGAGTTTAAAAAAAAAAAAAAGAATCCCACAAGGGCCAGGAAACGAATATGATGCACAACAAAAGACAAGGTGAGGAAATGAGAGGAAGTCAGAGGGGGAGGACAATACAAAGAATAATCCATCAATGGGCAGAGTAAAAGGCATTTATTTGAAGCTCACACTTTTTTGTGCTTTAGTTGATAAAATGAAAAGGGAAGTGTATCTGTGCCAGAAAAATCAAGTCAAAAGTGACCACTGGGACGCTCTATAGAAGTTCAAAAGTAACCACAATTCGTACTTTCTTTTTTGGTCGACGCAATTCGTACTGCAATTAAGAGGAATAAAGTGGCTAAGAAATTCTTACTTTGCTAATCTTTGGAACAACGGACCTCAGCATATATAGTCTATCATTGAGCTTCTTCCGACGGCGACGTTCAGCCATCAAATTCTTCGCAGGCATTCCCTTCTTCTTCCCTTTCTGATCCCCACCAGTGACCGTACTGTTCGCATTTGAGCTGTTTCCACCATTCTTCGCATTCTCTTCTATCATATTATTCTCAGTCAAATCATCCGAATCGTAATTCAATCCTGACCCATCAAAACTGGCATCTTCCATGTCGTCTTCAATACTCATATTCCTTTTCTTATCATTTTCTTCTCCCATTTCAAACTTCCCTCTATCTCTCTCAATCCTGTTTGGAACCAGACCACCTTCGGACCTCAAAACTCCCACATTTCGCCTGTTATTTGCCAACTTTTTCCGAAGAGCTACTCTCTTCTGAAAAAGAGTGGGCTGTGCTCCTGATGGCGGCAACGATTCAAGTGGTCTCAATATCTTGGACCTATTTAGAAACAACGCCTTTCCGGAACCCTCTTCAAAATTACGAAAACCAGTAAAACTAGTGCTCCTTTCGGGCAATTGAGGCATACGGGTCGTTGGTAAATGGGGATCTGAGCTCAGATGAGGAAGGGTTATCTGGTTATTTGAGCTCAAGTCGGTGAAGCCTCCCAAGAGGCCAGCCCCTCTATTCAGCGCCGCTGTAGAACCAGAACCTTGAGGCTCAAGAAACCCGACCTCGTAACCCATATCAAAGCCATGCACTATAGGATTACTAGGCACGACATTTAGAAGAGAAGAGAAGGTGGATTTGGGAGGCAGAAAGAACTGCACTTGAGATGGGTCGAGATTGTTGAAAACAGAGGAAGATGGGGAGCACGAAGAGGACGAGTCCACTGGGTGCAGCAATAGACTATCTGGGTCAGCAAAGTTCGGCGAGAAGGTGATGTCCCTGATATCTGGGTGATTTTGGATACTATTATTCGCCATATACCAGTCCTCATCGACCTCAAGCATGGGTTTATAAGCACATAGAGAACCCATCTCGTCCTTGTTCTCAATAAAACCAGAATTGTTTTTCTCGCTGCAGCCGATGATGTTGGCATTAGAGATAGCCCATGAAGAGGGAGTAGAGTCGTCATCTTCTCTGTCATCCATCCAAGCAACGCCGTTTACTCTAGACATCATTTTTTGATTCTTTTCTAACTACCGTTTCCGGCTTTCCTTCCTGGGTTTTCAAGAAAAGATCGAGGCACCAAAATTGGTTGAGTTGCTGAGGTAAGAAAGTGAAAGAGGGAGTTAAAGGAAAGAAATGGAAGGGAGAAGGATGTTGCAGAAGGCAAAGGGCATTAGCTTTTTGTAACTTATTTTTCAAGGGATTGCGACAAGCATAGTCTGCGAACGTTACGCTAGTCACTGCTTCCCAAATAGACCTTAGACATGATGAGTAGGATAAGCATCAAATAAGTCACCGATGGTGAAATTTTTGTTTTGGTACTTCTGTGTTGTTATTTCTACACGTGGAAGAACAGTGTCATCCTCTCGCCGGTACCTTCCCCACTGGCTCTCTGCAAATGCTTCACTGATTTTTCAAATTCCTCTGCAAGTTTTCCTCCTCAAATAATGTTTCTCTGATATTAAGAAAAATAAAAGTGCCATATTTTCTTAAGTGGTTGTAAACCAAGGAAAACACTCGATGTTTTTATCCCCAACTGATTTTTCTGAGGCCTTACAGTTTCCCTGCAAAAGAAGAAAAAGGTAACAGATTTAAGATCAAGTTGAAACGAGATTTTTATTGTTAAAAAACAAAAAAGACAGTATGTATTCAAGAGCTATTTTGGCTTATTTAATCATTTGGTAAGGATTGGAGTTTTCTCCACTCTGGCCAAAATCTGTTGTAAACAGATCACAAAGAAAGAAGCTTGTTAATCCAAATTCTAATTTCCTGCCATGTACTCCGCATCATGCAGGCTATTAATTGGATATGAGTTCTTTAACTCTATTTTTATATTCCGTATATTCCACACATTCAATTGATCTGGCTTTCTTAATGATTAAGAACAACTAAGATTTGGACGTATTAGTTATAAACAGAGAATACCTTAGCAATGTCAAATTGATCTTATTGTGGGAACATTTGAACTACAGCATTATTTGGTGTGGGTGCGGATAAGAAGGACAAATTATCCTTGCATTTTTCTCTCTATAGTATATAGTACGGCACAAGATAATCAACTTGTGGTCCAAGCTTAAGCTTAAGGATGATCATTTCTAGCTGGGAGATAGATAGTTATCATACCCCTGCAGCTTATGGGATGGCCTCCTTTTATAAGGTCAATAATTCAATGTCATTGGCAGTTTGGCTCTAAAAGAAAATAGCCATTTTTTCCCTCTAGTTTTCTCAGTAAATCAGTATAAAATAAAAGAAAAAAGAAAACTAGAAAGAAGGCTAAGAAAGAGAAATAGTAAGAATGAAAGGATGATGGTAAGCTGAAAATAATAAAATGTCAAGTATCTCGTGAATAGCCTTTCTGGTCACCGCAGTCAGTCACTTCCCCAATCAAAACTGTAACACCTATCTGAGTATGGGACACCCACCTGTTTGCTGAACGGTTACTTCCCAATCTGATTATTTAAAACACCAGATTTTAATATTTTAAATGTAATTATTTTTAGTTGTTTGTGTATATTTGATGAATAAAGTGTGTAAAAAACTTACTCTTTGAAAATAATATTAATCAGAAATTGGGCCCACTAAATCTATATTATCTACATCTTCCATGTGTAATTCGGAAGCACAATGAATGCCACAAATCGAGTTAATATATTAACATATGCTGAATAACTGAGAAAAGCAGAGGGGGACATGAGTCTTAAATAAGTTGCAGTGAGGGTGCTGTGGGTATAGGGAAGGGAAGGGTAGATAGGTACTCCTTTATTACTTCTCCACTAACCTCGTGAACAAAGGACAAAGATGGTTAATGTGCCCTTATCTTGTGGGGTATGCCATCCAATATTTGTTTGTATTCTACATTTTGTTACTAAGCGACTTATTTTCTTCATTCTCAAGCTGCTTACTTATGACTTATTTTGCTGTTAAGCTTAATAAAGCAACTAATTACTATGGAAAATTTTTCAAATTTGTGTGGGAAAAAAAACAGAGGAATCCTGTACATTTTGCAAACTTTTGGTATTTTAAATTCAATTCAACATAGTAAAATGATAAGAGATATATGTTTAACAGAAAATTTCTAATTTTTGGGTTTAGGCCCTGTTTGTTTGGATTTATTTTAAAAATAATTAGATTTTTTTAAAAAATAATGTATTTTAATAAAAATATACTTATTTGTTTGGACTTATAAAAAAATAATAAATTAATGAAAATAAAGAAAATTTCCTATAAGGAGAAGTTAAAAATTATAACTTCTCTTGATAAGGAAAAAAAATAAGAAGAGAGAGAAATTTTCATTTCCAAAGTTGTCCACCATTCTTCAAAAGTCATTCTCAATTATTGCATCCAAACACAAAACAACTTCTCCTTAAAAAAAAAATATTTTCTTCTACAAGAAAAAGAAAAAAAATATTCTTTAATAATTCCAAACAAACATATCATTAATTCTCTCCAACTATTGTCAATGTATACTATATTTAAAGATTCTCATAAATTGGAGAGAAAGTCTAAATCTACTATTATCAGAAGACATGTGCTATGTTACCTCAGTGGTAACAATATTGTGTGAGAGAACTATGCAGGCTCCCATGAACCTTACACATGGGGTCCATGGAGGCACCCCATCCTCTCTCATGCAGTATTGTTACCACTAGGTAACATAGAATTGGCCTTCTCATAAGCAAGGCAAAATTTAAAAGCAAAATAATAACACAAAGTCCTCTGCCTCCTTTTCTCACCAAAAATAAAAGTCCTTACTCGGAAATGACGAAGAAAATTGGGTAAAATATAGTTTATTCTCCTAAATTATAGTTTAATTACAATTTTGGTACATAAAATTTAAAACCTTATAAACTATCCTATAAATTTTGAGTGAACTTGAAATCGTTACACTTTTGTCTATATTAATGTGTTTTAAAACTTTAAATGACACATACTTTCATTGTTGTAGTATTCTTCAACCTCTACACAAGTTTCTAATACTAAGCTTTTCTAAAATGCAAGAATCTAAGTATGTCTTGATAAAGTAAAAATTTTTTTAAAACTTTATTATCTTGGGTTAAAAATGAATATGAATAAAGTTATTTTGCCTTGAGTAAACATGTTAAAATATGAATTTAGATGTAACAATTTCAAGTTCACTAAATGTTTTATAGGGGTTGTTTGTAAAGTTTTAAATTTTATGTACTAAAATTATAATTAGGTTATAGTTTAAGGAGGTTAAGTGTAATTTTTGCAAGAAAATTAGAATAAGAAGACATTTTATTTTCTTCCGTTTGGTCACTAAAGGCCCAGAGCTTGTTTCTAACACGAGGCCCCAAGCCTAGTTGAAGCTATGCTTGTTTTATGGTGGACTTCTATTTATGACTCAGCTTGTCTGGCCAGTTGGACAATAGCCCATATGGACCTCTATTTTTGGGCTGCAACCTTCCTTCCCAGTTTTTGGATATCCAAATTCCAAAATCACCCCTCTTCCTATCATTTCATTATCATTAATTAAAATAAAATAAAATATTAATAAGCGCCAACTGAATATTAATATACTAATATATTTGAAATGACTAGTGATAAGTGTTATCTACTTATAATATGATAGACTAAAGTAACAAACATATGAGTCGTGTTGTATGTGATTGGAGTATTTTCTTCTTTTATTTTGATACCTTTTTCATAGGAAAAGTATTACATTTATATTTCATATGTTATTAAAAATATTTGTGATAATTAAAAGCTAACAGTTATTTTATAATAATATTTTATTATCTATATTATTAATCAAAATATAATTCTCAGTAATTTATAATTTTTTTAAATGGTATATTATATGCTCATTTTTCAATTGCCTTATCACAATTAGAAAGAGTTTCAATTGTTTGAGTTCAGTTGATACCTTCTTCAACCTTAAGTGTTGAGGGATATTTTTTTTCATAGGTCACAGATTTAAGTTTGGTCTCCCCATAATAAAATAAATAAATAAAAAACTAAAAAATAAGAGTTTCAATTGTTACAGAATTGCAAAGGCCTTGGAATTAGCTAAAAATGTCCCTTCAGCGACTTTTGCTACAGCGACGTGGATATTTTCTCTTTTTCTCCAAACTGATGTTGCCAGTCGATGGCGAATCAGGACATAGCAAGGAAGGGCAAAAGAGTCATTATGGCTAAATATCTAGGGAGAGTATTGTCCTACTGAGACCAAAACCAATTTGGACTTGTAGATAAGCATAGTGGGGCCCTGTTTTACGATAGTGCAATCTTAACCAAGTACGTGTCACATTCGCAGACACTTCAGCGAACTAAACGTTGCTGATAATTAACAAGTGACGGTGATGATAGCGTCTATTAAAACGATCGAGTACGGGGCGGTGCACAAAGGTTACTGTGGTGCTACCCGCTAAACTCGCCAATAGACGAAGAGATAGATATCTTGAAGGGAGGGTTAGCGCCCATTGACAACCACATTTATCTCAAATAACTTCCTCTTCGGCCGACCATATAAACACCTTCTCTCATTCCCCTTCTCTTTTGAAAAAAGACCTACCTTTAGGTCTCTGTTATTTTAATCTTCGTCTATTCCTCTACGATTTCTTTTCATTTTTCATTTTTCAATTTTCTTTTGAACTAATTATTGGAGATTTGTGCAGGGCTTCTGGTGAGTTTGTTTATTTTCAATTCCCTATTGCTTTTCTTCTGGTTTGTTTTGTGGTTTGGTAGTACAAGCTGCTTGAATTAGGTTTTGGGGTTTGGCTCAGGTTGTGAGTCGTGTCTTTTGTTGGTCGAATTTGGGTTTGTACTCATCCGCCTAGTTGTTCAGAGGGCATCATGTGTTTGTTCAAATGATTTACTGATTTGTTTTTTGAAGTACTCTGAGGAGTTTGCAATTTGCATTTAGTTAAGATCTTATTCTTAAGTTTAGTATTCACTTTGTCTTCTGTTTATATCTGTTATAAGTCGACATCAGTTGTCTGAGTGGTGTAATTATCCCCAACTTAATACACGATCCATTATATTATCCCTCCTATCATGACGAGCATAAAGCCTTAAAGGAGTGTTTTGCAATATGAAGTGACTCTTTAATCCTCTATTGGACTCACTCATCTTAAATGGGCTATGGTAGAACAATCACCTTAAACTTGTTCCTGTTACTTACCTTTATAATTAATAAACATAGTTATTGGCATTTGCATGGTTAAGAAGTTGTCAGGTGGAATTTTGTCAATGCAATAATATTTTTGTCGGAAGCACTTTCCAGTTAAGAGACATGTAATTTCTTGTTTTGAATACTTGTTATGATTATAGGAATGCTTCTGTTATATTCTTTTATACATCAAAACTTTACTCGTGGGATGTGGGGGTGAGGCTACAAAGCAGGTGAAGATATGTTCCGTTTCCATCTATAATTCCTTTTAAGGAAACTTGGATTAAGATAGTTATTTATGTATTTTGATATGATTGGGGCATTTCTGGTTTTCATTATCTTCATCCTTACCACGTATATCTTATTTAGTCATAATATGTTGTTGTTAAATAATGAATAGTGTGAGTATTACTGTATCTAAAAATTTATTTTGCTTTGTTTAGAATTTTTTTTTGTTGTTGACAAATTTTTAATTTTCTTTATATGAACCTCTGTAGCTTATTATGATAAAAGACAGTTTATAATTCTATATATTACTGTTGTATCTTAGAGGAAGTCAAGTATTTCTTTTGTCTTAGTCTCCTAATTCTGGCTTACATTAGTTTCATTCCTTATTTTGCTGGTTTATGCTTGCAAAGAGGACAAGAATTTTTGTGTACTAAAACAAATTCTAGTTATCTGAGTGCATTATGATATTTAAACTTTCAAGTGTGTTACTTTCTGGCTAACATGTCCCGTCAACCAATGCAGCCAGCTATTCAGAAATCATGGCTAGGGTTTTGGCTCAGTCAATTAATGTCCCTGGTTTAATGGGTGGGCAAAGGAATTGTCAGCATAAGGGATCTGGAAAAGCAAAAAGATCAGTCGTCAAAATGATGTGTACTTTACGGGCACCTGGATTAAGAATGTCAGGTTTCTCAGGACTTCGGACATTTAATCCTTTGGATACAATGTTGAGACCTGGACAAGATTTTCATTCTAAGCTGTTAATTGCAACTTCTTCACGTCGGGCAAGGGCCAGAAGATGTGTACCTAAAGCCATGTTTGAGCGTTTCACAGAGAAAGCAATCAAAGTAATTATGCTAGCACAGGAGGAAGCAAGACGGCTTGGTCACAATTTTGTTGGAACGGAGCAGATTTTATTGGGTCTTATTGGTGAAGGCACTGGTATAGCTGCTAAGGTTCTGAAGTCTATGGGAATTAACCTTAAAGATGCACGTGTGGAAGTGGAGAAGATAATTGGAAGGGGTAGTGGATTTGTTGCAGTTGAAATTCCATTTACTCCCCGAGCAAAACGTGTATTGGAACTCTCACTGGAGGAAGCCCGCCAACTTGGTAAAATTTGTTTTTACCTTCCTCTGTTCTTTTATTTTTTTGTTTTCAAATGAAATAAGTTGCAAAAAGCTTTTCTATCTATACCCAAGGTTTTCTTCCTTTTGCTCATCTTCCTATTTTCTACCAGATTTTCCATGAATTTTCTTGTGTAAACTTGTCCGACATATGGGGTACAAGTGTTTTGGTTAAATTGGGTCTGGTACATTTATCTATACCGATTAACTAGAGGAGTCAGCTAAGTTTCTATTGTTAATAGAAGAGGCAGGAGAAAGTAAAAGGGCAGAGAATGAGATATTCTATTAAGGATCTGTTTATTTGGGATTAGTAGAGAATGTCTTTTTTCCTTCTTCTGTAGGAGGAAGGATTTTTTCTAAAGGATAAATTGTTGGTGCTTTCTCCCCTACTCATGAGTAGGGGAGATGTTTTTAATTTTTAAAATTAGAAATTTTAGTTTTTGAATTTTTTTTATAATTTTTATTTTAAGAAATAAGTTAAAAGAATTTAAAAAAAATTTTAAAAAGTAAAAAAAGAATCAAAAGATTTTTTTTAAATTTTTTTTAGTTTTTTTATTAGGTTTTTTAAATTATTTTTTGATTAATGTGTAATATAAATTTTTTAATACTTTTTAATATTTTTTAATATTTTTCAAATATTTTTTATATTCTTTTAACTTATTCCTTTAAATAAAAATTATAAAAAAAATAAAAAATTTAAAAAATAAATTTTAAAAGCTTTAAAACCTACTCATGAGTATTGAATACTCATGAGTAGGTTAGTAGGCACCTAAATTGTTTTGTGTTTAGATGCAATAATTGAGAAAGACTTTTGAATCAAAAAATGTGTTTGGATGTAAAACTGTAAAATGACTTATGACTGATAAAATTACTGAAAATGGCATGTAAAAAGACTTTTTTCATAAAGTATTTAGATAAAAAATGACTTTTGATATAAATTTTAAATATTTTTTTATAAAATTAAAATAAAAAAATAAAATTTTCTCTCTCTTTTAATTTTTCCCCTTATCAGGAGAAGTTTTAGCTTCTCCTTATAGGAAGTTTTTTCTATTTTCATTAACTTATCATTTCTCTATAAACCCAAACAAACAGGTATATTTTTATCAGAATGCATTATTTTTTTTAAAAAGTAACTTATTCTTAGAATAAGCTTAAACAAATAGGGCCTAATCTATGAGAAACAAAAATGAAGAGAGGAAATCTTGAAGAAATTGACTAAGAACATTTAGATTAAGAAGGTTTCTGAATGACTATCCATATACTTCCTTGAGGAACCCTTTCACTGAGCCCTATAGGATACAAAACCTCTGCATGGGTGGTGAACCACCATTAGATGGTTCTCTCTTCCTCAAATGAATCATTCAATGTTGAGTTGGAGGTTTGGTGTGTTCTCGTGGATGGTCATTTTGTTGATAAAGTTTGTATTCTCAAGAGTTTTTATATACAATTTTAGCATACTGAAACATTGAGCTTTACTAAAAAATTTTAGGACACAACTATATCGGATCTGAGCACTTGCTTTTGGGTCTCCTTCGTGAGGGTGAAGGCGTAGCAGCACGTGTTCTTGAAAACCTGGGTGCTGATCCAACTAATATTCGCACACAGGCTAGTATTATGTCCTCAATCATTCTTTTCCCCTGCTATTTATATTTACATGAATCCTTTTGTTGTCTTGATATACATGTTAGTCATTAAATTTTCCACTTGATGGCATAGGTTATTCGCATGGTTGGTGAGAGTGCTGACAGCGTTACTGCTACTGTTGGCCCTGGAAGCAGTGGCAATAAAATGCCAACTTTGGAGGAATATGGTACCAATTTGACCAAGCTAGCAGAGGAGGTAATGGACTGTTTGTATTTTTCTTTATGACAATTGGTAGATGATGCTTCCTTGTGTGTAAAGGCTTTATTATTTCTCTGCCCCCTTTTTAGGGAAAATTGGATCCTGTTGTTGGAAGGCAGCCACAAATTGAACGTGTCACTCAAATTTTAGGTCGTCGTACTAAAAATAATCCTTGCCTTATTGGAGAACCTGGTGTTGGGAAGACAGCTATTGCCGAAGGTCTTGCTCAGCGGATTGCAAACGGTGATGTACCTGAAACAATAGAGGGGAAGAAGGTTAGTAGAAATACTTTAGTACAGTTCCTCAGTTCAGTATTTTATCAAAATAGGATTCAAGTGTCCTCTTGATTAGCACTATTGAACATATTGACTTGCTAGGTGTCTGCAAACTTTTAAAATATAATCCTGTTTCCTGTATTTCTCTGCATGGAAGTTTATATGGAAACAAAGAATGTATTATACCAAGGTTGTTAAGCCAGTATCTGGGGTCCTCCACTGTTTCATTTTCAGTCATTTGACTGTGTGATATTAATTCCACTTTTGCATTTTGATTTGATAAGAGTGTTGTTTAAAATTCTTGGACTTGTGGATGTTCAACACAATTTGTTGAGGAGTCTTGAATCATCTGAAAGATTTTTCTGCTAAATTGCATTTGGCATTCAACAGTCTGATTCAGACTTGCCACTTCTAGTCCATTTGTTAAATCAACCGCAAGCCAGAAGGCAATCTCATGTCTGTGTCCTTTCTTATTGTCTTGTCATGTCGATTTTATGGCTACAAAACATAAATGGTTGAGAATATCAATACTGGTTGCAGGACTCCAACGATATTCTATTATGTCTATTATTTTGTAAGTAGTTATATTTTGGTGCCTTTCCCTTTATTTTCTAATAGATTACTTTCTTCTGAATAATTTAGGTTATAACCCTCGATATGGGTCTACTTGTGGCTGGAACTAAATATCGTGGAGAGTTTGAGGAGAGATTAAAGAAACTAATGGAGGAAATCAAACAAAGTGATGAGATAATACTTTTTATTGATGAAGTACACACACTAATTGGAGCTGGAGCAGCTGAAGGGGCAATTGATGCTGCAAATATATTAAAACCAGCTCTTGCAAGAGGTGAACTGCAGGTAATCTATGCCCTTGACACATACAAAATGGATATACTTCTAATTGTAAGGGAACGAATGAATTTGTGTTTGTTTGTTGGGATTTTATGCACTTTTTTTTTAATTGTATCACTCTTTCAAACTTTTTTCATCCCAAAAAAGGGAAAGTCTTACTCTTTTATGCGTTGCTGATTGTATGTTTCAATTGACTTACCAATGTCTCTTTGTGTTTGTTTAATATTAATATGCCGTTAAAGTGTTAAACCATTATGAGATATATGATAGGACTGTTGTAGGTCAGCTATCAATCATCAATTCTGATGGATGATTACAAATAGTTGCTGGCATGTAGTGAGAATTAAATAATTTTCTCCAGCAATCGACAATTAGTGTTAGAAATTGGAGTTTCAAACAGATTTAATCTAAGAATGCCAAATGCTCAATTATGAAGCAAGGACATGGCATATGTCCTAGTGTCAAACACACTTAGGACACGGACAGAGTGTCGACACAAACATAGTGTTTATACAGCCACAACACGTGTCAAACACTCGTACGGAAGTGTCCGAATAAAAACATATTTTTTTGGGCTTGGATCTGCAGCTGACATTGCTCGAACATGGGTTGTCATTTTTTTCATATTTTTTTTAAAACAAGATTCACTCTCGGTAGAAGAAACCCACAATATAAACAAGGAAGCAGGAAGATGTAGGATGTTGCAGGCGATCAATGGGATCACTTGACGATTATGGAATATTTGAGGTTGCTAACCTCTCACTTGATGAACTAGAAATGGAGGCCATGATTTTTATTGAGGATGGAGATAAGAGTTATAATGAAAAAGCTATTGAGGTTAATCAAGAAGATTACACTGATTAGTAGAGTAACTAAAGTTTAATCTTTTTGCTTGGATGTAGTAAATATGTTAAAGAAGAGATATATTAGAGGTGATATTCCTTGAATGTTTTTTTGTTGTGAAGGGATGGATTAGAGTGACTTGGTAATATTTCTTGTAATTGTATTTATTTTTGGAGAGGATATTAATATTTCATATAGGTGGAGTTCATATTCCTTTTTTTGGCTATATATTTTAATAAAATATGAATCTATTTAGAATTCTGTTTATATATATATAATTTTTAAAATATATATACATGTCGTGTCGTGTCGTGTCGTGTCTGCGTTTTTTAGAATTTTCCATGTCCCGTGTCCGTGCTTCTTATTCCAGACCAACTTTTTATTGGAGATCTGGTTATGCCTATACTAAATTGACCGGAATTTGCTATCTTTACTAAATTGACTATACTAAATACAGTTACTGCTGCTCATATTGGAATTATGCTAAAGAAGTGTCTGCTTAATGATTGGTGCAGTGTATAGGAGCCACAACACTGGATGAATACAGGAAACACATTGAAAAAGATCCAGCATTGGAGAGGCGATTTCAGCCAGTCAAAGTGCCAGAACCCACTGTGGATGAAACTATACAAATTCTGAAAGGACTTAGAGAACGTTATGAGATTCACCACAAGCTCCGCTATACAGATGAAGCTCTTGTAGCTGCTGCTCAGCTGTCTTACCAGTATATCAGGTTTGTCATAATTTATTTTTCTTTACTATATCTGATCTCTGTTCACTTTGCTTTTTTGTTTATGATGGAATATACAAGATTCTTTGATCTGTGTTGCATGTTTAAACTGGAACTTTCCAGCTGAATTAAGCTGGAGGTACATTATTTGTAGTCATTGTTATTGTTTTGTCATTTATTTTGGATCTCTAATGTAATTGTTTGGTATTGTGTGGTATCTTTAGATTTAATTGAATCCTCCTTCAAGGTTGTTATTTTCTTGCTATATATCTTAACCAAGTGTTTCCGGGTTTACAAGTAATGCTGTTTCCTGCAGTGATCGATTTCTGCCCGACAAAGCTATAGATTTGATTGATGAGGCTGGTTCCCGGGTCCGGCTTCGACATGCTCAGGTACGTTGTGTGTCTTTACCTTACATATCAGTTCTTATATCTTCTATTTTTGAGTTAATTGAGCTAGATTTATGTACTTCCAGTTACCTGAAGAAGCTAGAGAGCTGGACAAGGAGGTCAGGCAGATTGTGAAGGAGAAAGAAGAAGCTGTTCGCAACCAAGATTTTGAGAAGGTAATGCCTTTTATCTGTAGATTCAACTTTTATAGTTTTGGCATCAATTGATATTTTCAGGCAGACAGTCTCTGCCACCTGATCCAATTAGATAATGTAATATTTGTCTGAGAAAATTAATGGTTTTATCATTCAGTAAAAGATAGAATGGAGGGCTTCTTTAAAATCTTGAAGTAACTTTTCTAGTTCAATAAGAATTTAGAGAACAATATCTTGGCTTTTTTCTTGTTTTAATGTACTGGTTATATATCTGAACAATTTAATGCCTTTATAGCTGATAGTTAGTGGATGATACATGAATTTCTGAATAGGCTGGAGAGCTACGAGATAGAGAAATGGATCTTAAGGCACAGATCTCTGCACTTGTAGAGAAAGGCAAGGAGATGAGCAAGGCTGAGAGTGAGGCAGGAGATGAAGGTCCTCTTGTGACTGAAGTTGACATCCAACACATTGTCTCCTCCTGGACTGGTATTCCTGTGGAGAAAGTCTCAACGGATGAATCTGATCGCCTCCTTAAGATGGAAGAGACCTTACACAAGAGAGTCGTTGGTCAGGATGAAGCAGTAAAAGCCATTAGTCGGGCTATCCGCCGAGCCCGGGTTGGATTGAAGAACCCTAATCGTCCAATTGCCAGCTTCATCTTTTCTGGTCCAACTGGTGTAGGGAAGTCTGAGTTGGCAAAAGCATTGGCTGCATACTACTTTGGCTCTGAAGAAGCCATGATTCGGCTTGACATGAGTGAATTTATGGAAAGGCACACTGTCTCCAAGCTCATTGGTTCACCTCCTGGATATGTCGGTTACACTGAAGGTGGTCAGCTGACTGAGGCAGTTCGGCGTCGGCCCTATACTGTTGTACTCTTTGATGAAATTGAGAAAGCCCATCCTGATGTATTCAATATGATGCTTCAAATTCTGGAAGATGGAAGGCTAACAGACAGTAAGGGCAGAACTGTGGACTTCAAGAACACACTTCTTATAATGACATCAAATGTTGGAAGCAGTGTGATTGAGAAGGGAGGCCGTCGTATAGGATTTGACCTTGATTATGATGAGAAGGATAGCAGCTATAATAGAATCAAGAGCTTGGTGACTGAGGAACTGAAGCAGTACTTCAGGCCAGAGTTTTTGAATAGGTTGGATGAAATGATTGTTTTTAGGCAACTCACAAAGCTGGAGGTGAAGGAGATAGCCGATATAATGCTGAAGGAGGTGTTCGGGAGATTAAAAGCCAAGGATATTGAGCTTCAAGTGACAGAAAGATTTAGGGATAGAGTGGTTGAGGAAGGTTATAATCCTAGTTATGGAGCTAGGCCTTTAAGAAGAGCCATAATGCGACTTTTGGAGGATAGCATGGCTGAGAAGATGCTTGCTAGAGAGATAAAAGAGGGTGATTCTGTTATAGTGGATGTCGATTCTGACGGGAATGTGATTGTGCTCAACGGTAGCAGTGGTGCCCCAGAATCTTTACCGGAGGTTCTCCCTGTATAACCTGGGCCTCTCAATGTGGTTGCCTTTGCTCAGATGTTTGTACTTATTTCATTTAAACCCTAGTCATGCTCTGTTTTACTTGTCATGGACCAAGTCATTTTATTGTTATTGGCTGTCAAAGGCGTGTTTGCCCATGGCCAAGCAAAGGAAGGAGTGAAAAGGAAAAAACCTTGAACAGAAAAAAGGCCGTGTTTGTCATAGCTTGGGTGGTGTGCATTAACCAATTCACTGGAAGCAAGGTGTTTTCTACTTCCAGTTCGTCCACAATGATGTAATATTTATCCCAGCATTAGAGTAGACTATCGATATGGTGTAATCATGAGTTGAGATGGCAAGAATACTTGTAATCTCATATACTTTTATGACAATGACAGATTCTCGCGACATAATCAGTCTAGTTAGGGAGTAGTAACAGTACATGTGTCGCCAAACGATCAATGGTTTACAGTCTGCTGTGATAGGATGCTTTCAGTTTCTTGTAATAGAGACAGATGCATGCCTTTAATTTTCACAAATGGATAAGCAAGAGACCCTTTTTGGTTGCAAAGCATGCCAAACTTCTAGTTGTACGCTGGGTCTCATTAAAATTTGACAATCATAATCCCCACCTAATCACTTCGCATAGGTATGAATTAGATGTACTCAACATTCTTATTCAGGTAGTGAGTTTATACGTTTGACCTATTTATTACGAATGCCGGTATAGTACAAAGAAACAAATAATTAACTTTCACAATAATAATAACTATGTTATTTCAGTATTGGTTGGATTCAGAGTATAAATATTTGAAAATTATTCGATCTTGAAATTGGGTGAGAAAATGCATCCGAAATAAGTATAGGTGCAAACTGGGGCCATTTACATCGCTTCATTATATTAACTCTTCAATGTTACAACAGTTGTATGAACATGCACATACTTTTCACCACTAATATATAAAAACATATATGGGGGAGCTGCCGTACCCAATTCCCATCCCCTATCCTACTTACACCTTATAGAAGCGAAAAAAGGAAGAAGAAATTTAGAACACACGAACTTGGGCCGTTATTGGTGCTAATTGACCAATATTCCCAACCTGAACAACCTACAATGACCTATCGCATGTCGTAGTAAAAGGAAAAAAAAAGAAAAGAATTTGCAGTTCCTATTCATCCACAATTGAATGAGGCTGCCTTTGTGGGGGGCTGACACTACCCCCACGACTAATTTTCAAAGCTGTTAAAGCTTTCTGGATCTCCATTGTCATGGCACTGTCTACGCTCCCTGATGATAGCTTTTTATGTGATTTCTGCAAATGGAGCTTAAGTGAGCTGCTGCTTAGTCCGGCATTCTTCCCACAGATGGGACAGACTTTCATCATCGGTTTTCTTTGTTGCCATTCCATGGAAACCTTTCCATGCAGTTTCTTATCCAGTTCCACTAAGATCTTTGCAAAACCATCATTGGGCTGTGCTCGACGGTGAACTCGTTTCAGAGAATTCCATGCTTCTAATAGAGTGAACTTCCTGCATCAAAAAAGCTTTCAGCTCCAAAACTGTCCCAGATGTCACTAGCAAGAATACTCTCAACTACTGAAGAATATGAACTCATGATTGCCACATGCTGAATTATAATTAGATTGCTTTATGACATCTAACCATGAAAATTGGAGACTATACAAATAAAAAAAAAATCTAAATTCCTCAAAATAATATAACAAAACAAAGCAGAATAAATAAAACTAGATTCGTTGTCAAGGACAAGGACTGTCTCCATAACAACGCCAGTATCATTTTTCTACTATACTTAAGATTGGATCATTTTACATATTTACTTACTTCCTGAGCATTAAGTAAGCAAGGACCAATGTGACACTTCTGCTTCTCCCTTCAAAGCAATGAACTAAAATTCTTTGACCTGTTTGTTCGACATGATCTATAGAATCACAAGCTTCTTCAAATATGCTGCTGATGTTAGAATCTTCATTGTCACATACCTGTTCAAATGAGAGACAGAACAGAATCATTGTGAATACATATTCTTCAAAACGTTGAAGCTGGCCACTAGTAGGTAATTTTAAAGTTAATTTTTATAGTTAGCTTGGCTTACTGCTGTGTCACAATACTCTATCAATCAAAAGAGATCAAATTTTAAAACTGATGTGAATGCTAAGGGAAAGGGAGCAATTAAAAAGCGCAGAAGAAAATAAAAAATTGCATTTCAATTTGGCCCTTGCCATTTCTAGAGCCCGTCATCTGGTATCCATATTGGATGTTTTAGAAAAGGTTGTTGAGTACACATACTAAAGAAGGATTGGAAAACCCAAGAAGTCATTACAGGAGGGGTGAACAACAGTCTATGGCTCCCATGCAAAATTAACTTGATTATGCCGCATGAGGAGGCATACATAATGAGGAAAACCTAACGTTTAACATCATACAGGAGCAAAGACAAGCTGAAATTCTCACAGAAACTAAACCTCTGCAAATATGTCAGTAGAATAGTTGGAAAACAAACAAAAGAAATGAAAACATGACTTACATAGAAATTTTTGTACTCAAATAGATCAGGAAACTGAGAATCTGACTGTCCAATTTCATTGGTACACAAACACAAAATATGCGTGATTCCCAAGTATTGCAGTGTGTATACAGATCTTGCAGCTAGAGCTCCGCCAATGAACAGACTATTTGTCACAGCAGATGGCTTCTCTGTATTTGCAGCCTCAGATATCAACGCAATCCTCTCAAGAATATGTTCAAGTCTGACCTGAAAATTACAGGGGTCAATCCTTTCCTGTGAATATGCATTCACCACATAATTAGAGTATCAGATATTGCAGTTCTGTGAAGGATTAAAGTTGAAGATACCTTCAGTTCATAAGCATCAACAACACTGTTATTATCACTACACTCAAAAAATCCTGTATTGAAATTGTTCTCCTGGCATAGCTTGACAGCATCATTTTTAAGCATTTCATTCCACTGTTCCAATTCTTTATTAGATTCTGCATCGGCCTGGGAGTCATGATAGGAGACAAAAAAGGAAAATACATAGTAAAAAATGATGTCAATATGACAAAGACACAGCTAGTTTAAAATGCTCTTAATTTCTTATTTGCCAATCACAGAGACACAGGATTACGTATGACATTCACACATGCACAACAAAGGGAATGGAGCCGCTAGCAAATATTTGTTTGAAAACCACATTTGTTTTGGTGACTGGTGGTCTTCTGGTCAATGTTACACTACGTAAATAGTTCAGTAAAATAACAAGGCTGATACAAGGGTAACAGAGTAATACATGTTTCAAAATATAAATAACCCATACTTAGTCTGATCCACTAAAACATTAAAACCCATGCTCTCGCTCACAAAAGCAACAAGAGTACCTCTTTGTCAGAATCATTAGCATGGTCCTCTATAGTCTATTTTGTGCATATAGACTTGCAATAAACTAGTCATGTTTTGCATAATAGAGCAATATGCAATTGGCTGTTTACTTATGATCTATCCAAGGGTCAAATGGAAAAAATGCACCAAAATAAAAATTTAAATGATTCTAACAGCAGCACCAGAGCCATCGAACTAGTAAAAAAGGTTATGTTTCCTGATAGACCAACCTTGGCCAATTTATGGAAGTCACGGAGCTTTGCTGTCAAGCGAAGACTACGAAGTGGCTCTCCACTTCCCTTATAGAACTTTCCGTGCCAACCTTCCCTTGACATAGGAGAAGCAGAGTCAGAGCTTTCTCTATTTCCTGACGATGATGCCTTTGGAGCAGTTCTTTGTGATTCTGAGTCACCAAAATCGGGATGGCTTTCGTTAATAGACCTCTCCTTACTTGCTGAAGAGAAAAAGCTACTGTCTCCAGCAGCCTGTGAAGGTAAGTCAGGAATCACAGAATCCTCTTTGTCAGACTCCCCTGATGATACTTTGCTTATAATGTTCATAAATGACCGCAACAGGCTGTCAAGTTTTTGGTGAAGTGTGAGTAAAAATATATGAAATCCCTGCAGATCCCTAAGAGCAGCACGGAAACCACTACGGAATTCATGAACTACTGATGTCATGTCACTTGCAAGTACATCAGTTGTTCTATTTGTGTCTTCCAGTGAAGGAGATCCTAGTTTCCCGCCAGTTATATCATGTAACAGGTTAGAGGCAAACTCGGAACTATTGAGTAGTAACTCAACCAACTTAGGATAATTAGCCTGATCATCTGCACGTTTTCCAGCAGGCGGTCGGCGGGGAACACCAGAATCAATAGCTACAATGTTAAAGTCAGTACGCTGTGATTCACCCGATGTTTGACTCTTAAGGCTCACATCACTGGATCTTGGTGATTCTGATATCTCTGAGGGGTTAGAGGCCTCTAATACCAATCCAGGATTATGAGAACTCAATTTGATACCTACTGAAATTGACCTTCTTTCTTTTTGAAGTGCCCTAATCACCCTCGGTCTATATTGATTCATTGCAGAATCAAAAGCTTCTTCTAGTGTATTGGTATTTCCAGACATCATCTTTTCAGCGAACAACAAATTTGCAGAATTCCCACGCCATCTAAGCTGACGACAGGGGAGCCTATCTTCATTTCTGATTACAAGGTCCAGCATCAATACCCTGCCAAGAGCTGCTGATGTTCTTTCCGCAGATTCCCGTGACTCAAATGCACTTGAACTTTCAAGTAAAGATGACCCATGTACATATCTGCAAGAAGATGGTGAATCTTTAGTAAAACCAATCAAAAGTTATCTAGTAAAATAACAGCCGCATGCTTTTGCACCAAAGGGTATGGTATGAATTGCTGTTTGTCTTTCTAGGAAATGGTCATAGTAGAATTGGTTTAACTGCTTGCACTCAATAATGTTAGCAGAAAAATAGCCTAGCAACGAAATAGATTTTCTTTTCATACTACACCAACTTCCAATTATGTTGCACATTTTCACATGTGCAGAAGAATACAAAAGACCCAGTTAATTATTTCTTGGTCATTCCCAAAAACAGTGTGTGTGTGTGTGTATCTGATAAATAAGGAGGAAATTGCTGCGCCGCATCCATATTTGAAATTACCACACCAAGCCCAACTATGAAGAAAGTTAGCATCATTATTCCCTGGAAACACAAAATCATCAATATGTGACAAAAACAATAATGTAAAAGAGATTGAGATTTCTGGTGCATTTCTTTCTAAAGAGGGAAACTTCCATAGCTTCTCTAAAAAGATGTCCTTCGGGTCCATCCCAAACACACCTAGTAAGATATGCTATTGCCCTAACAGTTTCACGACTTCCTCTTATTGAAACAAGGGAAAATTAAGGTTTAAGGATCCTGCTTGCACTGTTCCTGCATTATATAACTACAAAAAGAAAAAAAAATCTCTAAATAACCCATGTAAACCTTTGTAAAGTCCTGTTTTGTCCAAAGATGATAGCTCTTTATTCACCTTAAAGTTTAAGAGGCTTTTTTTATCATCAATACAATAAGAGAGAATAACAGGGACATTTGAAATACAATCACGATTCCCCAAGAATCATTCCATTCATTGGTTTTCCTAAATATACTAGAAGAAAACAACTTCTATACTGGCCACTTTATATGTAGAAAATGTGATATAAGCAAAGGCTAAATCAAGAAAGAATAAATTACACGAGTACCATGAAAGACACTTTCTTTGACAGACAAGGCTATGGAACTTTCCAATACGAAAAGAGTACAACAATTTATTCCAAATATTTATAGAAGGCATGTTGATGCTCAATCAAACTCCTGTACATTGAGCATAATGCAATTCAGTGAACAAAGTATAACTGTAAATGGCATATTATCCATGTCTCCTCCATTTAAGCCAGAATGAGGGAAAATGACAAAGCAAGCAAAGATATTTCGCATTGACATTTTAAGAAACTTTATCATAGTAATAAACCCAGAGTAGGATCATACCTCATAAAAAGGAGGCATCGACTAAGCTCAATTGCTTCCAGAAGTTCAAAACATGTCATTTCACCAATTTCATCTCCTTCACAATTTGCTGCATTTCTAGCTTTTTCTGCTGCTTCCTTTATTTGGAGCCACTCTGGACTGGTATTGTGAATGACTCTAACCTGCATTTTCCCAATAATAGAAGAGAATGAACATGGTAAAAGTACAGCCTGATAGCCTAAGCTTGCAGATGCGATAATTGTGGTTGATACAAAGTAAAGGCACAACCTGAGGAGTTTGGATTCCCAACCACTTAGCAAATTCATAACCAAGGCGTTCAGATTGTGTTGCCATTCTTGATGATGCTATTTTTATAACAGCCGCTGCCTCCTTTGGAAAAGTATCATCACTCCCAAGGCAATTGAAAAAGGCAAAAAAGACAACTCCCCCAGAATTTACAGTTACCTATGTGCACACAACTGAGCAGAAATTCAGGCACAGGATAATAAAATAACAGTTTACACACACATATATCTCTCTAATTCTGTGTTACAAACAAATATACAGCACATGATTTATACAACTTTATGTAAATAAATGTACCAAAATAAATAAATGTACCCATGTTATGTACATAAGAAATGATGTTGACACCAGATAGAATTAATTCCAGGGATAGGTGCGAATGCCTAATACTGAAAGCACCAAGTGCAAATATATTGCATGGAAACTAAACTAGCAAGAAAATTCCGTTCTTTATAAACCTATTAATCCTAAGTTTTTAACACGTATTAACAAGCTTAAATCTTCTATTTCTCTCCTATATCTTTCTCTCTGAGTTAAGCTAAATAATTATAGGATCAAGCTATAATTTAAATAATCCAAAAAAAAAAGATCCATATGCAGCACACTCATTGGCCTACATGTGTAAACCCTGTATACATATTCACTCCTCAACTTGGAAAGACCTTACTTAAGACATCAAGTGTTGTATTTTTAATACTATATCAGTATAGAAGACTAACCTCAAGAGCTTTGTTCATTTCATCTTCAGAATGTTCATTGCTGCTGCTGTGTTCAGTGTGGTGCAGTGAAGAGAGCCTCTCCCAAGAAAAAGAGCTAGATTCAATGTCCAACATAGCAGCATTACCAAGCCTTTCCCACAAACTGATTTCTGTTGTTTGCGCCGGAGGTGAATCACATTTTGAATCCTCCATTGGTTCTCCCGCGCTGAACAAAAATTATGACACTATTAGCAGCAGAGACAAGGTTACTTCTGAAAGCCTATCAAACACATAACAGATATTGCTTTGTTGCATAACACCTGCTTACTCAAGTATAGAATAGTAGTTGGTTTGTTCATTAAGGAAAAGAAACAATATTACAAGCATTATTAATTGATTCTGGAATCATTTATTAGACATTTCAGATTATGGTTATTAGACAGAATAAAAGAACAAAGAGAAGTTCTGAATTACACGCTAGTCACAATATGTCCCCTTACCACCCATTCTCCCAAGGAAAAACTTTAGCATCCAATAAATGCCTTGAATATAGTTCAGCACAGGTTGAAGAATTTAGACGGGAAATAACTGAAAGGGGAAAGAAAGAAGGAAAAAGAGAGTAACCTAGAAGGCATGGCATCGGGGAGCCTCGAAGGGCGGTGGGGGAAGCCAGAGGAGCGATATCTGGCAGTGCGTTTACGGACCGATTCGAGCCATTGCGTGAACCTAAACGCAGGCCCTGACGTGATGTCTCCCAACATATACAAGACCTGCATTGCCGATTCCCCAACCAAAATGTAAATTTTCAAGTTTCAACACTGTATATAGTTATTGATCTCTGCAATTGCAGCAGAGCAGAATGCAATAAGCCAATAACCTGTGAAATTGGAAAGTAAAAAAGTTAGCGGAGTGAGTGAGAGGCAGACCCGGGAAGTAGCTGTGAGAGGCAATGAGGCCTCAGGCTCGTCGGATCCGAGGTCCAATTCCTTATCTTCGTCTTTACCCTGCAATCCCCACATGTTATAATATATACGAAGAAGAATGATATCACAGCTTATCTGTGCAGTGTGATCGAAATATTAGATCTACAAGATCACACACTGTGCGTAAAAAGATCTAAATTAAGGGCATAAAAAGAGAATCATGGGTGTCATGATTCTTTTTCTTAAAATTAAAAGAAAAAAATGGGGTAGAGAAGGTTAGGATAATAAGAGGTGTAAACCTGGTGTTGATGAGTTTTGATGATTGCAGGGTCGTGGTTTTGCTGTTTTGCCATATGGGAATAAAAGTTGAGGTTTTTGTGAGAATTGGAAGTCAAATTACGAAGAGAGTCGTTTGCACGGAATGGCAGCCAAAGCCGTTTGCTTTTTTTAAGGATTGTGAGGATTTTCAGGGTTATGCTTTTGGGGCCGAAAAACAGAGAGAGGGAGGCTACGCCTAAACTACTACTGCTCTTATTGTTGGCCTACTTTAGCACTTTAGCAGAGCAGAGTGTATAGAACAACATTCGATGTGCTTTTTGAAAAGGTAAAGGCCACTGGTCAGGGCTTTGGAAATGGAAGTTGAGCTTTCAGCAAATGATGATTATAACCATTCACCAGCTCTTTCTTTTTTCTTTGGGTTTGGAGTGGGACGCTGCGGCTTCTACTTTAATTTATTTATATCCCAAAGCAGTATCATATACCTTCTCTTGCCCCCTTTGTAATATTTTTTTTTCTGACGTTTATATATCTATATATATATTAGATTAGATGTAATTGTACTTAGATTAAGATCTCACGAGTCACAACGGTCTTTTTCTTTCTCGATTGCTGGGGCAACGGCTCATTTTGATAGTTAAGAAAGATTGGAGTTTTACGAAAAAGTATACGTATTACGATAATATTGTACTTTCGTCATTAAAATCATGTTAAGTATCCGAAGTACCTGAATTATTTCCAAGTTTGACCTAGTGGCAACTCTTATTGAAGATTGAACTTGACCTTTTTCTGTTTTTATTTCGTGAAAAAACAAAATTACAAAGTCAAAATAGACAATAAAAATCAAAAAAACATATAAAATCAGTCAATCTCAATGCCTTGCCGATCATTAGAAGAGATTTGTAGTTGAAGTATAAACTTTTATGCCATTATTTATATTAAAAAAACAAGATTTTGGCTTTCGCTAGCCACAAGTAAATGTTAATATTATACAAATGTGGTAAATCATGAAAGCTAATTAAAATTTCATAAAATGAGTTTCAGCATGATTTATAACCTGTGGTGATGTAATTAAAACTAATTGGATATAATCTTAATTTAAGGTGATAAATTAATGTATTTATTTTTTCCATGTAAATATTTCTTGTATTCATAAGAGGTGGTTACATTTTCTTTAAAATAAAAATCAATAACAACAAAGACACATAATAATAATTTGAGTTCTATTATTTTTCTCTAATATTATTGTGAGATATTATTTAAAAACTATTTGATAAACTAAAAAATAAAGGGAGTAACTATGCTGCCCCATTTTGGGTAGTAACATAATTTTGTTACCTCTCACCTCTAGTTTTTTTTAGTTATAATTGATTATTTTTTATGTCATATTTTAAAAAAAATTAAATTTTTTTAAAATTTTATACTATTCATTCAATATTTAAAAAAAAAGTTTTTTCATAAGTAAAAAATTTAAAAAAATGTTAAAAAATATTTCAAAAAAATATATGATATAAAAATAATTAATTAATATAAAAATTAAAAAAACAAAAAAAAATAAGAAGTGAGATGTAAGAGGTAGAAAATAACAAAGTTATGCTACAAAAATAAAAATAATTTAAAATATATATTTTTTATAAAAATTAATTATAGATATATGTTTCGTTACACAAATTTTATTTACTAATTATTTATAAATTGTTAAGGAATTATGTTTAAATTCAAATTAATTCAATTTTTTTTATCAAAGTCAAAAATAATCACTCTCATAGCTGGATGGTACCCAATCCCTTGGGGCACGCTTAATAAAAGCCCACCAACAGACAAAATTGGGCTGAAGGAAACGGGGAATAAGACACCTCCATGCCATGCCACCCCAGTTTGCCATCCAATCGTCCTTCACCAAGGACAAGACAAGAGTTGCCAATCCAAACCATTCTGGCCAAAAAACAAAAAAAATCATCTCGATATAATTGCAATGCACCGGCCAATGTGACGATCTCTCTGAAGCCCCACCAGGCCCCCACCAACGACTACCTGCAATCAACCAGTCCTGCAGCTGCAGAGTCAACTCATGGATCTACTGGCCACTCTGTACGATAAAGGACTCCCAAATTCAACCACTTTCAAGCATGTTTTTCTCTGTTTCTACAGACGACAAAACGACACAAAAAGGAATCTCAACAAAGTTAGCTCCTTCAGCTAATCACCCCCGTCAAGCTCACAGTCAACGCACTCCGTAGTTTCTCATTGATGACATGTAATTTCCTTGCATTTCTCAGAGATAGTGCATGAATTCAGACTCCAGGTTACATAATATGATTATAACAATCTCTTACTGCAACTGTTCCAGCCGGTGGCAAGGGAAAATGCCTTTAGAGCACATAGATCCCTAGTTTAAGCATCGGTATTATTAAGCTTTTCAACACAATAAGGACCGTTATCAAAATAAATGGCCACTGATAATGAAGAAAACCAGGGTACCAATTTGTCTATTGTTAGAAGTTGAAACTTGTATTTTGCTGAACAAATTAGTATTGCTTGATGATAATTTGTAGTAGGCTTTTATTGGTTATGCAATAGTGAATGGTACTAAAATCTTTCCTATGAAAGAACAAGGCTTCAAGATCAAATCGTCTTATATATGTAAGTATCCCTATTGAGATTTACTGTTTCTGAGTGATTTTTACCTGTCAAACACCAGCGTGTTGAAAGATGATTTAAAAAATTGATGCTCCTCTTTGAGAAGTAGTTTTAGAACAATTGCTTTTGTTTTGCTGTTTCTGAAGGACTTTTTACTTATCATGGAGGTTCAGATAGGACCTGTACGTCTTCACCAATGGACCACACAAATCTGGAGTTACATCACTGATATATATGCATGGAAGGAAGAATTAATGTAACAGGAGAATGAAAAACCAGATTCTTTGCCTAGAAAAACAAGGAGAACCCAGTTACTTTCTTTTACGACTTTTATACAAAAATTTCTCTAACCCATGGATCAATTACATTTGACAACCAGCACATAAACACACGCACAAAGGAGAAAAAGAACAAAAAAAACCTCACTTTGACATTCTGCACAGTTAATACATTCCTTTAGTAATTATAGAGCCTTAATAAATTCAATGTTTACTTACAATCTCAACTAAATCAGAAAAGAGTCAAAAGACCATAACTTTGTGTCAGAAGATTTCAGGTAGAGGCCTGCCTTCCAAGAATGACTTGAATAGCACAAGTGATCTCTCAGGCTGCGAGAAAGGAGCTTCATGGGAGGCTCCTCTGATGGTGGCAAATGACAGGATATTGCCATAAACTTGAGTCCACCCACCGACCTATACAGAGATTTACATAAACAGATTGGTTTATGATGTGTATATAATTTTTGGATTATGTCCACGGGAAATTCTTTCTACCATTGTTGTTCATGTAGATATAAGAACAGTTCTAAATTAAACTCTAGGGAGAAAATAATAAATGGTTTCTTACTAATTAAAACCAGCAAGAAGTTGTTTCATACCTGCTGGCCTTCAAACCATACTCTATAAGGGACTGTTGTGTACTGTCCTAATTGTCTGGCCAGTTTTTGAACCAAGGTGCGGCTCCCAGTCAGAGGAATCACAGAATCTTGATCTCCGCTGTAGTAACAAAAATATATGGTTCCATTCAACTAAGCAATTAAGATCACTAAGAAGAAAATTCTGTGTTCTAGCTACCTGTAAATTAAGACTCGAACTCCAGCTTTTATTAGTGATCCAACGACAGGGAGGGTAGGCACTTCCAGGTTGAGCATATCGTAGTCCAGGATGCTGATAACAGGCAAGGCAGGTTAATGATTACTGGGGTTGGTTAACTTATAAGCTTAAGACAAGCTAAGTTTATTCTGATTACTGGTTCTTTCAAAGACCAGCTATGCAATAACCCAATAGCCAACCAATTTGGTAAGTAGCAAAACAAGAAACCCACTTAAGATTTTTATTTAAGTCATGAGTAAGAGATTACTTGCTGCAGACATCCCACTTCCGAACCCCAACAAGCGTGGCATGGAGCGCCTCGTGTACATCTCTTCGGTTCAAGTAATTTGTAACTTTGTCATCTACACATACATCTATCATCTCATTTGCTTGCTGCAAGGTAATAAGAAAAATGTTTATGCTTTATTTGATTAACAGTTAACAGAAATAAAACTGAACCCACAATATATAGAGAGAGAGAAGACTTACTTGGGTTTGAGGACAAATAACCTTGGACTGTGAAAGCACTGATGAGATGCAAACATCAAGGGTAACATCGTATTTGTCCACAAATTTACTGGTTTCTTTGGTTACTTGGCCCATAACCTTTGAACAAAGAGGTGAAACTGAGTCTCTATAGTATTCACTAACGTACCGAGAATAATTACACGCTGTAGTGAACATTTTGTATGTTGAATCTGATATTAATCCGTGAGACCAGAAGAACTCAGCCCTTGAATTGAAGTCGGTGGCATATTCTAAAACTGGATTACCCATCTGCAATACAAGACAACATTATTGGTATTAGCAATATCCAACAGTGTCAATTGGCTTCACTGGACCTATCAAGTAATATTACTTACGGCTATGCCTTTAAGATTGAATATCTTCTCCTTTTTGTTGATTTCAATCATGAGCTTTGCAAGTTGAGGAACATAATGCCCTGGTATTGATATGAAAAAAAAATGCGAGAACAAATCAGAATCGCTGTAACCTGCTTTAGGAATTTGAATTCAAGAAATGATTGGTGAGACAGGTACCAGCGTAACTTTCCCCTGTCAGAAACAAATCTCTCTGCCTGTATTGGGGGAACTTGTTGAACCAACGTTGCAGGAATACAAGGTTGTCCCTGGCTTAAGAAATCAAGGAAACTGCTTCAGATGACAAAATAATGACTATTTGAGTATTCAAGTGCCGCCATACCGAAATCAAAAGCATACCATATTACCATTGATTCTAATGCTACCATGGAGAGTAAAAGATGAAGATTAATCATGTAAAGTACCATAAAAAAGTTGAGTGGCATTTCAGAATTAAAACTGCTTTGTCTCAACTTTTTTAAAGCCTAAGCAGCAGGCATATTGTACGTGCCCTTGCCCACAGAAGATAAGATTTAAAGAAGCTTTCCAAGAAGAAACTTATTTGTCCCAAAAGAAAAAGAGGGTCTAAAGTAATTGATATTAATCGAAGATACCTGTTGCCTCGTCATTTACTGTCATATAGGAGGAGCTCCCTTTAGCATAAGAGAACCCCACTCCAGCTGGTGTCTCCAAATACAACATGTTTGCCTCTGCAAAATAAAGTATCTCGATTGGTAACAAATCAATGTGGACCAGTCATGCAGATTGAAATATGGGAATATTAGGGTACCTCTGTTCCAACTATGCTTGTTTTTAATCAGCACTTCCCCGTTTGGTCTGAAAGGTCCATTTTCGGAGAATGCACCTACACCCAAAGAAGAACAACCAGGTCCTGCAGTAAACAGAACAATTTTCAGGAAATTTGAATCCAAAATTGAAATGAAAGGATGCATATTGCTCTTTTTATCCAATCTCTTTAATTTTAAATTCCAAAATTTTCAGGCATTACATAAATTTTGTCGAAGCGAGAAATTGCTGACCTCCATTGAGCCAGAGAACCAGAGGCTTTGAAGCTGGATCGGTTTCTGATTCAACAAAATAGTAAAACATAGCCTTCTGTTCCTTATTATCGACTGTAACATATCCTGAGAACTGTTCGAAGCCTACTTGGGGTTGTCCAGGAAGGCGGAAAATCCTATCTGCATGGGAAGAGAGACACAGGACCTTCAAGGAAAAACTCAGCTGAAGCAACACTAGAGCCTTTGCCATGGTCTTCCATGTTGGCCTGTTCATGATTTCACAAATGGAGAGAGGACTGAGGTAAATCGCTAAGAGGAATCAGAAACAGAGAGAGTTAGATGATGCATTTAAAATGTTACCGAGTATAGGCACAGGGTTAAGGGTGGGTGGGCCACTGGCGGCCAGACTTTCTCTATTCTAATTATCATTGCAGTTTTAGCTTTTTGCTTGCAGGCCTGAAAATGGGCGTTGAAAGAGATGTGAGAGAGGTAATGACCACATTGTGCTGGATCTGTTGTCCATACCCAGCAGCAAGAAAGAAAATTATTAAGATTTTGGTCTAATGAATATTTGAAGCTGAGTCAGCATATAGGTTGCTGTTATGAAAAAGATATAAGCTTTTGGAATCTGGGCTCACTTTGAAGGACTCAGTATAATAATATTTTCAGAAACTACAGCGTATAGATTTTCTTTTGTTCCCCTTTGTTCTATCTCCTTGATGCATCAACTCCAAATGCCCCTTGTATGCTTTTTGGATTTTGACCACACCATCACCAACTGGATAGGCTCTTTTCCATGGAAAATTGGCTTCATAGGGGTCCTCAGAAAATGTGTCAAAATGGCTAATGAATTGTTATTTAAGGAAAAAAAGAAAATAAGTCTCATTTCTCGGTACTCCTCCTGAGGCTGGAGAATATGAGTACTTTATATTAGTATCTTGGGGTATTGCAGGGTGTAAACAAAGATCCACAGTTCCTTTTTGGCTTTCCAAAAAATTGTTTGATTCTAACTTTTCTTGATCTACAGGTACGAATAAGATTTGCACATCGACAAAATAAGTGGTTACAGGATGGAGATTCCAAGGGATATCGAGCAATCCCACTTCTGTAATTACCAAATGTATTTTTAAAAACATTTGTGCCTTGTCAGAGAAGCTGGAAAATCTAAAGTGTACTCAAATACATCATTGACCTTATAAAATTGAGTGATGAATATTTGGGTGGATTCCCCTTTTATTTCCTTTTCTGCTTGCCTTTCATATAAAGGACTTTGATTTATTTAACAATTAAGTATGATCTGTGATGAAGTTTTTCTTCAGGGCCATAACATGAGAGCTGTTGGAAACGCCAAAAATTCAAACTTTTTTAAGTGCTAATCAGCTCAGTCCTCTAATCTTTATCTGTTGGTGATTAAAGACTCTTCTTTATGTACTTATCTGGAAATAAACTTGTTCCCTTTGACCAGTTGTAAGAAGGTTATCATGTCATGATAGGGTTAACACCTTGGTTTTTTTTTTTTTTTTTCTATAGCCCTTTTGTCCTGATGATACAAAAGCAAATATCCCCACCCCCACCTTCTTTTTTATCAATTCTATATTTCTTTTTGCTTACAAACTCACATGCTAGCCTCTTCGGAGCCACATGTTCCCCATCGTGGTCTCAAACCCTTCCACGCTAACTTTTGATGGGGCCTGTCCTCTATTCACCATTTCACCTGCACTAGCTTTGTTAAAACTAGTATTGAGAACTTGATCAGAATCAAGTGAATCAAAATAAAAAAGCTTTTTCAAAACTGCATGCTAGTAATGCAATAGCGGAATTTGTGGATGCTTATGGTTTGGCAGACATATTGAAGAGATTCCTAGGGACCCAATCTGAGTAACACTGAAGAAAAAGAGAAATGGTCTGGTCATATAATTACCATAAGGTGTATGCTCTGGACCACAGTATCTACAGAGGTAGATAGGTTTTTATTTTACTTATCTTAAGAGAAGAAAGAAAAAAAGATTTAGAGGAGTAAGTGTGAATAGAAGCTCAAGTAAAACTATAAAAGACAATTTTTTATCTATATTAAATGGTGGGTTCTGTTTAATATGCAGCTAAAAGAACTGGTGTAGGAGGAGAAGATGGTCCCTACATTATAGCTTTTACAAAAGGTTTCAGATTTCCCATCATGAGCAGCACTAGTGTCACTGATTTTTTGGCATTCATCTTTATTATTGTCAAAATAATCTATTACCCTCTCTGCCAAATTCTACTCCCCACCCTACTCCAAAACAAAAAGTGAAAGAAGAGCAGGTGGTTCATGCGGGAAAATTTATGACACAAGTATACATGACTGAATATTATAAGAATGTGGAGAGAGTTGGGAAATGTGTGGGAAGTGTGAGAGTGAAGCTTATACTTTGCTTTTGGATACTTGCAAGAAGAGCAAAGGCTTGCCTTTTAGCTTCTGTACTCCCTTTTCTATCTTGGGGCCTTTTCACGATAGCCATAAAAATACACTAGTGAAAAAGCTCTTTCGCTTTTACTATTAAAATAGACAGTGTTTCCGTCTTTTCATGATCCGGGTTGCTATCTCACCGGCCATTGTTGGCCTCCACCAAGATAGTTGGCTTAAAAAAGGGCGTGATTAGCAGCATCTGAACCAAGTTCACATACTCGTTATAGGAGAGAGTAAAGACTATACGCTTCTTAGTTCTTACTTATCTTCTTCAGCCTAAAGGGATGGGGGTTGGATGGGTTCTGTTAGAAATTATTATTAGATGGGAGAGGGGTGTGAAATATGAAGCTGAATGTGTTAATTTTTTTAAAATTGAGATAAATTTGATGTCATCGAGTTAAATTCCTATTTCTACCCTTTTTCTCTGTCTACTCTCAGATCTTTCTTGGCATAAATAATTTCGTGGGAGTGAGGATATCAGTTTTACTGTTCAAGTATCCTATGGTGGCCCCAAAACATTACATTTCAGCCACGCCCATTGAATAAATCTTTGTTGCTTTCTTATTCTAGTAGAAAAGTTGAATTTCACGGGACCCCTATTCCCTGGACCCTGACATCGTGAATCGCGAAAATATTCCAGTACTTACACAACTATGGTCCAAAATTTCAAACAGTACGGGGAATTACAGGGAATTTAGTGCAAAACGCAACAAAATGCAGTTCCACGGGAAGACATTTGATGGCAACAACATAAGTTGAGCTGTCTCTGTAACATTTTTTTATGTCTTCAACAACTCAACATAATGTTCTTTAATATTCTGTTACATTTAGAGAAAATACATAAATAAAGCTGTTGAAGTACAAAGTGGATAACAAGATAACTGCGGCTACTAAAAAATATATTAACCAAAAAAGTAATAATTGGTACTCTTTGATATTTTCACCTGATATAGCAAAGAAGCTGGGATTCTAAAACTGCAAAATTTAATATTAAAAAAGTGATAATAAAATTTCGGTCTCATAAAGAGTGATTACAATCCACCACGTCTCTCTCCTGATGTAACATTCTTACTCCCGTTTGTATAAGACCCAAATATAATATTGAAAACGTGGTGTGCACTGTGCAGCAAAGAGAAGTTCATATAGAAAACAAAACAAAAATATACATATTGCACAAAGAATTAATCAGCAAATAAAGGATGTGTCAATCAAGATGAGGCTTCTGACTCTGTGGCAAGCAAAGAATTAGCAACTCCCGATCCAGGAGGTTGATCAATTCCCTTACGAGATGCTTCCCAAAGTTGCTGTTCTATCCCCAGCTTCCGCAACTCAAATAAACCTCGCTCAACTATGATGATTAATGAAGCACAGTAAGTGAGCTGACACGTTCGTAAACAATTAAACATTTTTTAATTACACCTATATCTGTTAACATTCCCTTTAATTTCCATCTAATATTACAGATTAAGGTTTAAAACCAGATACCATATTATTTATCATTTTTTCTAAAATACAGCTAATAGTGTTTCACATTCACATTAAAAAAAAAAAGCACAGAATTTGCAGGTGAAACCTGGTTTGATTCCCTTAACTGGAAAGGGATCCCAAGCTATATCTTATTACATGAAAGTGTAAGTGATACGTAAGGTATGTGTGTTCTGACTAATAATATTCAGACGGTAACAGTGTCCCTACCCATCATTCGGAATCAAATATTAGCTTCCTTGTACTAAATGCAAAAAGATCTTGGTAATTAAGACAATTCAACGTTCTCAGTATCAAAATAAAAGACTTGCTACCACTTCTGAGGTCTAGTATCAGACCCAAAGAGCATCATTTGAACATCTTAATGAGTACTTCAGCTTTAGGTCAAGCCTAAAAGTGAGGCAGTTTCTTGAGAGAAGTTTTTCTGCATGCGCTGGAACATCTTAATCATTACTTAAAACCTGGTATAAAAATGCAGGTGTTTTGGAAGATTAATTGCTAAAAGTTCAATAGTTCATGCATGGCCTCATAGAATATCAGGATTGTTAATCACGCCCTCATATACCAATTTGAGAACCTGAGAAGAAATATCTCAACTGACACATTACCCAGGACAATTTTCCAACATGGTGTGATGTATCATGGACGAAACTCCCTTTGACAACATTTTGCCAATCAACAGACAATTCCAAAACCAAGTATAGAAACAATTTAATGACAGACGAACTAATACCTCTGTAGTTTCAGGACTTCTTACTTTTAAATCAATAACATATTGCTCTCTTCAGAACCACAGAAGAAGATGACAAGTGTGACAATGCTTACCATCAACAGGATCATGTGAAGTTGGTGACTGCCCACTGCGGGTAATCCAAAACTGAAGTCGCTCTTCTGCAATATCTTCTTCCACACCATGAAATAATGCTCTTCTCCAAAAATAAGTTAGCCATGCCTGCAAATATTTAGAGTTTACAAATAAATATTGAATTATATGTGCATTCACACATTCAAAATAAAATATTCTCTAAATTCAACTCCGACATAGTCATCCAAAACCCTGCTTTCGGAGCCTTCCTTTTAAGGTATATTAATTGAATATCCTAATTGATATACCTGTCTCCAACAGAAGGAAATTAAACAAGATAAGGCTATATAAGGATAACTAATTGCTGATTTATCAGGCAAATCTGTGTAGATCAATGTATCCATTCTAGAACCTCTACCCCCCCTCCCCTCTTCCCTTTCTTCTATATTTTAAACATGAGAGAAATGGTAAAATTTCTATGAGAACAGCTATTGCAATTTCATGGAACATAGGCCAAGAACATGGGGTGCCAAATGTCAGATATTTATAGAACAAGCAACTGACCTCTTTGAAAAGAACATCTTCTGCTTCCTCTTCACTTAATTCTGGAGGAAGAAAAGAACAGCAGAAGTTCAGTAAAGACTCGTCAGCTTACCTGCTAGACACATTTTGGATAAACAGTGCCATAAGGCAGGGTTTATACACTTCAATCAAAGGTCATGATTGTCACATGGCTTAACAATATTGCCAAGAAAGGTTTTCACCTCTCGAGGTATGCATAAAAACCAATTGAAATACAGCCAAAATGTTTTATTACTGTTAGTTTGTAGTTTCCAAAGGTTATGTCCTATTTCATACTGATAGTAAAGAGGGTAATATATGGAAAATAAACCATGCAATTTACTATATAAGAATACCATCCTCCTCCTGCACATGATCACTTGCACATCAGAACAAACCGTACATAAAACTCACGCATACTTTCCAAAGTCAATCCCATCGTCCTCGCCATAGAAGGAGAAAAATATAGAGATGATTGAAAAAACATATACAAGGACATATGAATTGTAAAAACCAAATTGAAAGCTGACAAGTTGTTTCATACCAAATGCTTCCACAAATTTGGGGTCTCCAGGTGATTTGGAATCTGGAAAGAAATGAACAGAAACATAAGCTTTCTTGAACATCATGATCAAAATCATCTTTTAGCAAGCTGCTTGTTTTTTCTAAAAGGACCACAACAAAGGAGTTTCAAGAAAAATTATTAAAATTGTGCACAAGAATTAATAACTAAATTTAATAGAACTCTCTTCACCAAAAGGGGCATCTGAGTATGACAAGTCCTATAACAATGACACTGCTTGAATCTTGAACATAGGAAAGACAAAAACTGAGTAAAACAGCTCAATATGTTCTGCGTATTCTGCAGATTGAATCCATACACATAAAAAAGAAGAATAGTGTGAACTAGAAGTAGAAAAGTTGAGATTTAAGAACAATGCAAGATGATAAAGTAACATACCTAAAATGGACCGCTGAACCAAATTTGGACGTCTATGCTGGGCTGTTGCAAGCACAACAGCATCCTCAACCTAGAAAATACAATTTTAACAAAATGAATTAAAGAAAAAAGGAGATGGATGAATAGAATACTCATAATCCAAAATATATAAAAATAGTAAGCACATAATACACATAAAATTTTGGGATCTTAAAATCTACGTTTCTAAATTGTCCAAGAGAGAAGTTAGATATCATAGAACTGAAGATAGTAAGCATTAACTTTAATAACATTAATGGCGAACCTTTAGAGAAGCAAGTTCCCTCAAACCCATTTCAATTGAAAGCATGCTCTCAATGTTCCCTTCCCCAGTGAGATCACTTAGATCACGAACAGGCTTGCTCCTATCTGGATCATCAGCACCTGGTCCATGCTTTAATATTAGACTTTACTGTGGCCAATTTAAGAGAAAAAACAATCTAACCAGAATTTTGAGGGACAACTCACTTTTGTTCCAAGATTCCTCCTTAGCCTTTTGTCCAGCAGAAATGACAACTTCGAAAGGAAGAGGAGCTAGAGAAGACCAATGTTCATGCTTGGACAGTGCTATATCTGCACATATGCCTGTAAAAAATGGAAGGAAATTGCCACCAAGAATTATAAGCACTCATATCTTAGTAGGCTAAGGGATTTTCACAAAGCACATGTCATTAAGTTTTTACAAGTCACAGTTTGCCTGATCAGAGAAAGAAAATTTTAATTAAAGCTTGGAACTCTTTTTCTGTTTCAAAGTTGACAGAAGAATGCTGTAGTAATTTCATTACCATGTTTTACAGCAAGACCCCAGTAGCGAGCCAGCCAACATCTCTTCAGAACAACTTCCTCCTTAAAGATAGATGGGAAAATGAAGTAAGACAGATAGCAAATGGATACACCTTTATTCTCATTTTATTGGAAAAATACAAACCATTTCTTCTTGGGTCAAAATCATTCTTTGTGTCATTGTGTGAAGAGCCTTTGCTTCAGATTCTGCTTCTTGCTGTTGTTCCACAGCTGCTGCTGCATTGTCTTTCAGGTTCTGATAACACAGAAGAAGATAATTATAACCTTGACCAGAAAATACTTTACTAGTCTGGGAATATTACAATTTTTTAAAAAAAATCTGTTCACGATTACCTTAATTTCAACATTGAGGGCTGTGATTTCCTCATCTCTCCCATCCTTTGTTTGTTTTGCAGCCTTGAAAGCAGCCTGTGATAAAAATATTGAATCAACAAACATTCTTTGGGTGAAACAGCATTGAGAGCTCACTGATCAAAATCCACAATATCAAGAAGAAAACTGTAACTGGAAAAATAAGTATAGGCATAAAAATATCAAGTTAAGATTATAAAACCAAATTCATAACTGCATATGACTCATGCCCCCTTGCTTACATATGTGCATTTGTGTGTTATTTGATCATGTGGGAAACTTTTAGTGCTATAACTTAGAAGATACATCTCATATAGTGGCTTATCAAGTGGGTGTGATCAAAGCATATCAAACTTTCAAACGTTGTTAATTACTTAATTTCATATATCTGCCACATATAATATCCATTCTTATGGCATACCTCTCTTTGACGCAAAGCAGCTTCCTTCCTGCAAATATACCATACAAAAATCATAACCTGAAAATCAAGCAAAGGACTAGTGCCAGCCAGAGTATAAGGAAAATTGAAGCAAGTTTACCTGCTCAGCAATTTGGCTTCCAGGGATACACCCTCTCCAAGAGAAGCAACCTGCCAAGTTGAAAATGAACAAGGACACAGATTTCAGCAAACCAAGCACATGGAAAGACAGCAATATGTACATAGTAACAGCTATTGTTTGATAGCTCATACCATATCCAGTTATACAATGTTGCTTCTAAGGCATAGTTACTATTCAAATCCGACATATAAAATAAGGCATTAAATAATAGTTTTATTTGGTTTAAAAGTTTAGTTAGAATCTGGTACAATCCACCTGTTGCTCAAGCTCCCTAGCTCTAGCTTCTGCTTCTTCACGTCTTTCCTCTGCATGTCTTAGCTGTAAATAAAATCAGGCATAAATGATCAACATCACATAACATGAGCATAAAACCAACTTTGTTTGGGCGCGAAGGAGGACACCTTGTCTAATATGATCTCACTCTCTTCTTGTAGCATATCAAGCTGCAATATCAATATTAATCAGCTTCAAAACTAATAATTTAAGAATTAAATTTCAAAACCTACCAAAATAAATAACATAACCACAATAAGGATTGTCAAATTTAATTTGTGGAGACAGAAATTGATTCATGTAAATGATGTACTTCATCACGAAGTGCAGAAGCTTCGCGGTGATCTCCTGTGTCTTTTGAGTTAAGTGTCCCGACATCTGATGAAAACCTGAAATCATTAACCAACGATAAAAAAGAATCAAAGAAGCAAAAAGCACCAATATTACCCTAAATGGCATATAAAAATTTTATTAACCCATCATTGTGTACACACACAGATATAGATAGATATATGACCTCATCACCTCAATAGATAAAATAAGGATTGGCCTTATACATTTAAATCAAACAGCATCAGTTACATGCACATACAGAGGCCAAAATCAAGACTAGAGCCCATATTTTGAAAATACAAGGAACGAAAAGAAAATATTTCTTTCCTCCTAAATCGATGATGGATTTGATACTTGGGGACCCTCACCACTCACCCATTACTGGGAGTTGGTGCCATTAGAAATATAGGCCACTGAAGTAGTGATACAAGAGTATCAGACGACTTCTTTTATATTCATGATTGTTTAGCTTTACAGTATTGGCTCAACCAGGAAGTCATCCTTCACAATATGTATATAAATATCAATAAGGATGGCCTCCATACTATAAAAAAATAAAATATATGGAGAAAAATTCAGGCAGGCAATACTTCCAGGCATACAAGTTACTTAGACAATTACTAGAGCTGCAAAACAAAGAATTAAGAGATAAATGGGCATGTTACCTTTTGTCTCTACTTCGATTACTAGGAGGATCAATTGGAGGTATAGATATAGGCGTTCGAAGTGTGGATTTGCTGGGTGGCACCAACGTTGTTGAGTGAACAGACACAGCTGATATTCCAGCTGCTGTCGAACGAACTGAATGAGCATGCTCTACAAAGTTCCGACCTGACTAATAAAAAGATCAAAATCTCATCAGCTTATTAAGAAGTAGGTGATACCCATTGAAGAAACTTAACCCACAAACTACCATTTGTGCATATCAAAAAAGAAAGAAAGAAAAATAAACTTTGGTAAAACATTAGTAAGCCAACATTTAGTTCTCAATCATTATATCGCGTTATATTGACCATGAACCCACAGAATATTACCACAGCTCAAAGACATTGTAAGTTACATATCAACCATACCAGAAAAGCCAAATAAAGATTCGTAATAAAACAAGCTGTCAGTACTGAATTTTCAACACTCCCAACCATTCCATAACACTTAAAACTTCCCTGCCCATTGTCGTTTTCCATGTTTCAACTAGCAAATTCAAGCAAATAACCTCGCATATTTTTGCTTTTCCTATAATTAAACCAACGAATTCAACCAAAGAAAAACCCGGTAACATAGAAAACCATTGTTATTGGAGTTACCGCAGGAGACGGAGATCTATTAGGCCTCGTGACAGAAATCGGAGGGATAACACTAGCACTATTCTTGTTACTATTGACGTTGCTAGAGAAAGAAGGCGGTGCACTGAACTGAAAGTCGAGATCATCGTCTTCTTCGTCTTCATCGGCGTTCTGAGACGCCATGACCTGAGCCAGACGGTGAGCAGCTGCTTTGGCGGCTACGTTTTGCGTCCGCTTGACAGCAGAGAGACCGGTGGGACCCAGCCTCGAATGAGGATGAGCCGGAGACATCGCCGGCGACGACGAGCCGGTGCTGTTGGAACTTGCACTCCACTGCCGCGTATACACCGGACTCGCAGTTCTCTTCCGATCCATCACTGTGTGCTACGTATACGTATGTATATGTAATTATGTATAAACGTGTCTTGCTCCGTTTAAGGAAATACCAAGATTTTCTGGAAAGCTAGATTTTGTCAAGAAAATCGAAGGAAAATGAGAATGGTTGGGGAGGGTCGGAGGGAGAGACGGAGAGCTTGTTCCTGTCATGGCGTGGTCAGACGCGAGTGCGTAAGCGTTGAAGTCCGGCGCCACAACGAAACGACGCCGCTCCTTCGCGTGGAGTTCGCGGGAGAGGACGTGTAATTGTTTTATGTATGGGAACTTCTACCCTACTCCTTATAGTTATAGACAAATATATTTTGGCGGCCCAAAAAAGGGTGTCCGGTAAGCAGAATGAGTAATTGTAGTCAATGTCGTTGGTGAAGGAGGGAAAATATGCGTTAAATGATATTCACAATTTTTCTTGATTAACTTCACTCTTTTTTTCTTTTGAAGGTTCAAATATTCACTAAGGATGAGTGTTTTTTACTATTGTCGTTGCATCAACTGAAAACAAACTTAATACCTTCTTTCTTCTCATTATCTTCTCAAATTTGATAAGTGCAAGGCAAGTTTCACTAGAAATAGCCTTCTAATTTTGGGAATCATTTCAGCCCAGAGACCGTAATTCGCTTGGTCTTATTTACAAAATGTGTGTGTTTCTGGCAATCAATCACACCGGAAAGACACCACCAGTCAACCGTTTTTAATCATTACATTTCAAATGGCATCCCACAACTGCAAGCCTTGAAAACATCAACCAGTCACCACTTACAACAAATACCAAGAAAATCGAAGTCACATTACAAAAATGGTTTCCGCTTCCTCAAGAATGTGTTTAAGCAAGAACAAGAAGCCAAGTTATAATTTCGTTAAACGAATAATCAACCTCGTTCAGTTACACTTCTTCTACTCAATTTTCCTTGAGCTTACCAGCAGCTCATTTCCTAAGCTCCACCTTTCTTTTGAACCAGTTTCTCTATTAAATCAGCTGCTTCTTGCACGGTTGTTATGTTTTCAGAGCTCTCCTCTTCAACGCTAATTCCAAACTCTTCCTCCAAACCCATCACTATTTCTACCTGCCACAACCAAACATGATCATGGTTAGCACAGGCAACATAAATTTCTGAATAGGAGCATTAACCCCTTTCCACAATAATGCCCAATCTCCTAAGATTATGCAGTTTTACCTGGTACCCAACTAAACGGACCATCTGAATATCCAAAGTTCATATCAACAATGCTTACTGACAATTCGAAATTTTGAATCTTACTGTGTCAAGAGAATCAGCACCAAGTGCTGAGAACTTGGTTTCGGGGGTGAGCTCAGATTCAGGAGCTAGAGCAAGTTGTTTCCTCACAATCTCGCAGACTTTCTGCACTGTCTCAGGTTGTGCCTGCAATATTGTGTGCCTAAGTTGTAAGTGATTTTTCGGTTCCCTCAAAATTTTAATAGCAGGAAATTGAACTTACTGCACAAGAGACGTGAAAACGGGAGGTTCTCAAAGAAGGAAAACTCCTGGTCCATCCCACTGAGAATGCCCTCAAGCTTGGGGTTCTCCAAGAAGCCTGCATTTTTTAAGTATTTAAATGAAGTTTTTAACTTTGTTATCTCATCAAAAGTTTAAATAAAGTTTTTAACTTCGTTATCTCATCAAAAGTAGTGGTCTGCATAATAAACTAACCAATTATATTACCTTTCATAGTGATTCAAGATATTAACACTTGATAGTAATAAGATTTCTTTCATTTACAAAATGCCCTTCTATATTCGATCATTTTTGTAGTCTCCTACATCCACTGCCTTCTCCAGTTTTCCCCAGCAAAAGTAGGTTGTCTCTAATTATTCCTACCCTTTTCTTAATTTGAGCAACATCTTCAGGCCTACTCAAAAGGATCCAGTAAATCACACACGGATTTACCAATCAGATTACCTGAAGCAGTGTCCTAACACCGATTGGGGAAATTTCACAAATATCTTTTGGGGGTGAAGCTTTCATTACGTCAATTCATACATTCACTGGCTGGTACCAAAATCATACACATTTAAAGCATACAGTAGCCTCTATTTTCACTGTCTAAAGTTGCTATCACAATCTAATGGGGTGCATTATAACTAAAAACATTATAGAAAACCCGATCACAACGCAGTCCAAACACATTAAATGAACTTATTAGAGTCTAGACTCTAAAGATAATGTATAAGGAGGGTATAAACATGCTTTTGTAAAAGATGTGTGAAGATTGAGAGGAATTTTCAACCTGGCTAATCCTGCTAGACAACTTCAGAGAGGGTTCAAACCCAAGAGAAGTGGCTGAAACAGAGGCCATTGAAGCTCGGGTAAAGCACCAGTAGTCTAGTGAGCTGTACAGACAGAAAGTGCAGAGAGATCAAGATTGGGTTTGTGAATTGTAGTGTGTAATATTTACAGCAAGGCAACTGATATAAGGGGTTGTGTAGAAGTAGGAAGCTTGTGCTTTGTTGGAAGCCATGCCCCACGAAGAGTATCGACCATTGGGAGATGGGAGATGTGAAGGAAGCAGTGGTGCACATTGCTCTCGAGAATGTCACAGCCTATCTAAAGCTTACGTAGCAGTTGTTGGGTGGGTCCTCTTCCGATGCAAGTTGTTCGGTCGGCTGATTTATGTATGTTTTCTCCCCCTACTCTTGAGGGGGAGATGTTTTTAATTTTTAAAATTATAAATTTGTTTTTTAATTTTTGTTATAATTTTTATTTTAAAAAATAAGTTTAAAAAATTAAAAAAATTAAAAGATTTTTTTTAATTTTTTTTAGTTTTTTATTGTGTTTTTTAAATTATTTTTTGATTAATGTTTTATGTAAAAAAATTTTAATACTTTTAATATTTTTTAAATTTTTTTAACTTATTTTTTAAAATAAAAATATAAAAAAAGTAAAAAATTTATATTTTAAATTTATATTACAATACTCAGGTAGCATAGTATCCCCATGTTTTATAGTTCTTAACTCTTAATTGGGAGATGCTATGGTACAGTTCAAAAATAAGCTGCATTATAATTTTTGGTAATTAAATTTGACATTTTTTTAATTTTTAATTTTAATTTTTTTAATATTAATTAATTATTATCTAGGTCATATAATTTTTTTAAAATTTTTTAAAATATTTTTAAATATTTGTAAGTATTTTTTATATTTTTTTATACTATTTACTCATAAATTTTTTAATATTATATTTATAAGTATATAAATTTTAAAAAAATATAAAAAATTTTAAAAAAATATATGACATAATAAATATTTAATTAATATTAAAAAATAAAAAATTAAGATAAAAAATAAAAAATATAATAAATTAATACTGTTAAAATTAAAAATAACAAAAAAAGAATAGGGGAGGGATATTGGATAGAATTTTCGCTCTTACATTACTGCTTACGGCTTTGCCCATGATGCTTATATAGGCGCTTACGTGTATGATATTAGGGAGCAGCCCCAGGCGAAGGAAGCGTCCCCAAATATGCAACGCGCGTCAAACTTGAAACTTCAAAGTTAGAAACATTTTCTTGCAGTCAAATGAAATATCTATTTATTTTTTTAAAAATAAATTCTTAAATAAAATTATTTATAAAATTATATAAAATAAATTAATCATATTAAATATGTATAAACATATCAAATACAAAAATTTATTTTATAAATTAAGTCAATTATGTCATCTATAAATTTAAGACAAAAAATATAAAATTCTAAACCACATGTGATTTAAAAAATTTTATTATAATTTTTTTATTTTTTTATGTTTAGATTCATACTTATTTAAAAGAACATCAGACATAATTTTTTATAAAATCCATTAAAATTTATAACACATACTTATGTACTCTTTCGGTATACGTAAATTTTGTAAATGGACTGAACCTAAAAATACCTTTTGAAGGTAACTTGAATTGACCGGCCACATCACTGCCGTCTTACAATGAAATTTGGCTTTCAGGGGCGGCTACGTTCTTTGACCTCTGCTTTTGGCCACGAAGGAGTCATCATATTTAGAATATTATTACTCTATTATTTTATTTAAATATTTTTAATGTTTAAATTGTTCCATTAATATTCAAAATGTTGAAGATGTAAGATTGTATCTCATGTCCTACCTAAACTTTAAAGGATTTTATATTTTCAAAAGGGTTAATTATATTTTTGTCCTCTTAATTTATAAAAGTTATAATTTGAGTCTATGTAATCTTATTCTGAATAATATAATTCATTAACTTTATGAAACTCAATTAATTTTTTATCAATTTTTATTGACAAATAATAAAAAAATTATATGGACATACATAATTTATTCGTCATCAAATGATTTTATTTTTTTAATCTTCATGTTAGATTTGATTATATATTAGCACTCTCAAATTTTTCATTTTCTCTCCATAGAAGACAAAATTATTTGGTGACGTATAATTTTTGTGTTCACATAATTTTTTTGTTATTTATGTCAATGACCTTTAAAAAATAAATAAAAAATTAATTAGAGAGATTATATTATTCATGATGAAATTAGGATATCAAAACTCTAACTTTTGACAAATTAAAAAGATCAAAAATACAATTAAGACCTTCTTAAAATTTTACAAATTTTATAAAATATTATTTATATTAATATTTTAATGATCATATTAAATATAAAAATATAAAAAATATAATGTTTTATATCTTAATATTTCATATTATAATTTTAAAATATGATATTAACGCAAAAAAGCTCCTATAATTTTGAAATTGAATATAAAGAAGGCTCAAAAAGAACAAAGTTAGACGTTGTCTATGTATGTTGAACAGTATTATATGAAAGAAAATAAAGTATAAAAAGAATGCCTAAATAATATTGAATTTTTTTAAATTTTGGCAATCAAAATTGATTTTTTTTTTTTACATTATTCTTTAGGGGGAGGGGAGACATTTTTATAGGCCAAAAAATATCTAGAAGAAGAAGGAAAAGAAAAATGTGATTTTTATAAATAATAATAATTCATAAATAGTTTTTTATTTTTTTATAATTTTTATTTTAAGAAATAATTTAAAATTTGTGATAATAATAAAAATAATTTTTATTTTATTTTTAAATATTTTTTGTTTTTTAACAATAAAAATAAGATTAGAATCGTAAGAGTCAACGCTGCCAATGACCCAGAAAATTGGAGGGCACGTAATTCAGTCCCTGTCTATAAGAGTGCGCAAAGTAGAGGCATCCTTCTTTGAAAGGGGCGGCCATTTTCGACAAGCCTTTCCATTTGCTCTTTCTGGCGCCCCAAACACATTTCCATTTTCTAACTGCAAACCTTCCAATTTGGTCGCCGTCTTCTCAAATTCAATTAAACTCCCTCTCTTCTTCCCAAACAAACGCTCAGAACTCGCCCATGGCTCTGTCCGATAAATCTCGCTCTCGCCAGTCTCTCGTCCCTGTTTTTCTATACTCATCACAATCATGGTCGAATAGACAATTCCATCAGGATACTTTGATGAAGAGTCATGATGGGTTGCCACCATCGACGTCGTCGATTGTATCAAATTCATCACCGTTGCCACCACCGGAAACGAGTTTTTTGATCCCTGCACCTAACGAGAAGATCGAGATGTTTTCTCCGGCTTACTACGCGGCATGTACAGTCGGTGGGATATTAAGCTGTGGCCCTACCCACACGGCCGTCACTCCTCTCGATGTCCTCAAGTGCAACATGCAGGTCTACTTTGATTCCCCTGTTCTTTGTCTTTTATTCAACTATAGACTACGGTTTGGGAGTTTTGAATTCAATTATTGTCAAAAAAACTTCTATCTTTTTTATATCTTTAATATTAATCATTAATTTAATATAAAATAATAATAATTATTATAAATAATAGTTAATAATTTATAATAAAATAATAAATATATAAAACTAATATAAAGAGAGGCATAGCTGTGAATAGAGTGGAAAAGGGAGTTATAGCTGTGAATACAGGTCAGAGGGCTAGCCTATTAAATAAAATATATATATAGATCTGGTTAATTTTAGAAAATAATTTTTTAGCTAAGTTTTAAAAGTTCTACTGTTCTAGGATCAAACCAGGGCGGAGCTTAGGCCCTGTTTATTTTTATTTTTAAAAATAATTTTTTTGTTTTTTTATTATGTGAAAATAAAAAAATTCGTTTGGGTAACTGTTTTCATCAATTGTTTTTAAAATTTATTTTTTAAAAATAATAATTAGAAAACAAAAAAATAAAAACACTTTTTTTGTGTTTTGACTTGTTTTTGTTATCTGTTTTTTAAAAAACACGAAAAAATACTGATGAAAAATATTTTTTCTCAAACAAATTTTTTGTTTTTTTGTTCTATAAAACTATTTTTTAGAGTTGTTTTCAAAAACTATTCTTAAAAACAATAAAACAAAAACCGTTCCAAACAGCCCCTTAGTCTTTAGGGCATGATAAAAAAGTTTTTTGGTAAAAAATTAATAGTGGGTTAATTTATGCCCTTTATTGGTAGATTAAATTGGATGTATTATAAATTTGTTAATGTTAAATGAGTATTAATTTATTATATTCTTTTTTTAAAAAATAATAGTTTCATAAAAATTAGGAACGATTGTAAAATTACTTTAGGATTATAAGACTAGTCTTAAAGCGAGTTGAGCTTACATTTTAAAGACTTTTAGCCCGACCCTAAAAACTTTGACCCCATTAAAACTAAAAGTCAGGCTGGCTAGAAATTATACTCGGAAATAGTGGATAATTAGCTAGTGCGGTAACGAAACTGATTGCAAAACATCGGACAAGTGGCTTAACCGTAATTGACACTCGGAAAGTTATATAATGGTAATGAAGTAGGATGAGTCAAAAACTCTAAATTTATAATACTGCCCTTTTTATATTTTTTATTTACAATATACACCATGAGAATCAATATAAGGAAACCATATGTTTCTTATTTACATGAATAATGGTTAAAATATTTTTTAAAGTACAGTTTTAATTTAAAATATTAAGAATAGTTTATTAATTAAGTCAATATATAATAAATTTATATGCTAACAACTGGTTTTGAATATTATACCAATCACTTGTCTCATAAATTGTATTTAAATTGAAAAATATTTTTGCTGAAACTTTTAAATTATAATTTTTCAAAGAAATTGTGATTATTCGCTATCACATGGTTCTCATTTCTAATGCGCAACATGGATTGGGGTTTGGGGATATTAGTCATTCTATTAAATTCCATTTTGCTGATGATATTGTTGGCTCAATTCTCTGCCATTTATTTTCAACTTTCTACATATGTTGCTTTTGATTTAAAACCTTTTTTATTAAATAAAAGTGAATTTTTTAAATCCAATTTGATGCTTGATTCCTCAATCTAAGTAGAGATGTGATACCTGCATTGCTGGATCTTCTTGTTCTTCGTATGGATCATCCTCTCCTTCACCCTGCCCTCTTTTCTTTCACCAATTCTAGGACAACGTTATTATGCCAAACGTTCAAGTATGGATATTATTACTCTTTTTACTGTTGAACTTTAAATTGAGGTTTTTAACTGCAATCGTATGGGATTTCTGCCCAAAACCTGTTTGGTCAATCTGTTTACTTCTCTTAAAAATCATATGCATATTGCCAAGAAATATGTTGATTGTATTTGTATCTTTTGATTAGTTTCTTTAGTCATTGAGCAATATATATTAATAATTATTGTTATATTTAGATTGACCCAGCAAAGTATAAGAGCATCGGATCAGGTTTTGGAATCTTACTGAAGGAGCAGGGTGTTAAAGGTTTTTTTAGAGGCTGGGCGCCGACTTTGCTTGGTTACAGTGTTCAGGGAGCGTTCAAGTATGGATTATATGAGGTCTTCAAGAAGTATTACTCTGATATTGCTGGGCCTGAGTATGCAGCCAAGTACAAAACGTTGATATATGCTGCTGGTTCAGCTTCAGCAGAGGTGATTGCTGATGTTGCCCTTTGCCCCATGGAGGCAGTCAAAGTTCGCGTACAAACTCAGCCTGGCTTTGCTCGAGGCTTGGCAGATGGGTTCCCAAAGATTGTTAAGGCTGAGGGTGCTCTTGGGTACGATATTCGCCCCCTATTTCCTCTATTTTACTTTTAATCATCAATTCTTCGGTATTTGTTGTTAGAATCTCCCGTTTGATCAAATTTTAATGCGCAGGTTGTACAAAGGACTTGTTCCTCTTTGGGGGCGTCAGATTCCCTGTAAGTTGGATCACTTCTATTTTATGTCAAATTACTGGATAATCTATGAATATCCTCAGCACCCAAGAAAGTGTAGCTTGGAATTTTCCATCGTGTAGGGGCAGGGGGATGATTTTGTTTTTTTCTTAATTGTGTTTGGATTTTTGCATCTACACACACATCATTATGAAATTATTCTACAAGTTTACGTTTATTTCTGTCAATATGCTATATGCCTCTATCTGTTTCTTGGGCCCTTAGCCTTTCTTCATTCCTTTCAGATACGATGATGAAATTTGCTTCTTTTGAGAATATTGTGGAGTTGATGTACAAACACGCCATCCCGACCCCTAAAGACCAGTGCAGCAAAACAATGCAGCTTGGAGTAAGTTTTGCGGGAGGATACTTGGCAGGTGTACTCTGTGCCGTTATCTCACACCCTGCTGACAACCTTGTTTCTTTTCTAAACAACTCCAAGGGAGCCACTGTTGGTCATGTAAGTGTAAACTGGAAACATATATTTAGGAACAAAGGCAGCACCCACCTACATTCTTGTCTTGATAATGCCGACCCAAGATTTTGATGGCTGGATTTGTTTGCAGGCTGTGAAGAACTTGGGGTTATGGGGTCTTTTTACTCGTGGCCTTCCTCTTCGTATAGCTATGATTGGGACACTAACTGGAACCCAGTGGGGAATCTATGATGCTGTCAAAGTATTTGTTGGGGTGTAAGTAGCTTCTCCTCAGAAACTTTCTGCGAGTTTCTATTTATTACCGTTCATCTTTCCAACTAATATGACTTTGTTGTTTGCTCTTTCAGGCCTACCACTGGTGGAGTTACTCCGACTACCGCTGCCAACGTGGTTGCAAAGGCATGAATCTGAAGCAGATACCACAAATTTTCACGTGCTTCATTACGAGGGTGATAGAGATTTTTTTTGGATACATACAAAATAATAATAGGATGCTAATAGTTCATACCTTCCCTTCTGAGTGGCTCGTCCTTTAGCATGTCACTTTCAAAGCAATGCTACTTAACGTGATTTTTATACAGTCCTCTTACGAGTTGTGAAATCTATCCAAAAAGATATAAACCCCACCCATGAAATTCACTGCTTATTGTAAAAGATTGTATTATTATTGTTGCAGCTGCGAGGTAATAACATAACCATCACCTTTTTATATTAATAATCCTACAAAATTGTATATGATTTTATTTAAATTATTTATATAGAACTTAAAAAGGAAATTTTAGTACCTTCACTTTTTTACAGATTTAAATTATTTTATATAAATAAAAAAGAATACCATTATATTATGACAAAAAAAGACACAAGATGTAAAATTCATCATTTGATTAGTAAATGTAAGAAGTTATTTATCACCTGTTAAAAGTTCAAACTGGTTTATTACAAAAATTAAAACCATGTGAAATTATTTGCCATAATATCAGCATCTTTTCAGTCTGAAGCATTCCCATTTTTTCTACAATGAATCATTCACTTAAAAAAGTTAATAACCGGCTTTTCTCATTAAGTAATCCAATAAAAACGACTTGGTAATTGGATGACTTGTCCTGCTTGAATTGCTACCTCTACAAGTTTGATATTAATGAATGTTTATCGAAAATATATCAAAAAAACAACTTTTCTCTTTTATCCGTTGTCTATTTAGCTTATGTTGACTCAGGTGCAACGCATACCAAGGAACTGGTGCATGGCAATCAATAACACCTGAATGCTGGAATAAGACTACAAGTTGACGATGATTCCTACAACAGAGTGCTTCAATGCTGGAATTAGATCCTTTACCATCGTTCCATTCCGAATTCATCTGAATATTTCACGCTCAATAGAATGCCTGCATCCTGCATCATTCTTCTTACAAAATTTCTAAGAAAACTTCAAACTAGCCTTTCTGTAATATCCAGATACTCATTTATGACCGCTCTTGGCCTAGGTGTAGTGGGTATACAGTATCAAATACAATCCTTGCAAAAACATGCCGTATTTCCCGCAGGTCGCCATTAGCTAAGTACTCATAATCAATTTTTGTGCCTCGCTTTGACACAAATCTCTTTGCATAACCTACTTTCACACAGTCAAAGATGCTGCGAGCTTTTAGGTATATTGTTAATGGGATGAACACCTGTAAAATTGACAAAAATTAATATTTATTGAGTACAAACCAATAGCGTTAATCAAGATGCATTTATCCATAATAGTAACAGAGAAAACCCCGATTTCTAAACAATAATCAGATTGCCATAATTAAAATATCCAGTTGATTTGACAATTGTATTGGTTACCAACATTATTAAAGAAAGAATCCAGAAGTTACAACATGATAAGTTAATATTCTAAGTATACAACATAATTTCTCCCAGCTATGGTTACCTTACTGGTATTTGCTAAGCTATATTTAGATATATTGGTACATCTAGGTACTTTTTTTTTATTGCTTTGTTGTTGTATTTTTTCTATAATTTTTAGTTTAAGAAAATAATCAAAAGAATCTAAGAAAAAAAATTTTTATATTCAAAAGAAAGTTAAAAAAAATTAAAACATAATGCTTATTTACAAACAAAAATAATTAAAGAAAAAAATGAAAAAATAAATAAAAATAATAATACGGATGTAACTTAGAAAACACCTTACTTTAATTGGTTCTTTTTACATTTGAGTAAATTAATTGAATTCTGTATATGAACTCCTTATAAAAATATCAATTGAATGTTCTAGCACGGTCCATCTACTTGATAATATTTTCCAGAAGTATATAATCAAAAAAGGAAAAAGGCACTCACCAGATCTGAATAAGGGGCTTCAGGAAAGTCAGCCAGAGCCTGAGACACAAAATGCTCATCTGTCATCTGCAACAAAGTCCCTTTAACAGACTCTGAAAGATCCAGAATCTCTTCTACCAACGCCTCATCATCCAGACCCAAAGGATCTACTAATTCAGGAAACCTCACATCATGTGGTTTGTTGATCCTCCTTGCTATGTTTATTGCTTCCAACAAATCTCCACCATTGTGGACCAAAAGACTAAATGCAGCAACCACCAAGGTGTCCCTTGGTTTATTGCTCAGTGCTTTATGTAATGCTAGGATACCAACCCTGAAAGAGATTCCTGATGAGTCTTGCTTGGTTGGACCCAACTTGTCATCAACGTGTAAGTATTTCTAACTATGTATATTAGATATAAAGATGAGTTATATGACAGTCCCCTTGGACCCAGAGAATTTGGATATTTAAAAACTATTTCCTACCATTGAAGATAAAGGAAAAAAGAAAACATCAATTATTAAGACACTCAAATAGCGGAAATGACCAGACAATTTAGACATATAACTGAATTCAATCAAAGGCATCCAAATACTTTTGAAAATAAATTTCCAGAAAGAAAAAATTCAGCAATGATATAAAGACATTACAGGGACTTGAATAGAGGATTAATGGGTTAACTGGACTCACGGTACAAACATATGATGACATTATTCTCAAAATATCTTTTGCAACATTCCACGTTATATTTAAGGCATATGGCCAGTGAAGTAAAACAAGAAATAGGCATTGTTGTTGACAAGATCTTACCACAAGCTACTATGGCATGGGCGGTTAGGTGCCAGAAGTTTATCCAAATTGGAGAAGAATGACTGCAGATAAAATGCCAAGAGATCCCATGAAAAAATGGAGTACTTATATTTTTTGTATTTTGAATTAATACCCAATTAAGAAATAGCACTATGCTGAGATAAGTGATGAGATATACCCAAATTGGGGGGGGAAAATATCTACCCCCACCCCTCAGCCCCAAAAAAAAAACTATTTGGATCTTGAGATAAGAAAAACTATCATTATAAGACTTATCAACATTAGTGATAGATAGGAAAACAATATGTATGCACTTTGCAGCCTCAACATGTCTACAACAAGGATGTGGTAGGTTATTAATGGGGGCATGAAGACCCTGAGACTAAAAATAAGAATAACAGCATAATTATGACTATGCTTTTTATTCTGGGCCGTATTCTTAATTATAAATACAGACGAATATTTATAAGCCTTCAAGTATCGGAACCAAGGATCGCCTCATATTGAATATTGTAGTTTATAGCATATGCAAGGATTATGTAAAAGGAGGGAGAACGGCCTTGTAAGGATTTCCAAACATACACGTGTTTTTCAATGCACAACTTGATGACTTAAAGACAGGATAGTCAACAAGTAAGCTTAGGAAAAGACTTGGTCTCTTGTATGCTATTCCACTTAAACAAATGCCAGTAAATCAATCAGAAATCATGCAAAATTTTAAAGTCTCAACTTCATGAAGAGGCATAGGTTACCAAAAGCATATTGGTTCTCTTGTCCCGTCTCCGAAATCCATGGTCAACAAAATAAGCAGCCTGTAATGGAAACCTAAATTAAACTCACAGACCAAGACTGACAGAGAATTTAAAATGCAAAATCTACCTGAAAGGGAAGAAGAATATCTAGGAGTCCAAATTTCCATAGTAACCTCAAAGAAGCTTCAGCAGAACCATAAGCTAACATATAATTCATTTCCATCAGGAGCCTACCCTAAAACAATTTAAAAAGATGAACAACTCAGGCAGGATGTTCTCATGAACAGAGATAATAAAGGAGAAAAGCACTGTAAATACCTTATCAAGTCTTAATACTGAAGAAGAAAGGTTTTTAACACAATGAGCTGTTTCCCTGGAAAGGCCAAAGCCTAAGCGGGCAGCAATTCTAATTCCACGTAGAATGCGAGCTGCAGAAAAAACGGAGTCAGACATTCCTTGGTATACAGAAGAGTGGACACCCAAGGTAATTTATACTGTGCAAAAAAGGGGAAAAGGGGACAAATTAGTTTTATTTTTTACATTGCTTACTGATCAATCAAAACTCACCACAGTCCTCCTGAAAAGAAGTACTTGCAGGAATTACAGTTCGCACCTATTCACACAAAACTATTTTAGGAAATTTCAGATTGCGAATTAGCAAAAAGATATAAGAAATCAAGCTGATAAGAGGTACATGCACACTTTAGCCTTTCTAATATCTTCGATTCCTCCCATGTAATCATATACAAGTTTTGCAAATGGATCAAACATCAACCTGGAAGAGCATAAAGTTAATCAACAGCATAAGGAGCTCACAAACTATAGTAAATGCCAAATTTTAAATAAAGTAGAGAGATCACAAAGTAGACATTTACATCCAAATGTACAAAAGAAATTAGATTTTCCATTTTTAAATTGCAAGGACTGGTGTCCAAACCCGTTAATAGTAAAGTCTCGCTGCAAACAATTTCTCCAACGAAGATAGTCCTTCTTATCGCAGCCATTAGGTCCTTCAATATCATGATAGGAGTCCACACCCAACTTGCGTCTAGCAGTATTAAAACTTGAAACCTAATTGAAAGGGACAAGTTTAATACAATTGCTACAACAGCCCTTAATAGGAAAAATTCAAGCAAACATTCAACTGAAGACAGTTCTATCCAAAGTTAAAATCTTTTAAACATGAGTGAAATATACCAACCTCAACAATAGTACCATCCATATGAACATGACATATAGGGAACCGTTTACCAATTATCTCACACCATGAAAATGTTCTCATCACCTACAAATTGAATCAAGATTCACCAAGAAACATTAAGATCTGGAGACAACAAGCCCACAGTAGAAGTTTAAACCTTCAAATGCAATGTCATAAATTAATATCTGTGCATGGTCCACCTGTTACAAGCACCAGATGCCAATGTAAACACACATGTTCTCATGTTTCTGACTGCTCTTAATTTAACTTTGCTAGAGTATTCCAGTAAACAGTGATGCCAATAATTTGAAAATAACATAGAAGTAGGAGATAAAGGTAACCTCTTTAAGCTCAGCCGAAGTTATAATATCGAAGTCCTTCGGTGTCCGCTTTAGGATAAGATCCCGTACACAACCTCCTACAAGGTATACATCATATCCTACAAGAAGAAGAAGGGGTTTCTAGACTTTGCAATAGCAGAACATTCACAATTAAGAATCAAGTAAGACACGGTTAACCAAAAACAGTAAGTATAGTTGTAAACTTGTAATTACAAAGCAATGCAAACATAAGTATTCATGCCCAATAAAATACACCAGCATCAATCTCAATAAAATCAAAACAACCACCATAATATTACTACAGTTTAATTAACCATTCAAAATCACTAGTCAGCATTACTTATCTACAGTCTACACCTAGAAGCCTTAGAATTTTGTGCTTAAGCCATGAGCATAGAAACATTAAGACATTATATCACAGTGTAAGAGATGAATTTGTCGAGGGCAATTATCGGTTACAATGGTCATTAGAACAGTGGCCTGACTGGGGCCACGGCCCACAACCAGTAACATGGTAGATGGATGTCTACTTCTTGATACAGTATCGGCATGTATTGGTCAGATATAAGAAAATATGTTCTGCAGAGTCAACTTTGATTTCAACTACTACAATTAAAAGTTTTCTGACTATCCCGCAATCTATGTGCAGGGGCTGGGTGGAGGTTGGGAAAGAAACATTACTAACCAATTCTTTCATTCGTTTGAATTATGCATTACTGTAATTCATTAGAGGAAAGTCATATAACTCTACCACTCTACACAAAAGTCAGAAACACCTTTGCCATGGTGGTAAGGAACTTTTTCTTATATCTATAACAATGAAAAAGATATCAGAAAAATAGTTATACTGAATCATTATTGACAATATCAGTAACTTGCAGGTTAGAGTATTCATTTCTGGCACCTTGGCAAGTCATTCGATGGTAAGAATATAATTAGATGGTGTTTAACCCGAGGAGAGCTATACTACATGGCTGTATACGTAAAAGAAACATAAATCAAATGCCCAGCATGTTCAATTTTATGACTTTTGTAGGCATCCACATCAGCACTTTGGTACCTTAATTTTATGAAGTTGGACGACCAAAGTGGACCAAAAATTAAAACCAAGGGATCAAAATAGTAATTTAACTTAAAACATATGTTTTCTTCTTGCATATAAACCCTGCTTAAGAAAGATGTATGAGAAGTGAAAGCAGTATGTACCCTTTTTCTTCAGCACATTAAGAACCTTTTTTGTAGAGGTTGCGATCATTGAATTTCTAATTCCGAGCTCTTTGGAATCCAGTTTCTTCCATGCCGGGACCTTCTTATTTCCTTTATCAATTTAAGACCACCGCCAAAAGAAAGGATTTAATAACCATCAAAATCAGTAAAATAATACAGAACTCCAATAGAGCATGTGGAAAAATATTTCAAACAAAAAAAAATTCTAACTTCACCAACAATTTAGTCCTTCACTTGCCTTCTTCATGAATTGAATCACTGCTTTGTTCTTTGCGTTCTTCTGTTATTATGTGCTCTGCCTCAACCGATGCGACAGATCTCGGCACAACCTTAAAAAGAAAGAAATTAACAGCCGGGAGAGTGAATGAGAGAAAGAAGAAGCAAGATAAAATATTCAGATGAAACAGCACGCACATGTACCTTGCGAACGCATTGAAAGGGAGTGACACGAAGATGAAGATTGGGTTTGCATACAAATTTGAAGCCAGCAATCGCCATGGAAATGAACAGGGTAGCACCATGCGTGGATAAGCTTAGCATCCACCAGGGCTTCTACACTGTTGCTAGGAAAGAAGGTTTAGGGTTTAAGGATAAAGTAAGATTTTCCCAAAAATTTTCACATTCATACAAAGCATCGTCGTTTTGCGGCTATACTCATTTTTGTAAGCAAATATTAAATTTCGTTTCCAAGTGTAGTTTTGGTTATTTAAGAAACGAAAATGTTTTGAAACATTTTAAAAATTTTATGAAAATGGATAATTTTTTAAGAAATATTTCGAATAAATTTAAATAATATATTTTTTCAATTATAAAGAATTATAACATGATAATAATAATATAAATATATATAATTAGATAACATAATATTGAATAATTATATTTTTATTTAAATAATATTAATATAATTAATGTTCATAA
>JASKGM010000014.1:13244520-13258292 GCA_034509205.1 Ceratonia siliqua
ATAATTTATAATTTAAAATATATAAAATATAGTTATATAATATTATAATTTATAATACATATATATATATATATATAATATAACATATATATATATATAATATAATATATATATATATATATATATATAAAATATAAAACATATATTAATTATTACATTTAAATAAAATTTAAAAACCAATTAACCGATTAACCAAACCGAACCAAACCGTTAAATAACGGTTTGGTTCGGTTCGGTTTTTATACCAAATTTTTAAAAACCCGAACCAAACCAAACCGTTTAAATTTAATTGGTTTGGTGGTCGGTTTGGTTCATTAATCGAACCAAACCGCCGATGCACACCTTTACACAAGAGTTGTAGGTGAAGAAAAAGGCTGGATTGGATTAATTAGCATATAGTTTTTGTTCTGGTATTTTCATGCTATGAAATAGATTGGTAAAAAAAATTATGCATGTCATCAAAGTAAGTTTTTTAAATAAAGGAATGTATTACCTTAATATTCTCATGATATAACAGATTTTATTAGTTTTCATGGGAGCCCAATCATTTTTTGTTAGAACAGTTTTTATCGTTTTATAAATAACTCATTTTTATAAAAAAAAAATGTGCTTTTACATAAAATAATTATTTATTTTGGTTTATAAAAAAAATATTTTTTAAAAAGTTCATCTACTTTATTTAAAAGTTAAGATTTATAACTTAAAAAAAAAATAAATTCTAATAGAAAAGAGAAAAATATTTTTAAACAAATATAATCTTAAAATATTTTATAAATTCTTTATAAATTATTTTTATATGTTATTTTTAATAATTTATATGTTTAAAATTATTTTTATATTTTTATATTCAAACGCAAGATATATATATTTTTTAATAAAATTATTTATATGAAATTATATTCAAATATTAAATATTTATTTTAAAAAATAATTTTTTATTTAAAACACCTATTAAAATCACATATCTATCCCTCTTCCTCTTTCCACATTTATTGCAAAACACAGTTGATATTTTGTTCAGACAAATTGTAAATTGATTTAGCGTAAATTTTGTCATATTTATTCTCATAGAGTATATTATAATAAAAATAAATTCTTCTCTTTACATTCATTTATCTTTTTCAAATAACTAACCAAACCAATTCAAAAACATAATTCAAGTAACATTATTCTAAGTATGACTTTAATATCAGGAATTTAAACTATGTTTTTATATTAAAATATTATTTATTAGGAAAAATTCGTCAAAATTTTCCATATAATCTTCAACAAAAATAATAATTAGAGAATGCGCAATTCCACGTGGCTTGATCTTGATCAGCTCGTGTGATAATAATTTCATCAATGCAGCGAAACCCGGTTTTCGAATTTGTCCCCCTCTTTTTTGTTTTTGTTTAGAAATTTAATATTTGATTAATATTCGATCTGAACTCAAGTCTCTCGCTCTCTCCGTGCAAAGTTGAATCAAACACTTCACCGTAGAGCCATACGCAGTGGTTTCCCTCGATCACTTGCTCATCCCAGATTCAAAGTGTAGAGTTCTAGAAACCCTAACTCCTCTTCTATATCCAATAGCTTCGTCTGGCAGCTCTATTCATCGCTTTTGATTCTGATATGAGGCTTCTGCAATTGGGCTTGTTGCTTGCTTTGGCATCTGGATTTGCAGCCATTAGCATTTACATTACTGGAGTCTCTCATCCCTCTGTATGTATGTATTTCTGATTTGAGTCGCTTGGCAATCCCCTTACCTTTCAACCCTCTATAGCGTCTACACTGGTGTACGCGTTTGGTTCTTGTGTGCATTTGAAGCAAAAGAAAATAGTTTTAATTTTATTTTAGAAAGAAAAATAAATGCAAGAAACATAAAGTGAAGGGTCTAGTTGCCTGAGATCTAACGACCGTAACGATGAACAGATGGGTTTTATCAGCTTACAGACGAAGATATAAAAGCGTTGCTGTCGTTGCAGAACAGTTTCCAGAAGTGTGTGGTGAGGTTCTGTCTGCTTCCTATAGTTGAAATGAATCATTAGTTCTATACTTTCTACTCTACATTTGCTGGCTTGTGTTTTATTGCATTTACTCCTTTACATTAGAATGATGGCATGTATTGATATGTATTCCAGTAGAAGATGCTTGCTTACCTAGTTAGATATATGATTGTTTAAGTAGTGCAGTTTGATGTGCACATGGTAGAATTGTGATTGAGTTTACTACAGGTTTAGATCCCTATGAAATTGGGCCATGCTTAAATTTTGGTTATTTTCCCAGTAAATGCCAAGAAAATTCTGCAAATAGGATATCTATAGATTGATGAAAACTAAACTTGTGATTTTTGCGTGGAGGAATATTTTACCTTGAGTTCAAGTTTGGTTAAATTTCTGTTACCTAACATTGCCATAGTTAATTTGTAAAAAATTAACCCTGATGCAATAATTCTTGATGAAAATATTCTCAGCTAACATTTCACAATGGCTATGTGGTAATTTTAGAGAGCCTTTTGTTTTTAATTTAAGAATAGATATTTTTTAATCTTCAGATTAATTGTCTTGTCCTCGGAAAGATTTTTCTTCACTGTAAAATGACTAATCAAATGTGCCTTGGCAAAGAAAGACGTTTACTCTGGTGGATACCAACGTTAATTACTAAAACTGATAAGCATCAATGATATGGTTCTTTAATATTTCACCATGGTATTTAGTTTATATTGCATCACTTTGGTGTCATTTTGTTTTCTGTGGTCTCTACTTTAAATCTTTATTTTTCAAGTATTGTATTGATGTATTCTCAGTATGGATTCTTAGGGTGATTCAACTTGGTTTCTAAATTTGATGTTTGATGCAGAGTGCAAATGGACTAGGCCTCAAAGTTGTTAAGGGCAGAGATTCTTGCCAAACCACAATAAACTTCCCCAGTGACACCATCCCGAAATGGGTATATATTCCTAATCATTTATTGACCATTTATTCCATGAAAAATACTTGTTGCTCCTGCAAATATGTTAATTATGACATCCTATTACTTGGGGAAATATGGTTTCCTCTTTACAAAAGAATGGATTGTGATATTTTATATATCACATATGGATTACAAGTAATTAAACATTTAAAATCCTTGCATGCGATATGGTGTTTCTATTTGCCAATTGCTTGCCCATTTTTGTCTTTGTTGGCTAATGAAAATTTCTGTATCAACAGAGAGATCCCAAAACTGGTGAGCTTGAGGCCCTGTCTTTTGATTTTAATCTATGTGAAGCTGTGGCTACATGGGAACAGGTAAGCACCTTCATTTATGTTACTTATCATCTTGGTTATTTATAAATATATGGTCCCTGAGTTATATTCAGAGACCTTAGAGAATTATTTTTAAAATTGCTGTCTGATCCAGTAATACACATTTTATAGTGCACTACAAGGCAGCTCCATCATTCTTGCCATCCTCTGGGCATTAATATTGACTTCTTTGCTTTACATTTCATTATTGTGGATCATTAATTGACTGCTCAGGTGCGGAACAGTACCACAATTCTCACCAAGGAATTCATCAATTCTTTACCAAATGGATGGGAGGAATATGCATGGCGTAGGATCAATAAAGGAGTACTTCTGTAAGTAGTTGTACAACTGAATTTTACTAAACAATTAATTATGCAGTAATGGTGTACCATAAGGATGACAGCTAAACGAACTTGACCTTTTAGTACATTTGTTAGAAATGGGTAATAGTAGTATAATTTAGATAGCTAGTCAGACGTTGCCAGAAAGATGATTTTTAAATCCTCAAATATTTTGAATTTGAAGTATTTTTCTATCCTAGAATGCATTAGTCCTAACTTTATATCCAAGAAAAAAAACGCACAACATATCTTACCGGAACTATGGATCTATGATACGCTGTCATTTTTTTTTTTCGAGACTTCTTTTTTAAAGTGTTCTATTTAGAGGCAAACCCCATGATGAATTTGATTTAGGTGAAAAATTGATGTTACAAACAGAATAAAAACGTAAGCCGAGATTTACAATGCTCAGCCTATAGGCCAGCATCCACATCCTCTTGCAGAGGATATAAAACTCTTGTCTTTTTTATCCAAACATATATTTCTGAAGACAACATAGGATTCTTAATATTTAGCTTACTCTTTATTTTCCAAATTAGCATATTTAGGATGACCTATAGTGGTTAATTTAGCCAATCTTATTCAAAAGGAAAGTAAGGTTAGTGGAAAGTACTTATAGAGTTAGTTCTTTGTTTGCTGCAGCAACCGCTGTGAGAACAAGACTTTGTGCATGGAGAAACTTTCACTGGTGCTCCCTGAAATACCACCATATTTCCCAAGGCAGTTTGGACGCTGTGCTGTTATTGGTAATTCAGGAGATCTCTTGAAAACAAAATTTGGGAAGGAGATCGATGGTTATGATGCTGTGATTAGAGAAAATGGTGCTCCAACACAGGTTACTTGCACAACAGGATGCTACTGGTGTTGTTTTTCTTCTTCTGAAATCTGACCTTTCCCCTGCTCAATTTTATGTGTCACTACAGAACTACACTGATTATGTGGGTAGAAAAAGCACGTTTCGTCTTCTAAACCGGGGATCTGCCAAAGCACTTGATAAAGTTGTGGAATTAGATGGTAAAACCACAAATATGAGTCCTACTTGTTATAATGCCTATTATGATGTACTAGAACCTTACTAAAAAAGCTAGCTCTGCAGAACAAAGAAAGGAGGTTTTGATTATAAAAACCACAATTCACGACATTATGAACGAAATGATCCGGGTATGTTTCCTTACAGTTTCATTTCATTGAACAATTTACTCATATGATATATATATATATATATATATATATATATATATATATATATATTTCTAAATAACCTTTTTCCTTTTTCATTTCATGGGTTCCCTTTCATGCCAACTCCCAAAAAATTTGGCTTTTGTGTTCTGCAGGAAGTTCCCATAAAAAATCCTGTATATCTCATGCTAGGTACATCCTTTGGTTCAGCAGCAAAAGGAACTGGGCTTAAGGCTCTTGAATTTGCCCTCTCTATATGTGAATCAGTGGATATGTATGGTTTCACTGTGGATCCAGGTTATAAAGAATGGTATACAACTTTCTCTTAGCAATTAGGATTTCTGGTTAAATCACCTGTTTCATTAGAATATTGATTACCTGACAGAAAAAAACCTTGCGCTTTTCTTTTAGGACTAGATATTTCTCTGAATCACGTCAAGGCCATACCCCATTGCATGGAAGAGCTTATTACCAGATGATGGAGTGCTTGGGAGTAAGTCAACTGCACTTGTTAGTTGTTACTATTTGTAGAAATAATTTAGAATCTGTTAATTTTAGTATTCCTCCCATTTGTGTGGAACTCTTCAACCCATCTTTTTGGATCCTTGGTGAAATTTTCCACGAGAGGTTTTAAGAGGAGCAGTAATGTGATGATCCTTCTCCTGCTAGTTACTGAGAATCATGTTGAATTACTGAAACTTCATACTTAGGTTGTATAAATCATAAGCAAGAAGGATGTTTATGCTGTGTTGTTTTGTAGTATGATTTATAATCATCTTTTTTTTTTCATTGACATTGTCTGGTAATTTCTGCTTCCGCTGTCAAGCTTATCAGAATCCATTCTCCCATACGACCTGATCCAAACCGTGTTGTAAAATCAGTTCCAAGCCACCAAATTATTAGAGCTGCTAGGATCGCATCAGAGAAATTGTTGAGGTAAAATCAGTTTCTATAATTCATGGAATGATACAAATCTGTTTGTTTTAATTTTCTTATGGATGTTACCAGGGGACTTGATGTATAATTATAATAGCAAGTTTCTTTCTGTCTTGTGGCTTTTTCGACAGATGCACACCTGTTAAGAATAAGATACAGTTGAAATTGTGATAAATAAAATAGTTGTTTATTTGTCGATTAATAGAGGGTTTTTGGTCTCTGTCCTGTTCCTGGTGCGAAGTTGTGGCAAATCCCAGAAGGTCATGACCCCTTTTGTACAATAATATTCAGCTTATAACTTAACTTGACATCAGCCTTTTAGCCCTTCTAGTTTATATTTGTATAGGACTTCAGATAATCTGGTCAACTGTAAAAGTTAGAGACATTAGTTGGTAGAAGTTTGGAAGAAGGCATATTATGTGGATCGCTAATGCCTAATGCAAGACTGCACTTACCTGCGCACACACAAGGACTATTTCTTGTTATTTATTATTGTTTTAACATTAATTGAGTTCCACATTCTTAGTGGAGATTAATTCCGTACTGAGACTTGTTGGGCCTTCTGAATTTTATGATTGCCGCAGGAGGGTCGGAGCAGGATCTGGAGATCCATTGGGCGCATGTTCCATTATTAAGAAGCAAGTTAGAAGATATCTGAGTTCAGTTTTAAAGCTCAGAAAGGGGGCACTTGACCATCTAAAGTATGTGAAGAGCACAACAATGTATCCTCTGGAGCATAGTCCTGGACATGGGTTGCTTTGCACTGTCCCAAATGATTGAACTGTAAAAGGAGTTTGATAAGCTTAGCTCGTTCTATCCGGAATCATCTAACCACTGGTTTTACCAAATCTTCTATTTGTTCATCTTTCCGAAAATTTTATGTCAATCAACTTGAACAAATGGCGATGAAGCTTCGTTCACCTCCTCCATTTACTGGCAAAGCCACCAATTTTTTGTTTGTACTTATACTTTTTGTTTCCCTTCCTTTTAAAGGATAACAGTTGATCAACTAAATGATGACAGAACAGCGAGGGCAAAATTTGTGGTATCTGTACTGCTGATTTTAGTTTTAAATTTAATTAATTGAACAATAATAGCTAATTTTTTCATACAGTTTGATGTTTTTGGTTTCAACTATTTGCACTGCCTACTTCCTGGCGGAGTTGTGGTTTTCTTCATAACCACCTGCCTCAGCAGACATAATTTTCTTGTTATTAAGACGCTTTTGAGAAATAGAAATTAAAATGATCGCTATGCATCCAATACAGTGGATTTGTTATTTGTTAATAACAATATTAAAGATTATTACCTGTAAATGCACAAACGAGGAGGATCAATGTTAAGGTTGGTTTGACGAGCATTCCTCGTCTTCAAACACCCATCAGGCCTTCACCTATAGCTTGGACAATATTTTGGGTAAATTCTGAAGTACTGTTTCAAGTTGTGCTTGGGAATATACTCTTTTGTCTGTATTTTTCATGATTGAGGTATAAGTGATCAGAGGACAAACAATTCTGTCCCCCCCCTACCCAGGTGTAATGAGCAGAAGCCACAAGCTTCGGATCATGTTTATATCCATACGAGTAACGTCTGAAATGATGTTTATCTTTCTAACTGCTTTTTTTTTTCTTCTCTTCCTCTAAAGTTCGAAATTGTCTCTTTAGAATTTTAAGTTGAAGGTGTATTTTATATCTTAACTTTCATTTTTTTTAATATATCATGCCAAGAAAGAATTGAATTGATTTGTGAATTTTTTTAATAAATCTTACAAACATTTTAATATGGTAAAATAAATACAATGATGTAAAATGAGAAAAAAAAATTTGTAAGATTTGTGAGAATAATTATGATACTAATTTCTACCTAATTAGTAATTATAACCCTTCAACCCTAATTTATGCCATCTGAAAAAAAAAATTATGGAAACTCAATCGTGTTACACGCGTCCATTTGGAGTGGAAATGAAACAATTTCGTTTGGTTCCAACTCCGAAGTCCCAAGGTTTCGAAGTGTTCCGCTAAATTATACCCTTGCAACACATTGCTATCTCTCCCACGCTCTTCTGCCTCTGCAGCTTCTCTTTTCTCCATTCATATCCATCTCGCACGATTTTCTGGAAATCAACCAAGCACTCTTCTTTGCACACTAACTAGCTTATGCATTTTCAGTAACAAGATCGGAGAGGAAGATATATATATATATATATATAAATATATACATTTTATAGTTGTCTCCAACGAGTGAAAATGGCAGAGACTCAGCCACTTGAGGGGCAGATGAACGTTGGAGGAGCACTTATGGTTAACTCTTGCGAAGCCGTAGTATCCAAGCGTCAAAGGAGACCAAGCGTCAGATTAGGCGACATCGGGGACCACCTGTACGATTCGCACGTGCGTCGCAGCAATAAGCCATGGAAACTTGGTCTTGACCCCAGGAAGGACTCTAATGCCCCAGGTAAAGCCTCAAAGACTCGACCTTTAATGAATTTGAGCTCTGGAGGTGGTGGCGCTGAGTTTAACGAAACCCTAGAGGGTGACGAGAAGGAAGGCAATTTGGATAGTGTGGCGATTGGTAGCTGGAAAGTGAAAGACGCCAAAAAGAGAGGTTCCATGGCCACTAAGAGGGTCAGATCAAATTGGGTTTCCAGGATCGACGAAGGCGATGGCGGAAGCGGAAGCGGCAGCGGCAGCGGCCAAGGAGAGGAAAAATATAGTGCTGGTGAAGATATGGATGATAGGTATCGGGATTTTGATGTGGAAAAATCGGAAAGCCCCATGAAAGAACGAAGCCCAACTCAGTCTTTCGAAAATTTGGCTGTTGATGCGCATGGAAATGACAGGGAGATGCAGTACGGGAATAGGAGATCCATTAGGGGTAGGGTTTCAGAGGGTAGGGACAATCACGATGGTATTGAGCTATCTGGCCCATCTGATACGGATGTGAGGGATTGGAAATGTGGGACTAGTGGGGATAGGAATGGAAATGGTGGAAGAGGAGGGTTTGGAGAAGATGGGGTAAGGATTTGGCTTAATGGATTAGGATTAGGTCGATATGCTCCACTGTTCGAAATACACGAGGTCGATGACGAAGTTTTGCCAATGTTAACACTTGAGGATCTCAAAGATATGGGGATAAACGCTGTTGGGTCAAGAAGAAAAATGTACTGTGCCATTCAGAAGCTCGGGAAGGGGTTTTCATAAGTTTCACCTGTTTTGCCAGATGTAGCAAGGGAGAATTCTCGGCCATAGCAAATTAAGATGCATGTCTGAACTGATTTCTAGTATATTCTTTCATAACTTGTTAGTTTTGGAATGATTAGGTGCTCACGTGTTGCAGTTTTCAAAATATCCTTTTTCAATCCGGTGCAAGTACATATCACTCTGCTAGTTTTGTTTAAGGGATTCTAGTTATATCATTGATGAGTCCAGAAGAGGGACCATCATGAGAAGAAACCGTCTTATAACGCTTTTGAAAAGATTAGAAAACAAAAAATAGGAAGGGAAATACTGTGTGATTTCTTCTTTCTATCATCCATTGGAAATATCAAAGATAAATCTTAATACCTTTTCTGCGGATGCTACTGGCCTCCTTGGCCTGTTTGTATTTATAGATGTGATAATATTCTTGAAGAGGTCCTGAGCCAAGAGATTCAGTAAAGGCCATTTTTCTTTATTAACATTATTAATGCAGTTCATATATAGTGGATTGTCTTTGTTGCTTGTATACTGAGCAATTTCCTTCCAACATCTCTATTCTGGAGGCAACCATCTTCAACACTAAATTTGTAGATGATTGCAGGCTTACAATTATTTACAATTTGTGTTGAGAATTGGTGTTTGACCGTTCAAAAATAATGTGATTATGTTCTACTGGGCTAGTTGGAGTTATAGCTTAGATGGTGTTGAGTCATTGTTTCTTAGTAGTGCTGCCACCAAATCCTCAGGCTTGTCTTGGGTGGAGGTGCTATGGTAGAGGGGAACACGTTGTAATTAATGATCCGGGAGAGTATTTTTAGTGGCAATCAGTGATGTGTTAAGCAGAGATGATTTGGTGGAGCATATTGTAATTGCATTCTTATTATCTTATTCAAGGTGGAGGCGCCAACTAAACTGGCAAATTTGGTAGTGGTAAGTGTGTAGAAGGTATGTCAATGAGGTGCAAGTCTCTTGCAATTTGTTAATGCTCCTTTAAGTTTTTCAGTGCATTTTCCCGCTTTTCTCTTTTATGTCCATTTGCGCGATTAACTCATTTCAAAATTGTCTTCAGGTGTTGGATAAATTTGATAAAAGATTATTTGAGGTACAAGTAGGCTCCATTGACAGGATGGATGCTTGCTAATGGAATAGCATGTTCTACCTCTACGTAATTCATTGAATAAGGAAGAAATGAGGGTTATGATGCTTAAGAAAAAGCCTATACTCTTGACCCACCGTTGCACTCTGCCAATGGGACCGATATTTTTCCCTGCCAGCTGATTAACTGTTGAAGGAGACGAAGGGGTGAGTCTGCTTTCAGTGATTGCATCGACGGAAAGTAAACATCTGCTAGATAGATGGAAAATTATGTGTTAGTGGGGCTCTTAGTAGGAGGAAATTCGGAATTGAATAATGACAATTAAAATAAATACCAGAAAGGTGACATTCGGACTCCCTTTAATGGGTGATTGAGCAACGAATCAAATGATCAGCATTCACTTGTCTCGACAATAATTACATTTGCACACTCCCGCAACTGTAGTGCATATCTGGATTAAGACCCACTATCAACTTTCAAGTCCCTTCTGCCATAAAATTCCGTTCTTTTCACTTACAACTTAAGGTGTTTGCTAGGAGACAAGAATAAAAAGCACATTCAAGTGTTAGTTTTTTACTTTTTATAAATGTACAAGTATTGCTCGATTATGACAGTAGCAATCGCAGCGTTTACCAGGAACATAAAAAGAGAAGCTATCACAGCAATACATGTAGAGACATTTATGAATATACGCTGCCCCCATTGTTGGCAAACCCCCGCAAAAGAAAGCAAAGTTGAGGAACCAAGAATTGTCTCATCTAATGCAACATGGTTAACAAGTTTCGTCGGATCTCTCGAGAAGGATGCCACGATTCTGATTATCTAAATCAACTTAAACAGATTCTCTCGGCGCGCCCAAAACTCAAACAGGCTGTTAAAGACAGTTAACTATGGTTGGTTCACTCCACTTTGATCATGTTTTTCTCCTGCTGCTGCTTGTTGGGTTCTGCTGGAAAGTACTTTACGCCCACCAGGTCACCGACTCGACTGATAACCTGATAGAAAATGAAGAGGTGAGAGTGTAAAGCCGCCATTACACTATGCTACTTCCCTATAAAATCACGTCATCCTGCAATCTACCAAACATATATCTAAATAAACATCTAACGTTGTATAAGTGCAAAGCCTCTTTTTCTTGGGGAGAGAAGAGGGATATCAAAGTACGCATCCATAAATTATAGTGAAGGGGCGATTCAAACAAAAACGCATCCAGCACGCCTTGCAGCCTCCAAATCTTTCAATGGAAGATAGCTGTATCTTCCCGTGTGCATTATGTAATGCATACACTACTCCTCAAACCCAACAGATGTTCATACCCGTGTTTTGGATTCAATTATAAAAAGTTGGATAACCCAAAAATGTATGAAAAGTTAATTTGTCTTTTTTTTTTTTTTGTGAATAACTGCTGGGACGAGGAATATAAACACAGCCATACAGCCACAAAGGTATGTAGAACATGGCATTCAAGGACATCGATGTACCTCTAATGCTTTGAGAAGGTCTTCCTTGGTATGTGAGGCAGATATGCAGATTCGAGCTCTGGCAAGAAGTAATGGAGTAGCAGGAAAGGCAACCGTTACAACAGCAACCTGTGATAGCATAATTGATTTTTTTGATTAGTAACAAATGCCCTGACCAAAAAAAAAGTAACAAATGCTAAAGGCCAAGAAGCAAGGTATGGAACCGCTTGATTGAAAAAATCCACACACTTTGCAATTGTGATTGCCAGATTTATAAAAAAATATTAGCCTCCATACATGCTCTTAGGACACGGAGAGAGTTCTCACATTCTGTTTCAGACATTCCCTGGAAAAGGCAGGGATCTTTGCTGGATTGTAAAGCATTATGGGCATTACAGGAGAATCATTATCTCCAAGAACTTCAAAACCCATCTTCAGCAGCTCTGACCTGAAAAAATTGCTGTTTTCACGTATTTGAGCAAGCTTCTGAGACCCTGCAATTAGAATAAATGGTTCCAGGTCACCAATGAACAAGCCAGGAGGTTAACTTTTATTGCAGAAAACTAAGATAAATGAGAATTAAGCAACCTCTACTGGAACCATCCTCTCCAAGAATAACCTTTATGGAAGATATTATTTGTTGAGCAGCCGGGGGTGATATTGATGTACCATAAAGATGAGCTGGACATGCGTGCTTGAGATATTGAATGAGTTCCTACAAATTGCAACAAAGGTAAGATTCTAAAATGCTCGAGCATTTAAAGTAAGCTGAAATACAATAGCTGTAACAGGAAAGAAAAAGGAGACGAGAATAGCATCACAGAAGTCATTGAAAATTACAGTATATCTTTGACGAGTCCCGGTAATTGAAATATATTATTATCCATATTATCAAAAGAAATTTCATATTATCGAAAACATTGGAAAGTTCCACAAGCAGCCTACCTTGGATCCAGAAATATAACCACCACAAGATCCAAATGATTTTGTAAATGTGCCCATCATAATATCAACATCAGCTGTGTCCACTCCTAAAAGTTCGCAGACACCTCTTCCTGTTTTTCCAACTGCTCCAATGCTGTGTGCTTCATCCAAATAGACGTATGCCTAAAGTACATAGGAAGACAGAAGGATAGACAAATGCATATATTGTAGTTCAGACTTCAGAGAATAAAGATAAACTGACATGAGGGAGAAGGCAGAGTAGGTTGTCTTGCTTTCTCATACAGGGTGAGTCTGTATTGTTAGGCAATTCTAAGGTGTGTGAGGCATCTCGGATTGCATCAAAAAGATTAGAACAAGAGCTATGCAAAAATCATATGATTGGATACATCTTAGTCAACTATGACTTATGTTTATGATCGTCAAAACTCAAGAAAATGAAGGTAGTGTATCACCTTATATTTCTTGCAGATGGCAACAATCTCTGGAAGTTTGCAAAGCTCCCCTTCCATACTGTAAATTCCCTCCACAATGACAATTATTTTTTTCCAGGGTCTATGTGTTCTGGGTTGTCCCTCAGCAATGTGCTCCCTCAGAACTTTATCCAAGTGTGATGGTGCTGAACGGCAATGAAGCATTTATTAACTCCATAAACACAAGTTATGATCTTTTAGAGTGCTTCAAAGGTAGGTGAATATGAGTATCCATGGGCTACTTACTATTATGCTGGAAGACTCTAACCGTAGCTCCTGAACCTCGAGCACCATTGACAATTGAGTTGTGGTTTAATGAATCACTAACTATCAACCCTCCCTGTGAGTAATAGGGACAAACATTAGTGCTTCAGTCAAAAACAAAATAGAAAAGTCTTATTGCTTCATGAGCTTTATAATAAATTTCAGTACAAACCTTCCCAACCAGGACTGGCAGGATGGCAGAATTTGTCACATAGCCCATACCAAAAACTATAGCAGCTGGCTTCTGGACAAAGTTGGCAACACACTCCTCCAGCTCAATGTGCAGTGATGTAGTTCCTGATAAACACATTATATCAGTAGAACTTCAGGAACAAAAACTATAAATATACTGCAAAATTATATACAAACCTCCATCCACACGTGTGCTGCAAGTACTTGGTGAGAATCTCTTTAATGTCTCAATTACACGGGGTGTGCAATATTCATCTGATGCAGCAAATCCCAAATAATTGTATGATCCTAAGTTAAGACACCTACTTATTTTTGTAGTTCTCCTGCGTAAGATTAACATGCAACCAGAGATATAAATAATATATATAGAGAATGAGTGTAGGAAAGGAAACAGGATATCAAATTATGCTCTTTGCAAAT
>JASKGM010000014.1:13258392-13293464 GCA_034509205.1 Ceratonia siliqua
ACCAGAGATATAAATAATATATATAGAGAATGAGTGTAGGAAAGGAAACAGGATATCAAATTATGCTCTTTGCAAATCAAGCCTACATAACTGAACTAACTACTCACTTAAGTGTCTTATTATTGTCATTGGAGTAACGCTCAACCACATCAAACCAAGCATCAGGAGCACTTGCTATGGGGCGTCCAAAACAGTCCTGCACAGGGTTTGACACAAGGATGGGTAGGGCAACAAGGCATCAGTAACCATTGCAAAAGTGAACATAATAGAATACCGTCAACAATAAAACTGGCTCCATAGGCTCAAAATACATACAAATATGGAAGCCTAAGGTTTGTACAAGTGATCGATGTACCAGGGAAATAAACTTAGGAAACAAACTTAGGAAACAAATATTATAAAGAGACCAGATTTAAAATTGGTTTGCTTAGCAGAGCAGAAACTAAAAAAATACATGAGAATCTCTACAGAATTAAAGCCGATGAATTCTTCAGGAGTCAGTAATGAAAAGAAATTCTTGTAACCAGTGAAATTAAACAATCAATTTATATCTTTTCACGAGGAGAATGTGAACAAATTCATTGGGAGCCTTAATAAGTAGAAATTAAAAGAGTTTTGCAGGTTTATACATCTCATTAGTTTTCAATTAATGAAATAAGGTATAACTTCCCAAATGTTGCAGAAAACAGCCACACGAAGAAATTCACAATACAATAATAAAGAATGAACAAACAAATAAATCATGAGCTCAGGCCCCGGCTAAAAGCACGAGAAAATGAAATCACAAGTACTGAAATAAAATGGCAAGCCAATTACCTGAATACGAAGATACAAACGACGAATGTAGAAGTCCTCAAGCCCTAAGCAAATCGGTGCATACCCCTGATGAAGTGGAATTGCACGCAGATGTGAGACAAAGTCACACGCAAGGAAATCTGAGCCATAATAAGCAGGCATGTGTAGAGAAGAGGTAGAAGAAAAGGCGAACCTGAAGATTGCTAGAACGCCACCAATCAATGAGTTTCCGGAAGAAGTCACGGAATTGGCCGAAGGCGAAGAGCAAGCCATAGCTGAAGTAGGTGGTGAGAGCGGTAAGATATGGGATCGTTATCATTTTGAAGCTGAAAACTCCAAATCTGTCTCTTCGACAATGCCCGGATCTGCAACGGAGAAGGGAATTGGGAAAAGAAGTAATTAGCGAATTTTAAAAATGGCGAAATAGAGTGAATGGGAATTGCATACGTGGTGTGAGAGAGGAAGCGCCCAGGGGGAGGCGGGCTTGGGAGGGGTGGGAATTGGTTGACCAATACCCTTCTTTGCGGTTCCCCCTTTGGCTATTCAAACTTCTGATATTTGCTGCGGCCTTTACATTCCGAAGAAAGGTCAGCTTTTACTACCAGAAATTTTTTTATTTTATATATTTCTTATTTTGGGTTGACCATTAGAATATGACAACCCAGAAACTTCTATTTTCATGCATCTTTGCTACTGATGGATGTTTTAAGTTTTAATTTAAAATATAAGTTTATAAACGATAATCATAATATTGGAAATTAAATCTCTTTAAGAAAATTATAAATAAGGACAAACTGTAGCTTCAAAAGATTATGTACTGTGATTGACCAATAAAAATATAATGGAGTAAATGTATAATTAATTAAGTGATTAGTATCTACCGATCATTGTGTGGGCAGTAAAATAATTTTAAAAAAAATTTATATATTTTTTTAATATTTTTAAAATTTTTGTATTTTTTATAAAATTTTTTAAGCTACAAATAAATAATAAAAAAAGTATGGATAAATAATAAAAAATATTTTAAAAATATTAAAAAATATTTTAAAAAATTTTGAAAAAAATATATAAGATAAAAAATATTTAATTATTTTTTAAAAATAAAAAAATTTAAAAAAAACATAAAAAAAGTAAATAAAAAAAAGGGATGAGGTGTAGCATAGAGGAATTCAATCAATTATGTTATAAATTATGTAAATAGTTATGAGTCCGACCAAGTTGATCCTTATTTATAACATTCCGCGACTTTAATCACATTACCAGGGGCGTACAATATTCTTATAATGCATCAAATCCTAAGATATTTTAGGATATATAGAAAATAATTAGAATACAAATCTCAAAGATTAATTATGAATCAATAATATTATTTACACAATTTATTTAAAAATTATTAGTAATTATATTTAAGTTTGATAAAAATAAATTTAATAGAACCACTTATATTTAAATACAACTACATAAATAATTTATACACAATTTATATAAATAACATAAGTTGATTATTTTTTCATACCTAACATATATATATTTAAATCGAATCCAAATCTAATTATAATCGGATATGTTAAATTAAATTGTGGAAGATTACATATAATAAAAAATAGATTACATGTATGTAATTAAATTATAATAATTTAAAAATAAATGAGTAATTATAATTTATGAAACAATAATCATGTTATCAAAATTCATATAAGCCTTGGTTTGGACACATTATATTGATTTGCATTAATACAAAATATCAAATTCTTACAACCGTTTCAAAACTAGTAATTTTAGTGGTAGACGGACCAATTCGTTAGTGTGTATACGTACCATGATGATGAATGAGGTTCGGTTTCCTAGTTGTTCCCGTAAATATAGACGCGGTGGAAGAGCGAAGGTCTAGCATGTAAGACAAGAGCCAGTCAACTAACCCAGGATGCTTGCCAATAAACCAAACTAGGGCTTCATCTTCGTGCACAATAATATAAGTCCCAGGAATGGATATTATATGTAGGCAAGTCATCCTTGGCTACCAGACATGACTCTTCATCTACATACAAGACCTCTCTTCCTCTCTGTCGATCTGATCCCAAACACCAACTTCCAAACCCCATATTTATAGCCACCATATCAAAGGACACAAATGTGACATAAAACAAAAAAGGTTATCTCATATATTCCTTATTAGTGGCACTGGCCTCATCCAGAGAGCACTCCTTGCTTCGCTATCTCTCTCTCCCAGGCTAGCTAGCTATTATTATCAAAACATGGCGGTACAGATAGAGATTGAAGAATATGTTCCGAAGAGGCACCAGTCATCCATGCATATCCGTCCATGCATGTTAATCTGCTAGGTGTTGCTCTTCTAGGCTATCTCGATCGCAGAGCTGAATATGGCAGAGTCAACTGCAGATCATCACCATGTTGATCGACCAACTTGCACTGAATCGGTTCGTTTTGACATTCATTCACCTCTTTTGGCTATTCTCAATATATATCTGCTACGTACACCCTCCACGACAACCTTATTTTATTTGTTTTGTACTACAATATTCGCTTTTTGCATTATTTCTCTGCTTCTGAAAAGGGTCACTGTTTCGGTGGTAGCAGAAAAAGGTGATCGGTGGACAGAAATATTCTAACCAAGTTAACAATGATAAAATTCTAGAACTACTAATAATTTATATAAGTCATCCTGAAAATAAGTTAATGAAATGATGATAAAATGTTTATGGATATGTTCATTTGTAATCGTACTCTTTATTTCCCTTACCTTATGCTGCTCCTTCTCGATTGAGCTCTAGTTTTTCGATCAGTACTTACTTTTAGACCGATTACCAAAACAATAAAGCACATACCCCCACTACTTAAAAATAAATGTCAGTGCTTTGGAAGTCCAAACTCTAAATGAGACCACGTTAAATAATCATAAACAAAAAAGTAAAAGTAAAAAAGAGAAAGAGGAAGAAAGTGAGTTTTGTGGAGTTGACTTGTAAATTGTGGTCACGCACATCATTTTTGGACTGCATGGATGCAAGCACAGAACTCTAATTACGAACTATATGCATTATTCCTAGCTTCAACAGTAAGAAAGCATATCTCATGGACTATTCACGATTTCATTACGGGCATTCAACTTTATACTTTTATCTTTTGTTCTACGATGTATAGTTGATGTCAATTTAGTCTCTCCTGCAAGCAAAGAGCCAGATAGTAAGGATAGAGGAATATTGGATATGCCTCTATAGGGTTCTTTCGCTGCTTCTCAGTCCCCTACCCACCACTTCCCTAATCCTTTTGTTCTTTGTCTCGAGAGGTCAGGAATTGATCTCTTTGGACTTTGAAGCGCCCTCCACTCGAGTTGCATCTCTCTTTGCTTGTTGATATCTCTTCGGATTACTAGCAGAATTTGAACTAAAAACTCTTTAATCAATATAATTCGATTTTATTAATTGAGTCGATCCTTATATATAATTAGGAGGATCCTCTTTATATACATATACTGAATGTGCACCATGGTTTTTAGATTTTTCCAAGATTTTAAATAGCTAGCTAATGATAAAATTATGTGATTTTCATAAATATTTAAAATTTTATAATACCTACATAAAAATTACAAAGATTTTGAAGATGTCACCAGTTAGATGAGGCTCCATCTTGGCCATTATATGTGGTATCTATCTAGGCTGAACTCGGTGACGGGTCATTTTAGAAAATTGATAATTCGAGTTTGGAAACAATACCCATTCAACTTGGATAGAGAAACAAACAGTTAAAATGTTAAAATATGAAGTGTCCAAGCTCTTTCTACTTTTAAGATAGCCAGTTGTTTAAAGGTAAGTTATTAAGTGTAGTTTACTAATAAATTATTTAATATTTTATACAAAATTTAAAATTAGTTCTCTATATTATCATGTATATATTAAAAATAAAATTCCGCAATTTGATGTTTGAAACATGCAGACACATCACGTCCTTTAAAATTTTTTATTTTAGCAATCATGGAAAAAGCCAAGTCCGTGACGGAGTCTTCAATATCATTTGTCAATTTTGATGGCACCAGGAGCTTTTTTTGTTTTTTCCTAATAGTTTTAAAAAATGTTCATGGCATGAGAATTGATGACTAAGGACAAAAATTCAACTCAAAATATATTAACTTATTTTATATGCTCATAGATTGAGACTAATTTTTTACTTCTAATTAAGTGTGCTTTGTACTTGATATGTACTCAATAAATAAAAAAAAGGGCAAGCAACAAACTTAATAGCGACAATAGGATTTTGTGGTACGACATTTATGTTGATATTTTACTTGAAAACTTGTCTTAATTTACATTTATTTTGATAATTAATGTCGTTTCTGGTGAGGTTGTGGCTCTCAAAGGATGAGGTTGAGAATTTTGGTGGTCATCAGTCATCACCTACAAAATGGTACTAAGAGACATGGTGGAGTTAGAGTCCTAAGTTGCACTTCAATAATCCAGTTATTAAGGTAATTGGAGATGGAACCCGGCAAGACAATAGTGAAGGGAAGATAATGATGGGAGCAACTTTCAAAATTATTATGCTTAATTAAACTGGTAAATCGGGATTCCGCATTGATTTACCTCGATCTTAAACTAAGAGTATTATTAATTTATAACAATATCTTACTATATGATTATTGTATAAAATTGACGACAAAAATTATATATGACATGAAGAAAATGAGGTAAATTTAGCCAAATACATAAGATAATTGATTTTTTTTTTAATTTTTGTTCCACTGAGCTACTATTTCTTGGTACTTCAGGGGGAAGTTTAGGGTGCATTTAGTTTTAGTTTGTAACAACATTTTTTGTTTTTATTTCTTAAAAATTATTTTTATTTTTAAATCTTAAGGATATGTTTTTATTGCTAAATCTTATTTTCATAAAATAAAAATTAGAAAACATGTTTAATTTATAATACTAAATCATGTTTTCAATTGTGTTATTATTGAATAAAAGAAAACCAACTTGTTTAACAAAAAAATGTTTTTCATACCACAATATTCAAGTAAACAAAATAATATATTTTTCATACACAATGTTTAAATGAACAAAATAATTATATTATAACTAAAATAAGTTCACATTTTTTATTAAATAATATTCAATTGTTAACACAACATCTTTAACTACAAAATATAATAAAATTCAAAATTACAATAAAAATATATATAAATATTTGTTTTTTTTCTTATATTTTAAAAAATTGTTATACAGTTAGTTCGCGCATATCTTTTGCAATTATCTTTCTTCTTGAAAAAATGTGTTTATGGGATAAAAAGACAATTAGTTATTGTTGTCACTAATTTTTTTACTATTTTTTTTTACACTAGTTTTCTTACTTAGTTACCAAATTGTCACCATATTTTTATTATTTAATTTAATTATGATATTAATACTGTATTTTAAAATTCTTAACAAAAAACACATAAAATAATTGTGATTTTCAAAATTTTAAGAAATTTACAAAATGTTTTGAAAAAAATATTTTTAAAATTTTTAATCATACACAATTTTATTCTTATTTTTTATAATAAAAATAAAAAATCCTTAAACCAAACGCATCGTAACTATACTAGCTTGCGTGAGAATTGATCTCGAATTAAAATTGATTTCACAAGTGAAATATTTATGTTGGAAATGAAAGAAAGAGTGTATTTCAGATTAAAAATATTTGTTTTTTGGTGATGGTTTCAGGTTTTTTTTAAAGAGGGGCCTAAGCCCTATCCCACAAAACCTTTAAACAAGTACCCCTCGTGACAAGTAGTCCCAATTCAATTATTTAATATTACATAATTATTAACTCAATTTAAAAGTTAATAAACTAAATCAATCTTACATATTTTTCCGTACCAAACTTTGTAGTATTTTGAACATTAATCTAAAATAAAAAATTGGTCATTAAATTATTTTGAATGAAATATTCAAAATTGCATGATTAGTCCTTTTAAAATGTGTAGCAAATGCTGGCATAGCATCGTAGCAAATGCATTGACTTCCCAAAAATTAACACGTATACAGACATTTAATAGAATGAAAACGGACCCTATGGGATAGACCGATAGCCATAGGGTGACAGCTACTGTAATCCGCGCGAGTGAATCAGGGGCCGTGGAACCTAACTACCATGATCTGATATCCTACTAATCAAACGACGATAAAAGCGGGAGTGAGATTGGGAGCACAAGTGGGAAACCGCGGGATTCGACGAAGCAGAGTTGGGAGACTTGGGAACTTTCGCTCTCAGACTCATACCTGTCACTACCCATATAAAAAGTTGTTTATTAATTAGTATTGAAAACCATGGTCCTCTCTGACCTGCTTTTAGGCCCAATTCCCAATTTCTCATCTCTTCCCAACTACTCGCATTTAATCAGCGTGTGTTATACGACCCTCCACGTCCTCCCTCCGTTACTTCCTTGATCCTTCCCTTCTCCGTTTCCATTTCCACCTCTCTCTCTCTCATTAGTTTTATAAGAGAGAAAATATGATGAGCTTAAATTTTTGAAAAGTTTTATTTATACATCCAAAAACTTACACTTCTCTTATATTTTTAATATTAATTATTAATTTAATATAAAATAATAATAATAATAAATAATTAATAATAATAAAATAATAAATATGAGAAGAGATATAAAAATAATATAAAAAAATAATATACAAATAACATTTCTCTTTATTTTTTTTGTACAATCAGTTACTAACTCAATTTATTGTAAATTTAAAGGAAAAATACTCAGCTGAATTAAAGAAAAAGCAAAGACTTTCGTGCGAGTTGGTAATTGTCATCATCGATGGATCAATTTAATATTACAAGGTCTACGTTGTACTATTATTTTTATTCATTTAAGTTGTTACAAATAAATGTATTGTTTGTTTACACGTCATCGAGAGTAGTTTACGTTACAAAGTCTGTTTGTATTTTATTATAATAATAAAGTTTGAGCTTTGAGACATTTATTGTCTCCATATACATATTTAATGTATATAATTTATTTAATGTCTACTTTAGGTACATACTCCAGCAAAATTCCATTTTTCAACTTAAAATTATTCAATTAAAGGTAAAATCAATTTAACATCCCAATAATCGTTTCCAGATACTTATCAATATTGGTAATGAAAATATTAATAATATTATTGAAACAAATTAATAAATTACTAAATTCAGATTTCCTATCTAGTATGTATTCTACTATTCTCCTACCAATTTTTCACAAATATCTAGTGACAGAATATTATTTTAAAATAATATAAAAATAATACTTCAACCTCTTTAAAAGAGCTCCTAAAATAAAAACGAGTCCTAATTCTAATAAGCATTGTTCACCCAAAAATCTGATAAGCAGTTGTTCACCCAAAAATCTAATAAGCTATTCAACATTAGTTGTCGGCATGCCGCTAACTATAAATCTCGTAGTGGCGGGAATCAAATCTAACATATAAGTGTAAACCACGCTCCAGGTGTTTGTGTATCATTCTCAACTACGAAGTTTTCCTCTGCTATTCTCTTCCTCTGTCGTTAACCAAACATAGCACACCGCGCGCGCGCACAGACTTTCTCTCTCCCCGAACCGTCTGAACTCTGAAGTACGGAGGTCGACTAAACCCTAGTGACTTAGTGAGTTATCTTTCACTTTCTCTTTCTATCCTGAAACTCTGCAAACGGCAAGCCTCCGCCATGAAAGTACCGGAGACCGATCCTATCAACGTCTCTATTCAGCTTTTGTCTTCTCTTCTGGATGAAATTCCGACCATTCTTAACTTCAAAGGTAAATGGTCTATCATCAGAGCCAAACTCACCGATCTTCGGACTCTACTCACCGATTTCTCCGCCGAGTTTCCCAATTACTCCTCCAATCCACTATCCCTCGAGCTTCTTCAGTCCATTTCCCACACCCTCCACGATGCCGTTTTGCTTGCCAAAGATTGCCAGTCCCCCAACTTATCCCAGGGCAAGCTCAAGACCCAGAGCGACATTGACTCGGTCCTCGCTAAACTGGATCGACATGTTAAAGATTGCGATATTCTGTTCAGAAGTGGTGTCCTTGAAGACGGCGCCGCTTCGAGCGCGTCTAAGAGGGAGGCCATACGGTCTGAATCCAGGAACTTGATTACTCGTCTGCAAATCGGTTCGGCTGAGTCGAGGAATTCGGCGATGGACTCGTTGTTGGGTTTAGTCCAAGAAGATGATAAGAATGTGATGATAGCTGTGGCACAAGGTGTGGTTCCTGTGCTTGTCCGCTTACTGGATTCTACCTCTTCCGAGATGAAGGAGAAGACTGTTGCTGCGATATCCAGAGTTTCCATGGTGGATAGTAGCAAGCATGTTTTGGTCGCTGAGGGTTTGTTTCTTTTGAATAATTTGCTTCGAGTTCTGGATTCGGGGAGTGGGTTTGCCAAACAGAAAGCTTGTGTTGCCCTTCAAGCTCTAAGTTTCTCCAAAGAGAACGCGAGGGCAATCGGGTCTAGAGGTGGAATCTCGTCATTATTGGAGATTTGCCAAGCCGGCACGCCTGGTTCCCAAGCTTCTGCAGCAGGGGTTTTGAGAAATCTTTCGGTCTTCGCTGAAATTAGAGAAAATTTTATTGAGGAAAATACGATTGTTGTTCTACTGGGGCTCGTCTCTTCGGGAACTGCTTTAGCGCAAGAAAATGCCACTGGGTGTTTGTCTAATTTAATTTCTGAGGACGAAAGTTTGAAACTTTTGTTTGTAAAGGAAGGAGGGATTGAGTGTTTGAAGAATTTCTGGGACTCAGCTCCAACAATTCGGAGTCTTGAAGTCGCAGTTGAGTTGTTGAAGCACCTGGCTTCTAGTTCACCGATTGCTGAAGTTCTTGTTTCTGATGGGTTTATACCTCGACTTGTGGGTGTGTTAAATGGTGGAGTACTAGGGGTGAGAACTGCGGCAGCTCGAGCTGTTTATGCTTTGGGGATTAGCAGCACAAAGACGAGGAAAGAGATGGGTGAATGTGGATGCATTCCCCCATTGATCAAGATGCTGGACGGCAAGGCTGTAGAAGAGAAGGAAGCAGCTGCAAAAGCGTTGTCAATGCTCATGTTGTGTGCGGACAATAGAAAGATTTTCCGAAAGGATGAGAGGGGTATAGTGAGTGCGGTTCAGCTGTTGGATCCTTCAATACAGAATTTGGATAAGAAATATCCTGTTTCTGTGCTGGTCTCGCTTGTGCATTCGAAGAATTGTAGGAAACAAATGGTAGCGGCCGGTGCTTGTGTACATACGCAAAATCTTGTTGAGATGGATGTTGAGGGCGCTAAGAAACTTTTGGAAAGCCTTGGTAGTGGTAGGATATGGGGAGTTTTTGCAAGACCCTAAAAATCAAAAGATTCTTCAGATTCCAAATCATGGTATAGGAACGAGAGTTGATTCATTGATCTGTATGTATGATAGTTGTGTTCAGTTCTTTTTTCACTTTTCTTTGAGATGTTAATAAATTTATGTTCATTTGTCTTGTAGAGGTAAGTTTTGTTAGATTGATTTCTCTGAGATTTCTGTTTGGGGACATGACATGATGTACAATGTGACCTAACCGAATTTGAGTTCATTTTATATGCCTCAAAACCCACATATAAGTGATAAATATTGCTGTCTATATCATCTGTTACAGTTCACTTTTATTTATGTTGCAATGTAGCGAGTCCGAATTGTGACAGAGTTCAGTTGGGATGCATTGATTTTAGAAGAGGGATAACTGATTGCTATATATTTTCTGCAGTCTACTTAAAGTGCTTTTACTTCACATTATGCGAAAGTGACTAGGTTCAAATAAGAATGTGATTCGGGAGAAGATAGAAGATGACACGGTATCTATGTTAAGTACTTAGCCAATAAGAAGTAGCTATAACTTATGTTAGCATATTAATGCTTTTTGGAGCAACACTTGTGAGAATGAAGGGAGATCCATGATCAACAAGCCTCTGATTTCAGATGGAGTAAGATGACTTGTAGAAACTTGCCTTGTTTGCAATTCACAAACCATAAATTAATTCATACAGGCGGATTACTACTAATACTGTGCTCCTTGTGCTTCCAAGTGTTTTCCTGAACTCTGATAACTTCGTTTCTGGATTTTACGAAATGAATCTCTCAGACATTACTTCATTGAGTAGATACTTACCTGAAAAGCCCGTTGACACCATGACTTTCCTTATCATGATTTGATTTCCTCTTTTAGTGTTAACTATGTTCTTGAGTAAACGTTGCTTAGGTTTTGCCCTTATTAATAGTGATTAGATTATTTATTACTAGAGTTTGATTGTTTGGAAATTTCCTCGATGCCTTTTGGTGGACGTCCGACTAATTGGCTGTCACCTGTCAGCAACATGTGCATATGTTCTCGACCATGTGCATATGGTCTATGGGTTGCCCAAAATTGCACTGCTGTTTGCTGTTGCCTTAACAAACAAGGACCTACTTCTCTCACCTTAATCCGTTAGAACTTGGCTCTAGACTCCTGGGCTAGTAAAGTCTATAAAGAATCATCTGTGGAAATCCCCTGCATAACCTAAATGGATGAAGAGGATTTTGTTTCTTGCTTTGTCATTATCCTAATCGAATTTGATATAGGATGGGAGTGTATGGCAGCTATAAGTGGGGAATCTATAAACTTAGTGGACCTTTTCTTAATGCAAGGTTCTTTCTCAAATGACGGTGGGTAATTCCTTGAAAACCTGGATGACATAAGACCCGGTAGAAATAAGAAAGTTCTCATCTTTGTATGAGAAATAAGTACTTATATGAAGAAATGTCAAAGGTGAGGAAAGTAGGAAAGTAGCTCTAATCCATTAGCTGATAGCCATTCAATCTAAGACCTACAAAAGCATGGTTATTAATTACTCACTTTCTGCTTGCACTTTCTAGGTTGCATAAAGAGGTAAAATCACGTGGAAAGTAAATAATTCCTCTCTATATTCCGTGTTTTTTTAAATTCTTATTTTGGTGAGTTCACGGGATTGTAGCTGCTTTTACATGACCCAAGTCCAACACAACCAAATAATAGACGTAGCTTTTTGTTATTCCCTGCTTTGTACTCTCAAACTGGCGGTTCAGGTTATAGACTTTGCATGACAATGATTCCGGTGGAGGCAAGCTACGAATGCCAAGAATGAATGAATTCTGGGATAGATTAGTAACTCGCACGTCTATTTAGGGGGTGGGATTCACTATTGAGAGGGGTTTTCTGCCACGTTGAGATCCTTGTGGCTTATCAGTGTGCCATTGGGCATTTTGCTTTTCCTTGGGCTTTGGCCCCTTTGTTAACCCAAATAAACAGCGTGGCAGTCCAGTTATTGGTGGTTGGTCTAGAAACCATCGCCAAATGTTTCCACAGAAATCAGACCTCAAAATCACGAATGTTCTTCTTATACAAAAAAATATTTCTTACAGAATTTATAAAAGATTTTTTAATTAGTCATTATAATTTATTCATTTCTTTTACATCATTTCTGACCAAAAAATCTTTATAAATTTTGAGTGAGAATTTTATGAGATGAACATTTTAATATTTTTCAAACCATACAATAAAATAAAACAGAAAATTATGTCTTTTTGGAGGGGCAGTTCTTCCATCCTAGTCCTAAAAAAGTTTAGGTGGTGTTTGATGTTTCAGTATTTTAGTTTTTAACTATTTATAAATTTTTATAAAATATTTAGATATATGACATCTTAAAAAATTTATTTATAAAATTATCTGGGCCTTGTAGCCTTTCATACTCCTAAAAGCCAACCACACTTCTTGTTTCAAGACTGGCTGGAGCAAAGCATTAATAGTTGAGGTGCTCTCAGGTTAGGATGAGCATCCACTGCAAGAAAATAAGCATGATAAAATCTATGAAAAACGGTTCCAAAATATGTGAGAAACAACTTTCTCCTTTAATTTCTTACGGATTTATAGATGTGAGAACAAGTTCTATGAGAAATAATATTTTTTACGAAAAATGATACTCATGAAAAAAATTTTAAGAAATTTCTTTAATATGAAGTAAGTTGTGAGGATTTTTTTTACAGACATTATTTATGAAAAATAACGATGAATCTCGTGAGAAAAGTGATAAATTCGTGATCAATTTTCATTACCTTCTTGCATAATTTCACCTATATTTAAGGCATGAAAACTTTCTTACAAACCCAAGTAAGTGAAAATATTTAAAAAAAAATTTTTCAAAAAAAAAATTTGAAATGTTTTCCACATACTTTGTTCTTGAGAAATTTCACGAGTAAATTAATAAATTTTAATATTTTTTCACAAAATTAGGCCACAAGAAACTTGGTGAGGAAATTGTCCAAAATATTTTGAATAATTTCTCACAAAATACGATCACGAGAATTTATGTGAAAAAATTGTTAATAGAGATTCATATAATTAATACATTTCTTAAGAAATGAGAGAATAATTTACTTAAAATACTGTAAGTTATCTCAAATTTGAGTTTAAATTTAATTAAATTATTTATATATTTAAAATAGTATTTGAAAACTTTTAAATTTACCTATTATTCATTATAAAAAATAAAATTATTTAATATATTTTTATTTTTTTATAAATCAATATTATGAAAAAAGAGTGAATAAATAAATTATTTGAGTTTTATATATATATATATTAATTAATAGTATTTTAGATATATAATTGAGATTAAATTTAAAATTAAATTAATTTAAAATTTTTTAATTTTTAATAAAGACCTGTATACATTTTCATAAAAAAATGGAGGATCATATAATTAAAAGAAATAATTTAAGTTGAAATATACAAAAATTTTAAATTATAATTTTCAAATAAGTGAGTATGAGTATGGATATTTAGGAATTTGATGAGAATGGAAATAAAAATGAGATAGACTTTGAGTTTGATATATGCATGAATTTAAGGATGAATGTAATATTTTATGAATATAAATGTCCTACCCGTGTCCTATCCATGAATCGTGATCACCGGGTTAAATAGAAGCTTCTACAGGCACCTGAACGGCGTTGTTTTTGGCATGAGATAGATTTATAGATTAGATGAGGCAACGGTAAAGGCTGCGTTGAATGGTGACAGATCGGTAAAATGATTCTGAGTTGAACGGTGGTGTCGTCAAAGATATGTCGCCTGACATAAATTGAATCCGCCAATTACCTTTCGTTTTCCTTCTCTCTCTCACTGTCAAATTGGAGTTATCCCTTTTGGATTCCAGCCGCACTGCTACTCCGTTACTTGTAAGTCTTCTTTCTCATTGCATTTTAACTATATTCTCTTTTTGCGTAATTATCAAATTGTATGGCTTCAGGCTTTCTGGGTCTACTATTTTGCAGTTTGTTACCCTAACTTTACTGCAATTTTGGACTGATTATGCTTATTTTCTCGGTTCAGTTACTTGTTTGCTCCTCCAATATCACATTTATCCCAAATCCAAACTGGAGCGGTAGAAATTTACTAAAATTTCGACTACAATTTATTGAAATTCACTTAATTTGGTTTTTTATTTATTTTTCCCTGTTTCCCTTCTGATTGTTGTCTTGCATGGTTTGTTTTAGATTATATAGGAGTTTATAAATAGCGAAATTTAAGAACTGGGCATGTTTAATGATGTGATAATGGGTGGAGTAGTGTGTAGTAGTACTGGTGAACTGGAAGAATGTTTGCCTTAGAGATTGAATTCAAGATTTCTGATTAGACCTTTAAGTCTAACGGCGAGCACAATGGTGTCATTACAAGTTGAAATTTTATTTAGTTACAGTTGTATGACAGTCACTCATTAAGAAAAACCTCCTCATATTCCTTTATATATTTTCCTTTTGGGGAAGTATATGATGCTTTTGCTTCCCTTATGCATGGTGTTGGTGAGAGTTCAGGATCTAAAATTTCTAGAGTTCTTTTGTAACCTAGTGTGAAGATCAAACATGGAGAATTTGAAGTTTGTAATAAAAGCCTGTGTAGTTATGCGTGAAGGTTTCAACTCAGTCTGTGAATGTGTTAAAAACTCTCAATCTGGGCTTCATTATCACATCTAAGTTGAAGACAATGCGACAAAAAGTTCGATTTCTTGGAAATCTTTGTTCAGTGATCTGTGAATGTGTTAAAACCTCAGTTTGGAAATCTTCGTTTAAGATTATATAAATTTGTTAAATTGCCTAAATGAGCTTATTTAAGCTCAATAAATAAATTAAATGAACCAAATGAGTTTAAGATAAACTTAATCAACTTACATAAACTATATATATATAAATTTTCATTTTTAAACGAGCTCTGAACGAGCTAAACGAGTCGAATATCAAATTTTCAAGCTCGGCTTATTTAATTAAATGAGTTTTATATTATGTTCAAGCTTGTTCAATTAATAAATGAACCGAACTGAGTCGAGCTTTTATACGAGCTAAGCTAGAAATGGTCACAAACAGTTCAATTCATTTACAGCCCTAGTTTTATTCATTTGTACCCTTGTACAGAGCTGAAATATTGCTAAAAAACATTGACTTTAATCTTCACCCACGTGTGAATTAGGCTGCTTTTGACTCTTCAATATACTCAAATTAGATAGTTTGAATTGTCTGTTTGCGGAAGTTTAAAATTAAGATGGGAATTCGTTGAAATCTTAGCTGCAGATATTTGTAGTAATAATCTAGTATCCTCTAATTGTGCCATTTTCACTTATGAGTCATGGATTGGCAGCTATTATAATCTCGATCAAATGTCACCTTTGGAGGTCTCTGCTGCATTTTGTTTTTATTGGGGTTTATTTTTTGTAAAATTTTATTCCTTTTGCATTCCTTTTTAAATTTCCCTTCGCATTTTCTCATTTTCCTTTTGCTGGTCCCAAAGGAGAGAGAGCTCCCGTTTCTTTGCATCATGGTAGTCTATTAGCTGCACAGGAACTTCTTCTGTGCCTTATTATTTTTTCTGGTTATAGAGTTTGCTTTCTATTGGATTATGCTCCACTGCTCCAGTTATTGGTTTATTCAGACATTAAACTTTTCTTGTTTTCTATAGGATGAGTTTCTCATGAAATCCGTTGTTAGATTAAAATGTCCTATAATGAATATTATAAATACAAAACTTTACATTAATCCAAAGTTGTTTTGTATCCCATCAAGATATCACAAAATTAAGTACAATACAATTTTCAAATATAAAAAACAATCAACTATTTGATTGCATAATTTATTGTTATCCGATTTTTCTAAAATTTGACATGCTAAATCAACATGATAATTACTTCTAATTCAATGGGTGGATCAATAAAAACTACATCCTATAATAAGATATTTAGAGGTGTAAATATGTAAAATCTTACATTGATGTCAATTAATCCCTCCCTGTATATATATATTGTGTGTGTCTGTGTGTGTATTTTGTTTGTGGGGGCGGGGAGGGGGGTTGATAATTTATGAGATACTTAAATAGACCATTGACTAGACTTCTACCTTGTTGATTTGAATTTTTTTGGGGTTTTTTCACCGCATTCTACTTCCCTTCAATGCATTGCACAGTTCAAAGAGAGGGAAGGATTTGACAGTGGCACAGATATATCTTTAGCTTGGTAATTTTTGAGGGCTTAATATGTACTGATCAGAAAATGTGTTTGGTTATGCCATCCATTGTCATTGGTGAAGGATCTGTACATTGGTTGGAAGGGAGACAGAGTTGTTAAGCACGTTATGGTATAAAAGATGGTGCTATTTTGTTCAAAGTAATATGTCTGGTTGAAAAGGAATGGGAGGTTATTCAGTGGGGGAAGGTGACCATTTGGGGAGAATTCAAGCATGATTTGATTAAATATGCTCTATCAAAGCAAGCTGAATTGGTCCTTTTTTGGCTCCAAATGTTCAATTAAAGAGTTTTAGAATTGGTCCTATTTAGTTAGTTAAATGCTTTATTTATTTTTGTTTACAATGTTCTCCAAGTTTGTAATCATAGATTCATAATGTAAAATGGAGTTCTTTCTTTAACATTTTTTTTTTAAATATAGCTTAAATGAATTCTACTGTCTAGATAACATAAATAATGCATAGCTCTCTCTACCTTTTAAAACTTCGCTATATAAATGCTTATAAATGATTAGGTGTATTTTGAAAAGGTTGACCATACTTCGTTTTTGGAAACAAGTATGAATATTTCAGTTGTCTGGTGGGATCTCAATCTAACCCTTAGGTTTTATGCGGAATGAATCCAATGATCTTTTGAAGGAAGGTACCTTATTTTTTTTAAATGGTTACATAATGGCATGTAGTTAATCAAAGATATGTTAAGTGTTCTTGTTTCTACTTTTACATTTTGTACATAAAATAAAGAAAAGAATAACATTTATAGCCATATAAAATTTGTTAGATCACCTTTTGACAAAGTATAGTAGAATGATTTTTGGGGATGTTTCGTGCTGGTTCTATATAAGGGTTTGGTTTGATAGTTGTAGAGGTTCTTAGGCTGCTTTAAATGAAAGCTAGAAGGTCACACCCTTTTTTCCCTTCTAAAAATTGACTTGATGCCGATCTGTTGCTTTTCTCATTGTTAACATGTCTTTGAGCTGGAATTTGTTGATTTATTGAACCTTGAGACTTCTTGACACCAACTTCCCCATCTGTTGCTAAATCCTCTGGATGCAAGATGGATGATGGCTGCCAACATGAAAATGGTAGGCATAAGATGGACTACTACAGAGGAGCACATTCTCCAGTAAGTAGAATGCATAAGTTTAGTTTTTTTTTTTTTCAGCATGAACTATTTTATTCATTTGATCAAATACTGCATTGAAATTTGCAGTGGAGTATGGCTCCCCAACATCAAGTAAAGGAACCAAATGCCTTAGTGATGAATAAGAAAATTATGTCCATTATGGCTGAGAGGGAGGCTGCCATCCGAGAACGAAATGCAGCTCTATCTGAGAAGAATGAAGCCTTGGCTACTCGAGATGAGGCCCTTCGGCAGAGGGATGAAGCACTCTCTCAGAGGGAAGTTGCCCTAATGGAACGGGATAGTGCCCTTGCCGCCCTTCAAATCAGGGACAATGCTGCGAACTTCCCATTGGGGAGTGGAATTCAACGTGGACCAAAGCGGATGCACCATGCCTCAAACCATCTAGTTAACATGTCAGAAGCTGCATACTGCACAAAGGATATACATATAACTGAGACCTTCCCTGTAACTTGTATAGCTTCTGAAGCTGTTAAATCTCATCAGGCTAAGAGAAAGAAGGAAAACAAGGCAATTCCTTCTAAGGCATCGAAGCCAATTAGCAAAGGAAAGAAAATGGGTGAGGATTTAAATAGGCAGGCTTCTGAAGGAACAAAGATCAAATCTGAGTGGGATAGGCAGGATGTTGGCCTGAATTTGGTTACATTTGATGAAACTACCATGCCAGTCCCAGTTTGCACATGCACTGGAGTACCACGGCAGTGCTACAAATGGGGGAATGGTGGATGGCAGTCATCCTGTTGTACCACCGCCTTGTCAATGTATCCACTACCACAGCTTCCTAACAAGCGCCATGCTCGAGTTGGTGGGCGAAAGATGAGTGGAAGTGTCTTTACAAGACTGCTCAGTAGGTTGGCATCAGAAGGCCATGATTTATCTATACCGTTGGATCTCAAGGACTACTGGGCCAGACATGGAACAAATCGCTACATCACTATCAAGTAGCTTGCATCCATTCTTCTGTATGGAGTCATGTGGTGTATGTTGCCCCCCTCTAACTGGAAGCTCGATATGCTTGAATTTTGTGAAAGCAGGGGATTTTTTCATGAAGGCTGTTCCCCTTCCTTATTTTGACAGTTACTGGAATGGCTAGCGCCAACTTCTATATTTTGAATGGGATAGGTGTAAAGTAAGTACCATCTTTGTACATGTGGCTGTCTAGGTGTCCAGACCAAGGAGGTCTGCTTGTTTACAGCCTTAACCGTCCATTGAATCCGTTGTGTAGTAAACAATTGTCTACCTTTTTTCAGAAATCCCTCTATCTTCCATTTCTTTTATAAAATACGATAAGGGATCGCCAAATAGAGATGGGGAGTAGGAGATATAAATTTGAAGTTGGCTCAGGCGCTAGATGTACCTGTACCTGATAAAATCCGCGATAATGCTTGTGTTACTCTTTATTTAATGTTTTGCTCATTACAATGATAGGATGTGGGTGTCTGTATATCATTAGTAAGGCTATGGGAACAATTGAGGGAGAGAATATTTGAGTTCACTCAGAATCTGGACGCGTTATATTCAAACTCCTTGCCCAAACTTAATTGTTCACTCAGTAATGTGGTAAAAAAGAAAAATTATTAGGTGTGATCTAATAATAAATATTTGAGTGGTTTGCATCAAAGAAAAAAAAGGGGGAAAGAAATGTGGTAAAAATATGTACTGACATTCATTAATAGTGGGTATTGTGTTTTGGTTTTCAACCATCGCTGCAGGTAGGTTTACGTCTGGCAAACCCAACACGTTAACTGGTTGTATTTTGAGGAGTAATGTTATTCTAACCTTTATCAAATTTATATTACTTTTACATCTTTTCTCATATAATATTTTATTATAATCTATTGTTTCATATTAAATTAATTATGAATAAGTAGTTTTAAAAGATGATATGGAAAAAATTAAAAACATTATTTCTCCTTGAAAAATATCTACAATCATTGGGTAAAAGTTGGGTGGAACCAATTTCTATTTCTTTGCACCTTGTTTTTGTGGCTAAGGTTTTAAGACAATTTAGAACAAAATTGGCCAATATGATATTATATCCTTTAAAATGCGGAGAAAACTCCTATTTAGGACCAATTTAAAAAAAAAATTCAGGCACAAATATCTTGTTTGGCTCAGCCTTAATTTAAGACAAAATATATCAATATGATTCAGGCGAAAACTCGAACTAATAAAAACGAGTTTATATCCTTGCTATTTCTCACCAAGAAAATAAGAGAGGTGAAAGAATGATTAAACAAGAAAAATCTCAAATAGTTAATGAGCCTCGCTAGCTCATCATTTATTGGAATAGAAAGGAGATAACTTCATTTGAGATTTTTATTTTAGTTAATACGGTTTGGAGAAACTCTTGTGTAGATGTTGTAATTCCAACTGTTGTCTCTCCTTAAAGACAGGACGCGAAGAAACTCTTGTTTATGCATTGCAGTCAAACAAACCCTCCTGCGTCAAGGTTCTTGAGTTTCATTAGCTAACACGGTTCATTTAATTATTTCTTGCATTTTTATTTGCAGTATAATATTTAATGAGAAAATTCTACTTTATCAAACCTGAATATGAAGAATCGCTTCATCTAGTGGAACTTAGTTATCGGAATTTTAGGGTTTTATTTTCTTATCGATCTTTAATGGCATTTTAGATTTTTACTCCTAGGGTTTTGTTATGCAATCATCACACCATTCATAAAATTGAGATTAATAATATGCATTACAGACTGTAAACAATTTATTTGTTTATTTTTTTTCTTCCTAACTTGAAGAACACTTTCAAGGTCATGGAGTGGAAGGTGCTCCCAGAAACTGTACAGCAGTGGAAATCCTCTAAATATACAAATATAAGGATCTCCGTTATAGATTATACAGCGAAGATTATATAAAATGAAAAACCAAAAATGGGAGCAACAAGAAAGAAAAATGAATCCAAAAACTGCTACTTACCCCAAAAAGATGTATCACAGCTCTGTCATTCCTTTCCTCATTCTCGGATGCCAAAAACCACGGAAACTGATTATTTGCTCCTAAATAATAAATCCGTTGATAGGCCTATTGTTGACGGCTTGAAGGCACGCATAAATTTCCATGATGACGCCATCTGGGAATCTGCTTTGTTAGTTTTTCTCCCACTGTGAGGTCCTGCTGCAGCATGACTTCTAACAGATCCTGAAGGTTTTGAATTAAATATTGCTGAGCCAAAGGAAGCATCAGCGGCACCAAATGAAACAGGTCCTTTATGTGATGCATCCAATGGATATCCAACAGCTCCATCCTGATGAGGCGGTGGAAATTTCTCACTCTTGCTTTTTGCATTTGCATGGGTCAAAATTCTCCACTTCTAAAATTGAGTGAGAAAGACATGAGATGTTGCTTAAGGGAGCAAATAAGCTCATTTACCATAAGAGTGACCATCAGATCAAACAATTTCTGAGAGTCGATTACTTGAAAGTTGAAACAATACTAAAACACTGTCACCAAACATATCTACTAAATTTCAGGTTAACCAGAGATCAGAGAATCCAAAGTAAAAAAAGGCTAAAGAAACTGTGTCTCAAGTCTTGAACAGCATTATAGTTTTATGAATGCTATCATGAAATTAGGAAAATGGCAAAGTTTCATAAGATTTTCATCTAGTCCAAGTATATAAAGTAAAAAAGGAAGATCGGAATTAAGTTAGTCATAAAAGTAGAAGGCATGGGCATGAACTAGTTTGAAGAAACAGGAATTCAAAATTCCATAACAGCATAAAAAAGTGATCTGAGGCCAACTAAGAGGGAAACAGACGAACATAACAATGTGAAGTATATCTACATACATCTAAGTTTGTTTGCATCTCTGCATTGGCTTCTGGAGCTGGAATGGCCCGACCACGGTCACGTATTCTTACTCTTCTGGCACCATCAACTGCATTAGCTTTCCCGCTTAGAGCTTTTTGCCTGAGAATAAAAACCAATACCCATCTATAAGCACCTAATCAAAATCAGTACAGAAGTTATCATACGCAAAAATAAGAGAACCTTCTTGCTTCTTCATCTCTCAATTTTACATCCAATTCTTTGCTGGGAGGATACTTTGGTAAACTTGATGGTTCACAAGCATAGGGCTCAGTTGCAAAGAACTGCAGAGAGAAAATAGATGTCAATACATTACATCTCAAATATATAAGTTTAATACGAAAGTGGCAACTCACTTCACTACTTAGAGCAGCTGAGGCAGTGCCACGATCATCTGGATCTATTGCAATAAGAGTTTCAATTAGAGGTAATGAAGAAGGAGGGAAATCCTTGAAGGTTTCTGAAAGGCAACGTTTATAAGGCTGCTGTGGCTTAAAGAGTGTAGCATTTGGCAATCTATACTTCTTCCAATATTCCTCAGATGGAGAGCCACATAATTTAAATATTTTGTGCAGTTGCTCAACCTAGCCCAAACAAATTCAAAAGTTAGTCAAGTGTCATCCCGGAAAATATGCATTTGAGGAGAAAAATTCAAAAGATATTTGAATTGCAGACACAAGAGTATTGCCAAGGTGAAAAGGGAAAATTAACTGCAAATCTCAATTATTAAATCATAAGTCCATTAGTAAATAGTAATAGCAACTGTCTAATGCATGCCACCAGTAGGTACAATATTCAAACACAAAAGCATACTTAAATTAATTTACAGTGCGTCTTCCAGTGATTAAACTAAAAGGTTCTCATCTTCCGTTGCTTCTTATTCATTTGTCTCTGTCTTTAACCTAGTTTCTCCCTTTTGGTTGATAAATCTGGTCCTGTCCACCAAGATGACAGTTTAGTGCCATGAAAAAATAAATTAATCAGGATGGTAACACACCCCAACACAAGCACCTTTCCCTACCAACCTTGGTTGACAACTAAGAGAACAATTCCAATAAAATTAGCATGTATTGTGGAGTGATATATGTGTGTTAAGATGTTGTGTTATTACTACTGTGCTGTTCTGTATTAGAGTAGTGTAGGGGCGTCTGTAAGTGAAATACTTGACTATTAATAGAAATATTGTACTGTAATTACTCTGTAGTTGTGTTTGTTCAATCTACTGGAAGTCGTTTCTATCAAATTGGTATCAGAGCATCGATTTGGGGAATGGTAAATACCAGAATGGAAAGTAGGGTTGAGTATTTAGAGAAGGGTATGGAAGAGAGCAGGAGGGACATGGGTGAAATCAAACATGAATTGAGAGTGTTGCAGGACTTCATGGTGGATATTAGAGATTTTATGAATCGTTCTAGAGATCAAAATCAAGAAGGAGCAGAAGGGTCAGTGAGGGGTGAAAGGGAGAGGAATGACCATCGAGATCCATTGGGAAATCAGGGGGAAGAGAGAGAAATTAGGTTCAGAAAATTGGATTTACCTATTTTCTCTGGAGAAGATCCTTTGGGATGGATTTTTCGCATTGAACGCTACTTCCATTTGAATGGATTGAATGAAAATGAGCAGTTGGAAGCTGTTGCAGTGAGCATGGAAGGAGAAGCACTTGGTTGGTTTCAATGGATGGAGACTCGTCACTAGTGACTTCCTGGGTTGAATTTCGGGAAGAACTTGTGGAGAGATTTCAGCCATCACAGTTTGGAGACCCTTATGAGAGGTTAATGGTGCTAAGACAGGAGGGAACGGTGGCACAATTTCGGCACCAGTTTAAAGCCTTATCTGCGCCGTTATGGGAAGCATCTGAAGAATTATTGGTGGGGTTTTTTAGGAATGGGTTAAAGGATGAAATTCGGGCAGAGGCCCGACTAGGTCGACCCGTTACATTAAAGGAGCTAATGAGTTTAGCCCAAAAGATTGAAGAGAAGAATGAAATAATAGATATGGCCAGAACATGGAGGGGTGAGGCAATGGGCTAGGGATTTCGGACTATTGGGTATTCGATCCAACTGAGAAAAGAGGCATCCAAAGCAGCTGGTCTTTCAGGTATACCAGAGACAGCATCGCGCATGTTTCTAGAGAAAGATAACCACCGGAAACAGATAGGTGGAAGCCAAGGTGGGTTGTTGATGACGGAGGGAAGGTCGTGGCAGTCTGGGCAATCTCGAAACTTTAGTAACCCAGATTATGGAAGTGCAAACAAAGGGGAATATGGTTTTCGGCAATTAACTACAGCAGCAGAAGCAAGATTGAGAGGCTTGGGATTATGTTTTCCTTGTGAAGAGAAATTTACTCCAGGCCGCCGCTGTAAAAACAAGCAATTACAGGTATTTCTTGTCTCTTGTGCTGAAAATGAAATTGATGAAATAGGGGAAAGTGGAAACATGGAAACTGAACGAAAATTAGGGGAGGAAGATAAAGGAAAAAGGGCCATTGGTGATTTTGAAATTAAAGAAAGTGACGGACAGAACTGAACTGATAGAAGCAATACCAGAAAAGAGTAATAGTGTAGTAGAACTATCCTTGCATTCAGTGGTGGGATTAACTGATAGCCATACTATAAAATTGGTGGGAATGATTAGAGGACATCAAGTTATGGTGTTAGTGGATAGTGGAGTATCCCATATTTTCATTTCTTGGGATTTAATTCGAAAATTACAATTGCCGGTTGACAAAGATAATAGTTTCGAGGTAATGGTGGGTGATGGGTGCAAGGTTAAAGGAATGGGAGTATGTAAGGGAGTAAAATTAGAGATGCAGGGTGTTAGGGTGGTTCAAACATACCTTCCTTTTGATTTGGGTGGAACTGATGTGATATTGGGGGTTACATGGTTGGGAACTTTAGGAGATATCAAGATGAATTGGAAACTTTTGACTACGAGATTTAAGTTGGATGGGAAGTCAGTGTGTCTTCAAGGGGATCCATCACATTCAAAAAAACTGGTTTCCTTGAAAGCCATGATAAGATCCATTCACACTGGCGGAGAGGGGTATTAAGTGGATTTTGGGTCTTCGGATGTGAATTGCAACAATTACTACTTCAATTTAATTCTTTATTTATGGATCCAGTTGGGTTGCCTCCAATTAGAGTCCAGGATCATAAAATTCAGTTGAAAAGAGATGCTCAACCTCCAAATATCAACCTTATAGGTATCCCCATTTTCAGAAAAATGAAATTAAATGATTGGTGAAAGAAACGTTGTGGGCTGGAATCATTCGCCCTAGTACCAGTCCATTTTCTAGTACGGTATTGTTGGTGAAGAAAAAAGATGGCAATTGGAGGTTTGTGTGGATTATTGAGCATTGAATCAGATTACTATGCCTGATAAATTTTCAATTCCAGTTATAGATGAATTGATGGATGAATTACATGGGGCCACTATATTTTCTAAATTGGATATACGATCAAGTTATCACCAGATCAGAATGCATGAAGGAGATGAGCATAAACTCATGAGGGACATTATGAATTCTTAGTCATCCTTTGGACTCACTAATGCTCCTGCTACTTTCCAATCTCTGATGAACAGCATCTTCCGTCCATATTTAAGGAAGTTTATTTTAGTCTTCTTTGATGATATTCTAATTTATAGTTCATATCTGAATTCTCATGTCCAGCATTTGCAACAGACTTTACAGATTTTAAAGAATAGTGCATTGCTGTTGAATAGGAAGAAATGTTTGTTTGGGCAGTCAAAATTAGAATATTTGGGGCATATAATTTCAGCTCAAGGGGTACAGCCTGATCCACATAAAATAGAGGCTATGTTGAGTTGGCCCACTCCTAAGGATGTGCGGGGTTTGAAGGGTTTTCTTGGGCTCACTGGTTATAATAGAAAATTTATTAAAGGATACGGGGGAATTGCAACTCCATTAACTCAGCTACTTAAGAAGAATAATTTTGAGTGGAATCATGAGGCTCAGTTAGCTTTTGAAGAAATGAAACATGCTATGATTTCTGCTCTAGTGTTGGTGATGCCGGATTTTTCAAAATCATTTGAAGTGGAGGCTGATGCATTTGGTAAGGGAATCAGGACAATTTTAATGCAGGAAGGACGACCAATTGCTTTCTTTAGTCAACAGTTATCTGAGAAAGCGAGGCAGACTTCTGTTTATAAAAGGGAGTTGACGGCAATTGTTCTAGCTATACAAAAATGGCACCCTTATCTTTTTGGACATCACTTTATCATTCGTACTAATCAGAAGAGTTTGAAATATTTGTTAGAGCAATGTGTTTTGACTATGGAATAGCAGGAGTGGATCATTAAATCGTTGGGTTACAACTTCTCTATTCAATATAAACCAGGTAGTGAGAATCGGGTAGCTAATGCACTTTCACGTAAATTTGGAAATTTGAAATTGGGCACTATCTCTGCTGTGCAATGTATTGATTGGGAGAAATTGGAAGATGAGATTCAACAGGATTTCAAAATTAGCTGGTATTTTTCAGCAACTAGTGATTAATCCTAACAGTCAACCTCATTTTTCAATTCACAAGGGACGTTTGTTGTTCAAAGGAAGATTAGTGTTACCTCGATTGTCTCCAAGAGTGTCACAATTACTTAAGGAATTTCATTAATCTCCTATGGGTGGTTATTTTGGTTTCTTTCCCACTTATAAGAGATTAGCAGGCTGGATTCATTGGGAAGGTATGAAACGCGATATACAACAATTTGTTGTAGGTTGTCCTACGTGCCAACTTAATAAATATCAGGCTATATCACTTGCGGCTTTGCTCTATCCCTTACCTATTCCTTCACAGGTTTGGGAGGATATCAATACGGATTTCCTTACTGGTTTACCGACGTCTTCTGGTAAGGATGTTGTTATGGTGGTGGTGGATCGACTTTCTAAGTATGCCCACTTTATTTTGTTATCTCATCCATTTACAGCTAAAAAAGTAGCATATACTTTTGTTAAGGAGATTGTTCGTTTACATGGATTTCCTCGTTCCATTGTGTCCGATAGAAATTGCATTTTTATCAGTAAATTCTGGCAGGATTTGTTTAAAGTAGGGGGTAGTAGCCTTAATTTAAGTTCTGCTTATAATTTAGAATTAGATGATCAAACTGAAGTTATTAATTGGTGTTTGGAGACTTATTTGCGATGTTTTATTGAAGATCAACCTAAACAATGGGCTCGATGGATTCCTTGAGCTGAATTTTGGTATAATACCACTTATCAGCTCTGCACGTATGACTCCTTTTAAAGTGTTATATGGTCGTGATCCACCCATTCTACTTAAGTTGACAAATGAGGCTGAGGTTAATAATCAAATTCAAGAGAGCAATGTGATTTTAGAAGCTTTGAAGAATAATTTGGGTAAGGCTCAAACCTACATGAAGGACATTGCTAACCGAAAGAGAAGAGTATTGCACTTGGAGATTGGTGAACTAGTGTATGTCAAAATTCAACCTTATAAGCTTCGATCATTGGCTAAGAAAATTAATGAGAAACTCAGTTCTCGTTTCTATGGTCCATATAGAGTCTTAGCCAAAATTGGAGAGGTGGCATATAAACTAGAGCTTCCTTCCTTTGCTCGCATTCATCCGGTGTTCCATGTGTCTCAACTTAAGCGAGTTTTGCGTACTACTGTTCCTTCATATGAAATTCCTCCTTTCTTAAGTGAGGAAAAGGAATTGTTAGTCATTCCTGAGGCTGTGTTGGCTGTGAGACAGTTAATAAATGGTACTTGTGAGGTTTTAGTGAAATGGGCAGATTTTCCGGAGTGTGAAAGTACTTGGGAGTCAGCCACTGATTTAGCTAGACAATTTCCAGATTTTCACCTTGAGGACAAGGTGAATCTCGAAGGGGGGTAATGTTAGACCTTCGGGTGCAAGTGGTGGATTCAAACCTCTTATTACTCAGGTATATGAGAGAAGAAGAAAGAGTCGGTAAAAGGGGTATTTGTGTCTTTGTATCTTTATGCAGTTATTAGTGAAAAACTGTTTGGTGGTTATGAACGGTTATGCATAGGAAGGGCTGAAGACAAGATAAAATAGCAGAGAAGAAACCAGAGGTGTATCAAGGAATTGATTGGGGATTTGGGGTGCGGCTAGCATGCTCGAAAGTGCTAGAGGATCTGACTTGTTTGTCTTCTGACTTGTGTGTTTTGTTATCAGTGTTAGTACGAGTGTTAGCATGTATTGTGGAGTGATATATGTGTGTTAAGATGTTGTGTTGTTCTGTATCAGAGTAGTGTAGGGGAGTCTGTAAGTGAAATACTTGACTATTTATAGAAATATTGTACTGTAATTACTCTAGTTGTGTTTGTTCAATCTACTGGAAGTGGTTTCTATCAGAAACTAAATGAACTAGAACAAACTGCTGCATCAAGACTGGAACTTGATATGTTTGAGAACAACTAAGAAGTCATTGCAATTAGTAGCTTAAGAATTTAAACAATAGCCACTTGTGGAACAGCACAAAGAGCAATACCTCTGTTCGACCAGGCACGATTGGCTTCCCAGCAAGCAGCTCTGCCAAGATGCAGCCAGCACTCCAAAGGTCAACACCAACACCATAGAGTGTAGCCCCAAGAAGAAGCTCGGGGGGTCGGTACCAAAGGGTGACAACTCTGCTTGTCATGGGCTGCTTTTGCTCAGGATCATAAAAAGTTGCTAGTCCAAAATCAGCAATTTTAAGGATTCCTTCATTGTCAATGAGCAGATTGGAACCCTTGATGTCACGGTGCAAGACACCTTGGCTGTGGCAATGCTCCAGGCCAGAAAGTAATTGCTTCATATAGCATTTGACCTGCCATAGAGATATACTGAGAAACAAATCAGCCTTTCAGTATGACTTCATCTTTCATTATTTTGAATGAATAAGTATTCCTTCTAGTCTCATCAATACTTAAAAAGACATCACTACTTCAAACACCTCCTCAAGCAATTGTCAAGTATAAGATCTCCATGAAGCAAATAATGAGTTTTCTCTTTTAACATCCACATAGCAACTGTATGCATAGCAATGTCACCCTCCATATGTAATGTTCAAACTTTATTTCCCCTTTAAACTAGGGATAGATAAAACAAATTAATGTCTACATAGAATCAAATAATCTATTTGGTCTTCTCAGAATGTGCTTAATATTAGTGTTTGTTGAAATAGAACAATTACAGACGTATTTCCCCAAGTAAAGAAAACTTCTTTGCTTTGAGTGTTCACATCTTATTAGACAAAACCCAAAAAAAAAAAACAAAAACAACAACAACAATAATATTTAATAATAATCTTACTTCACGGAGAGACATGACGAAGGAAATCACACAGCAGTTGCATGAAGGCAAAAGGAAATCGAAATTACCATCATACAAAAGCTTCAGGCATCATAAGAAACCGAAATTAAATATGCCCGGAACAATGTATGGTTCCAGCCCCAATGTGGCCTAGAAAGCTCTAGGAGCAAAATCAAACTCCTACATCCCACAAAGCAAATTAATGGGGAAAAATGAAAGGGGTTTTCAGTTTAAATTCAGACGAAAAAAAATAAAAACCTCCAACACAGCTAAATCACAAGAAAACTGGAGAATGCAAACCCGATTATAGCTATTATGCCCAGTGAACTTAACACCTTGGTCAGCTGCAAAATATAATTAACAACGAATAAACTTCAGTTTAAAATTGTCGTACCTGAGGCTCTGTAAACTTAATACCTTGGCCAGCTGCAAGCCCAGCAAGATCGTGTTCCATATACTCGAATACTAAGTAAAGACTACATGACATCCTTGAAGTGACCAAGCCTTCAAGTTTTACGACATTCGGGTGATCAAGCCGCCTCAAAACAAGAATCTCTCTTGCCATGAACTTCACACTTTCTGGCTCCAAATTATCAAACCTAACTTTTTTTAAAGCCACTACTTTTCCAGTAAGAAGGTCTCTAGCTTTATATACATTGCTATAAGTCCCTTGTCCAATCTGAACAACCAAGACACAAAACACGCGTACTAGCACTGATTTAATAAATCCAATTTGTATTAAAGGAAAAGCGATACAGCAGTTTCGGAAATGGAGTTAAGCTTCTAAGCAGTAAGCACCTTGGCAAGCTTCTCAAACGTGTTGGCGAGACGAGGAGACCAATCTTGGATTGCGTCGCCAGCCACAGCCATCAACCAAGATGGCCAACCCTGTTGGGTTTTCGCGTATGGATCAAGTCTAGGTTTCCGTCTCTCTGGCACCGGAATAGTCCCTGGGAAATCGCCGGTATGCCGACTCCCTTGCCGGTCCCTCGCCGCTCCTTCCTTCCTAACCATAATGGCATTATCTCCGTCAGTGACACAGTGTTGTTGGTCACTGCGGCAACGACGCTGAGCTCCACAGTTCGCCCGGCAGCCTCCGGCATCCGCCGACGTTCCGAGCACGCAACCCATTCGTCAGCTGTAAGTGCTCGCAGAGTATCGAAAATACATGGGAATCAAAAAATGAGCGATCTAGCGGACACGCGGAACCAGTGGCGACTTCTGGTGAAGCTAATATGCAGAAATCGCCGGCGATTTCCAAAGAGCGAATGAGGAAAGGATAAGCTCTGTAAGGTTATCAGGACTGAACGAGGGAGTGGGATTCACTCTTCGTCTTGGATGCTGCTCTGCTACGAACTTGGAAGAAACCAGTCATGGCCTTGTAAATAATAACGGAATTGCCACTCCGCGTTTATAGAGTGTCAGTGAAATGGAAGTTGGAGCGCCAAGTTCAAAACGACAGACGCCGATGAGGTCATAGATTTTGGGACCAAAAAAGATGAAGCTGCCATAGAAGTAAATGCCTTTCGTCCAAAAGCAGTTGCTCTTTTTAATTTTCAGTATTGACTTTTATAGTTAACAATAATTATGGGCTTATGGCCACATATGAATGCCTTTAAATTGCTTGAGAAATTACTCCATTTAGTACTGGGTTCCCTTGTTTAGAAGTTAGAACCGTTTAAGAACAAAGTTAATAAATTCAATTCTCAAATTGAAAATTTTATTAAATTTTATAAGTAAAAATATTAGCCTGCTGCTGCAGATGAAGCCACTCTCACCTACCCTGCCGATCATAATAAATAAGGATATTGCATTTATTATTAGAAAGAGAGAGAGAGAGAGGGAAGGCAAACAAAAATGCAAACTTGATTTATTAGAGCCAATTAAAATATTTTGCCTTGATAGGTGGTAACCATTTTTTATGGGCAATGGAGATTGGAGGGGCCCCATTTTTTCTCTTGGTAGTTGATTGTTGGTTTGCATAAGCCATAAGGCTTTTGGTGGAGACCATGTGTTAGTTTATGGGTAAAAGTGTCCATGTGCGACTTTCTATTATTCAAGGACCTACTTAACAAAATGGAATTAGTTACCTTGAAAAGGAGTTTAGGCATAAATCGTTGCAATTAGCAACTTTTCATTCTAAAGATGCGTCTGCCAGAACGTCCTATTTCAATAAACCCAATAGGCAGTAGGCAATGATTGATTCAGATTCATAAAGGGGAAATTAGATTAAGCAATTTGTTAAATGACCCAAAATCATCTGACTTAAATTTGATGCCTGCAGCTACCTTGTCAAGGTAAATATGCCAGTAAAATCAGAGCTTAAATTAGATACAAAAACTGTTTCCCCAGCCAAGATTGGCAGTGCTTGTATATTTGCCTAATTAAAGAAGAAAATGAAGATAAAGACAAATAGTAGTCGGTTTTTCTCCTCTATGTATTCTTTTTCTTCCATTACAGAGCATACGTTGATCGTTGAATTGTTGATCAAAGAATAAAAGAGGGAAAGAGACAATGGTAATTGGTCCAATTTTGATGACAACAAACGCCACTTAAAACGGTAAAAGGATAGTTATCTACATCTCTCTTATGGAATCTTTGCAAGAAAAGCTTATAATGGGGCATATTGGAAGTTATGCAAAAGCAAAGCCTAGTCATAAATGCAAACCCAATCAACTATATATATGATGAAAATGACAAGTCAAATTTGTCTGTGGCCCGTGGCAGGAGAATTAGTCGATAGTTGAAACAAAGAAAAACTATTAGCGTGGTTTGAAAGGAAATCCGAATGACTTGCATCGATAAAGTATTCAAGAAAGGCATAAACTGTGATAGGGACTATGAAAGAGAGAGTCCATAAATAAGTTGGAATAGTTGAATTGAATATGGGAATCCCATTTTGTTCATACTAAATAAGTTTACTGTTTACACTAATGCAGCATGACAACTTTTTATTTATTTTTGATTATATATCATCCTACACAGTACGCATAAGTTAATGGCGTATATACAACTGGTTTGTAACTAAATTTACTCATTTCTACTTCCTGCCCTTTATTAAATGCTCCTATTCAATGTGCTGCTGATTTTCTCCTTCTCTTCAGCCTTCCAATTTACTCTCGCATCTTCTTTCGTACGTCCAGCGTCCTCCCTGAATTTAAATTTCACATCAGGTTGTGTTTGTTCAGAGACCCACCTCCTACGTACTGTAACTTAAATCCATTTCACACAGGTTTCTGTCATAAAGTAAAAACAGAAACCTGCAAGAACAAGAAGGAATTGAGGGAGAAAGTACACGATGCTATACATTCGTCTTAGTCACTAATTACTGCAAGTCCGGAAGAGAACTAAAATGCAGTGGCAAATCTTGCTGCTATTTGCTTTAAGTATCCCAAATATATGAACAAGAACTCTCCGTTTTTTTTTTCCTGAGCTCAAAATAATGACTCTAGCTGCATGTTTGAATTTGCTGAAATCATGACAGAAACTGTTTCCAATCAAGAGGGTGGAGTGCTAGATGTTTGGTCCAAATGGTTTAATGTCAATTTTGTGGCTGAGTGAGTACTGCCTTTAACAACCACCAAATGTTTCAAGGAGACTACCTGGAAGACGTAAATGATATTAATGATGTCTATAACTGCTCGTCTTGGGACATTAGTTGGACTTAATGTTTAGCTTGTTTATTTTCCCATCGTGTGTGACTCCAAATGTAGTGTTATTACGAAGATTAATGATAGTTTTAACTAGGTTAATCGCAACGATGTGGGATGGGCATATGTGGTTGGTTTGGAAGATTCTATTTCCGGAAAATTCTTTTATTGTCGTTTAAGGAAAGGGAGGACTTATGTACCACCAATGCCATTTCCTTCTTATTCTTTGATGAGTTACTGCTGAGTGCTCATACATAACAGCTAGGTCAGAGACTTATAGCTATTATAGGGACCATAACTCTAATCTGTCAAAATAAGACAAATACGAGAGAAAGTAAAACTCTTTGTCGTGTAGGCAAGTAATTGGCACCAATAACAAAACGAGACTTTTTTTTTTACAGCTGTAACACTTGCCACATTGATTCAGAGCCATGAATCATAATGGGGAAGAGAAGGAGTAAAAGAATTGAGAGTTTCTATCCTAGTCAGGAGCATGAGATACTCTCCCACTTAAAATGATGAGTTCCACGATGCGGTTGGTGGGGCTTTCACCCCCTCTTTAATGAAAGAATATCTCATGTTCTTGAGTAACTAAAGAACCATATGTTAGTGTGATGTGCTAGTCCATTGGCTAATTACAAATTTTTGATAAATTCTTCCAACCAATGTCTTCAATTCTTCAAAGTGTATCAATTCCCAGATACAATGATGAATTTGTTCCTCCTCTTGTCAATCAACATTCAAACCTGCCATGCTGAAGCTCCACATTAGACAAGCCTTCTCTCTCGTAGGTAACTTAGAGATTTCACCTATGATGGTGACTCCTTTATTTTTCTGATGCCATTGCCTTCTCAAGTGTCATGAACATTTGCAGCCTTCCCTAGTCTGATTCTTCGGGATATGTTGGTCCTTCCTCCTCTGATAATTGACTTTTGTGCTTGCTAGATAGTTGTTTTTTATTATTTTAGTTCTATTTCTTTGGGTACCTTTTTTCGGTTCAAAGCTTGGCTCCCTCTGGTATAAAAACATTGTATCTTTCATTTTAGTAAATAGAAAACACATAGACCATTCTTAAAATCTAAATGGTATCAGAGCGGGTTTTCTAACCCCGTCCACCGTCTGCCATCTTTGACGACCACCTTACTGCTCCTATTACTCACTCGACTTTGTTCAATGACAAAGAACATTGACGTTTTAGAGATAACAATGGATATCACTCAGGCATCTACTCAGGTAGCCAAATCGTTCAATGGTACATTCGTAATGTCCCCGTACTATCTACATCATTCCGATAACTCAAGATAACTCTATGTGAGTCAAATCTTGCATGAGAGCAACCATGGGACCTAGGCTAGGGAGATAAAGAATGCCTTGTTTGCTAAAACCAAGTTTGGAATTGCCGATGGTTCCCTTCCTATGCTAGCAGTTGGAACACCTGAACTTGCACACTGGTTAAGGTGTGACGCCATGGTAATGGCATGGCTACAAGTTGCCATCGAAAAGGATGTTAAGGGAAGCATCGCCTACGCCGATACTAGTCGAGACATATAGGCTAATCTTCAGGAGAGGCTTGGAAAAGGCAGTGACCCAAGGGCTTAAGAGTAGAGCTGTCAAAACGGGTCAGGCCCGTTGGGTTGGCCGGTCCAGCCCGCCAAAAATGGTGGGCTAGGTTTGTAGTTTTACAACCAGCCAAAATGGCGGGTTAACCCACCCCGGCCCGCCAACCCGGCGGGGCAGGGCGGGTTGGCGGGCCAACCCGCTCAAAAATAAAGACAAAAGAGAGGATTTGGGCGGGTTAACATTTTCCAGCCCGCCAAATTGACGGGCTGGCCTGCCCCGCCCCGTTTAAGGGGCGGGTTAAGGTCAAACGGGGCGGGCCAACCCGGCCCCCCCCATTTGACAGCACTACTTATGAGATCATATGCTTCATTTCTCTCTTACGTCAGGATAAGCAATCCATATCCACCTATTATACAAAGTTGAAAGCTTTATGGAATGAAGCTCACTCTGTTGCTCACATTCCAAAGTGCTGTTGTGATGAACATGATTGTCCTAGACAAAATGAACTCATCATCATGTGTGAGAAATAACATATTTATGACTTTCTTATAAGGCTAGATGATGCTTTCAACACTATAAAAACTCAAATCTTAAGTGCCAAACCATCACTTAGTCTTAGAGTTGATTACTACCTAGTGTTTGAAGATGAACAGCAACGCTTAATCTCCTATGCTCGTAAACCCACAGTTGAGGCAGCTGCGTTCCAAACACAAGGCAAAAAGGTTGACAGGGAAGGTGGAGACCCAAAAAAAAGGGGAAAGACCAAATTGCTTACACTGCCAGAAAATGAGGCATTTTGCAAAAACAATGTTATGACTTGTAGGCTACCCTCCACACTGGCGAAAAGTCTCTCATAACAACGTGGAAGAAGAGATAAAAATCATTCCTCCAATGACAATGGAAGTTGGGCAAGAGCTGATAATGTTGAAGCTGAATCTGGACCTATGTCGGGCATGGCACGGGCCCAATACAACCAACTTTTGCAACGTCTAAAGAAGGAGATCTAGAGCCCTAAAACCGAAGCTTCATCATCTTTCATTCCTGACGTCAATATCATGGTTAAACTCATTCTTGGGAAACCATGGATAATTGACACTGGGGCAAGCGAACACATTACCTGTGATGGCAATATCTTATAGGAGAAGAAGGCTAATTGAGGTTCATCAGTAAAGATTCCCAATGGTGACAGTGTTCCAGTCAAAAGCATTGGGAAAACTTCTCTTCCTAATGAAATG
>JASKGM010000014.1:13314455-13325775 GCA_034509205.1 Ceratonia siliqua
AACTACTCAAAGAATAAGATTTGGTATGCATTCTTTAGAAATTTCTATAAATTTCTTCTAAGTCCCTATATAACAAGTCTTATAGTTTTAGATTGATGAGTTGGATGGCTAGTACTCTGGAATCTCTGCCGAAAATAAAGAAGTTATCAGGTCAGTAGGTGGAATATAAACAAAATAAAATATAATTTGCAATTTACACCAACCCAACAAATCTAGAAAGGAATCTAATTCGTCATTCCCTGTTATTCAGAGCTCCTCTTGTATTGAGTGGTAAAAAGCTACTCAATCAATTAACAGTTATTCCCCAATCTCAGTTGAAAGATATTGGCCAAGCATATCTTAATTCGTCATCCCTTGCTATTCAGAGCTCTTTTTTGTGTTTCAGACAAACTGAGCATACAGCACAAAAAACAGAGAGAAACAAAGAGCTTCGACAAATAGTATCCCTTGACAAACTACTCCAGTCAATTATACAACACATAATTCTTCAGGTGGTTCAGAAAGAAATACAAAGCAAGAAACACAAAAGCTTGCTCTCTCTGTTTGGATTCTTATTTCCTTACAATCAAAATTCCAACTAACAGATACATTGAAGAATGACCACAGAGCATCAAATAGATATGCCCAAGGACTTTTTAAACTTCTCAACCTCCAAATATACTGTGGAATAAGGAAGGAACTCTGAGAAATACTCTTTGCTCAGATCATTTATTGCAACCGCAAGTTTGGGGATTTCTAAGGTTTCTTCATGGGTCAAAGTCCTTACAAACCTAGCTGGATTTCCAGCCCAAAGTTCACCTGTTGGAATTCGCCTCCCTGGAGGAACTATTGACCCAGCTTCAAGGATTGAGTGTGTCTCCACCAATGAGCCTTCCATTAGGATGGAATGCTGCCCAATAATGCACTCTGGCTCAATTGTGCAGGACCTCAAGAGGCTGTATGCACCAACTATCACAAACCTCTCTATTGAAGTCTCAGCCGGCAGACCTGATTTACCAAAGGGTGCATACACGATATAAAGCAATACATTCATTAATGATTAATCATAATTAACTCCACCTATTCAAAAAATTACGCTGATCACTAACTCCACCTAATAACAGTGAATAGATGATGGTGAAACTAAATGGAAAAGAAACACAGGAAGCTAGTGTCAGGGGAATCCAGCAAATTGCAACATAATTGATTGAGAAATTTTGTGAGGGACAATACGAAGTAGTAGGAAAAGTGTTAACTTACAATGTTAAGAAAAAAAAAACTGAATTCAAAGAGAAACTTGAATATATAATAAACCAACAACATTGGCAGATTGCAACTACTCCAGTAATGTTCATGATAGACAAGCCACAATAAAGAACCAACTTGTGATTTTAAAACAGACTGAATAGATGATAATGGCTGGAAAGTATGATAGTACAAAACAAAAGGCTAATATTCTTTTCAATACACAACACCCAAATAAACACCTCTGACTTGGGCGTCTGTTCTCTGCTGACCAAAAAGTACGGGGTCATTATTTATTAAGAATACCACCAAAGCCATCTTAAACTTAAGGCCTATGAAGTAAAATAATCAGATCAAATAGGAATTTGTATTGAAATCACCCCTCTCCCAAATGAATTATAATGCAAGAAAGAAGTTATTAACTATCTTTAAGAAGAGTCTCATGATATTAGCTCTGATAAGTGACTGAACATTATCTTAGGATACTTGTACTGTGGTGGCTCAAAGGAATAGGGAAGAATGAGGTGAGATTCAGGGACATTGATTTTATTAAAGGCCCAGCCCCACTGAGATAATTTACCAGATATATGATTAAGTACCCGCATCATGTTATTGGTTTTTTTTTTCTCCTTCTATTTATGTTTGAGACTGTGGAATATTTAAGTATACTAACAGTCTTAACACATATCTATAACGTCAAAGCAACCGGATCTATGGTAAAAAAGCTCTAGGTACCCAGCTCTAGAAGCAGGAAAATAACGGTTCTTGAGAATTGTCAATCAATGTTTTCAAATTTCAACATAGAGCGTAAACAAGATAGTAAACCTGCCTCTGGATTCCGTATAACCATTTCATTTAGAATAGAATCTATAGTTCTAGATAGTCATATGAACAAACCTATGACTATGAGAAATCTTTTTTCTTTTCTTTTTGTTTTAATTAATTATAGATTTCCCCTTCTTTCCTATTCATATAATTTTTAGGAATTTCATACATAGTCATATTAGATTAAGCGAGAATTGTCAATCAATGTTTTCAAATTTCAACATAGAGCGTAAACAAGATAGTAAACCTGCCTCTGGATTCCGTATAACCATTTCATTTAGAATAGAATCTATAGTTCTAGATAGTCATATGAACAAACCTATGACTATGAGAAATCTTTTTTCTTTTCTTTTTGTTTTAATTAATTATAGATTTCCCCTTCTTTCCTATTCATATAATTTTTAGGAATTTCATACATAGTCATATTAGATTAAGCAAATTCAGATTGCACAGTGCAGAAACAGAATTTCCTCTTTGACTTCACAATTCCCCGGCAACGAAACAAAATACAAGGGAAACGAAAAAGAAAAGCAAGTAAATGGGAGAAACCTGTGGGAGAAGACCAAGCCGCGTGAATAACACAGCGCTCCTGAACATTGGAGCAGAACCCCACAGTGATCTTGTTGAGATCACCCCGGAGGACTGAGCCTGGCCAGACAGAGGCTCCATCGTAGACGGTGACTTGGCCGGCAAGAACCACGTTAGGCGCCACGTAAGCGTCGACAGCAACTTTAGGGGCCCACTGCCCCAATGGGATTATTTTCCTCTGCCCTCTGTAGTCCCACTTCACTCGATCCGACGAAGGAGTTATCGTCTTTGTTGCCTCGGTTGCGAGAGCTCGCCCCAATAGCTGCGGTTGCAATTGGTGCTTTGCTGCGAGTGCGATTGTTAGAGCTCTTCTGGAAAAGCGAGCTAGAGTCGCCATGAGAGATAGGGGGAAGAGAGTTTGGATGATGGAGCAATACGACAATGATGGAACCGGGAATGTGTTTGTGGGCTTGAAGGATTAATCAGCTACATGGGCCATTAGCCCAATCAAAGCCTGGGATTGAAAAACCCAATTGGTACCCCAGGCCGGCCCAACAGAGCTCTATAACACCGTTTAAAGTGAACATTGTGGGTAGCTAATATCTATTATTCATTGATTTCGACTGCAACTTAAAAACTTGTTTTTTTTAAATCCAACGGGCTCCAAACTATTTAAGTTGAGATGACATGTGTTTAATATATTATAAAGAGTAAATTAGTTTCGAGATTTCCAGCATTTAGCTTTTATTGCATAAGCCTCTCATCTAATTTAAAACTTTTTTACAACTTCTCTTAAAACTTGCAAGTGGTGGAGCTTTGAGTTCCTTGTTCCATTAGGTTGAAAAGTTGGTTCACTTCTCAATTAAAACTTGCAAGTGAAATTCTAATTAGAATCAAATTAAAAAAAAATTTGAACAACAACGGAAGATTGGACATATTCAATCACCACAAACTTAATTTGGTCCCATAAAATTTTTTGATTATGTTTAACTCATCATTCCAAAAGCATTAAAATATAAGAATTGTCTCAACTTTATGTATAATATTTAATTACTCAACCCTGACTTTCAATACCTGACTCTTGAGTTGAGTAATTAAGAGGCATAATTTCATTAATTGAACATCTTATCCTTCTTTTATGAGTGACAAGATGCTATAAATTATTCTCCATACATTAATTGATACATGTCCCATATTTGAATTATAAAACAGGAACCCAGCAACAGAAGCCAAATGTGGAGGTAGCCAGTAGTGATAACCTTTTTCACCCATCAAGTTTTCATAACCACAACACTGACGAAGTTATTAGCTATACTTGTTTTAACGTTGAGCTCCGTCTTCAACATTCCTGCAATTCAATCATTTGAGGTTATATATGAAGACAGTGCATGTACAGTTATGGCGATTTCAATCACAAGCTAGGCTTACCTTTGAAATTCTTCGGATGCCCATACTTGCGAAGCTCTGCAACTCCCACTGCCATCTTCCAATACATTCAACTTCAATTTTTAAATACATAGAATATCAAATGTCAGATCACTAGAATTGAATAAGCTCAAGAAAGAAAAGCAAGTGTTTCGATCAGAGGCTCACTGTTTTCCGAAGAAGACTATTCTCTTCCTGCAGCGCTCTAATCTGCATCCAAACAAACCAATATTAACCTTTCTTCATTCATATATATATATATATATATAGTTTCTCAGTGATCAGTTTTCCTACCCTTCTTTTAAGCGAGTTCATGCTCTCGGCAATGACGCGTCTCTGTCCAGCAAAGACAAATGAGGTCAAGTTAGATACAAGGCTACAGCCTGTTTCATTTTCTATGTTAAGTCTAATTAATTGGGTTATAGTTTTACCTTTTTAGTGCGAATTCGTTGAACTCCAGTCGTCAACTGTCGCTCTAGTTGTTTCAATTCTTTCATGCCCAATGCTGACAGATCCTCTCCTGCTAAATGCCTTATAAAAAGAAACCACACTTAGATAAGCTTATGATATATTAAGATGACAATGGCTATATAGCTGTGATGATATATATATAAATATATATGAACTAGTTGCCTCCAAACATACTTTATTCTCTCCTCCAAGTTGCCTATTGATCTCCTTAACTCATCAATTTCAGTCCTCCTAGTCTTTCAACACCATAAAACATTCATCACATCAAGTTAATAAACATATAAAAGGTGAAAATGCAAAACCCAAGTACTTGACCCATTTGCATCAAGGTTTAAATGAAGTCCAATACGGACTATAATGACACAATATTTTGCAATATACCATAACCTGAGATGTTAAGCTCCTTAGATATTAGAGATGAGAAAACCATTCAGATTTTAGGAGTTGGTGATAGCAATAAAAACTCAGATGAGCTTCTAATATATGTAATTATGTATGAGCTAGAAAGGATGGAAATAGCATTTTGCTGTCATATTTTGACACAGTTATGACATTTGTTCAATGCATGTACAAACGTAATAAAATAAAAAAATTAATTTTTTGGCTCAAATACACATGTTAAAATAGAAAACAAATTTAACTTGAACATGGGTTGTCATTTTTTCATATATATTTTTTTAAATTATATTCATTTTTGATAGCCCATATTTCAACTCCTTTATCTCTCTCTTTTCACTTTTTCCTCGAACTTTTCTTACTATATCACATCTCTGTTTCTACTTTTCTTATGAAATCGTTTGATATTTCTATTTTTTTCATTCTATAATTTATACTTTTTATCATTTTTTTAAAATATAAATCTATTTATAATTATATTTATGTTATTATATATATATTAAATATTTATACAGACATCCGGTTATATTTTATATATTTTTAAAATTTTCAAACTCTCTCATATTTTTTATTTTTTATCAGGAATAGCCCATAAACGACCTTATCATACTATAAAAACAGCTAGCTATAAGCCTATATCATATTATATAATTCTTGATAATAATGAATTCTGACAAGGAATTAAAGAGGGAAAAAAAAGAAAAGAATATATACCTCCATAATTCTGAAGCCATAGATACTTGACTGGGGTAGTCCTACTTGACAACGATACTTATAGATGGTCCTATGAATGCTGCACCAATCAATTTATAGACATAATTGTTGCAGAAACAGGAGAATGAGATATATATATATATATATAGATAGGATAGGCATGAAATGGAAATAATTACTCGTGGCTAGCAAAATGGAAAGGCCTTCCAGAGGGAGAGAAGACGACAAGGGCGACCTCAACATCGCAAAGGATGGAGAGCTCAATGGCCTTTTTGATGAGCCCATTTCTCCTCTTCGAGAAGGTCACCTGCCTTCTGCTTGGGTTCTCAATTCTCTTCAGCTCCACTTTCCCTCTTCCCATAATTCCTATGTTCACTCTGAGTTTGGACTATGGGAAACTGCCGTTATATATATATGGATCCTTCTAATATTATATATATTTGATCCATGCAAATAAACAAATAAATAAATGTTAGGGGATGAATCAGAGTTTGACACGTTAAGGTTGCACTGCATTACCATACTTTAGCGCAAAAGACGTCCTGACTCTCCCTGACGCGACCTCACTACCAATCTTCTTTTGAATTCACCTGTCTCACTCATTATTATCAAGACCTTCTCGTTATATTAACATACATGTTTATGATAATTCTTTTGAATTTGATATTAAAAAAAAAGGTTAAATGAATCCAATCATCGTCACGTTGACAGGATCATAATTATTAGTCATATTTTTAAAAAAAATATATTTTTATAAAAAAAATAAAAAATAAATACAATCATAATCATTTAATTTAATTTGTTCTATTACATTATAATATAATAAAATTTAATATGATAATATTCGAATTCGATTAAATGATATACCTTATTCAAGGAAACACTTCAAGGTATATGTTGTCTTAGTTTAATTTTTTTTATAATACTAAGAATTAAACATTTGTTTAATAAATATTTTTAAAAAATTTAATGTGTATACTAAAAAGTGACATATTTTTGTCTTATAGAATTCTTTTGAAGTAACTTTATTACATAAATAAAATATAACTAAATGTTGCAGAAATATATTTTATATTAAATTATTAACTAATAAATTTAAAAATATTCCCCCCAATCTTGATGATAATTGGAGGATGACCAAGAGTCCTGATGAAGTTGAAAGTCGAAACCGACCAATTGAGTGGCGACAAAAAATGAACAGAGGGATTCGTCAATCGTTTGTCAAAGCAAACATAATTGTCACACCCTTTTGTGATAGATAAACTACACCACCATTTTAATTTGTCCTGGCCACTTTTGGGAAAGTTTGAGGGACACGTGTCTATTTATCATCCGCTAGAGAAGCAACAATTTTTTTCTTCCATTTTGAAATACATAGCATTATGCTAGTTTATTTTTCTCTCAAAAAAAAGTTTGGATTGATTTGTATTATGAAATTATGTCAATTTACACTCTGGTTCAACTGTTGTCTCCGAAATTTAACTAATTTCATAAAGGAATTCCCAAATAGGAAGGGGGTTTAAAAACAAATATCACCCATAAAAAAATCATGTGATGTAAATTTAAATAGGCGTGTTCAACCATCCAAACCAACTCAAAATAATGATAAAATTGAATCAAATTATTATTTAACGATTTAGTTTGATATTTTTATTCAAATCACAGTTTAAACCAAACCGAATTGCATATTTAAAAAGAATACTTACCTACTTCCATATTACCCACATCTTTTAGTTTTCTTTGTGCCCAAACGCCTATTTTCTTTACCCTACAACTTAAACTCGCTCGTTTTCTTCTCCTTGCAACCCAAACTCTTCTTTAGGTTTGGAAGTAAGATGACCTGCGACAATTCCAACCACCATCAAAGAGTCACCGCCGCGCTATCGACTAACCTGCTAGTGTCACCATTGAAAACCCACAACGCTTACTGCCTTCTCCACTTGTTGTTGATTTGCAACCATTTCAAGTAAGGAAAACATTTCCTTTTCCTTTCGAACCAAATCAATAAACTGAACTGATTATTATCGTTTTGGTTTAGTTCAATTCTTGCCTTCAAAATTCCCTCAAAACGAACCATATGATTATGATCAATTCAATTTGCGATTTTTTTTTTCAAACTGAACTAAATTGCACTACAAACATCCCTAATTGTAAATAAAAAAAGAAAGATATTTTGTTGGTTTTATTCAAATGAGTACATATTCTAGTGCTGTAGTTAGACACTAAAACATTGAGGTCCTACTTTATAACTAAAACTTCAACTAAGCGGGCGCATATCTTAAACCAAAATTCTACTACGTCCTCTAAAAGGAAGGTGCATCACAGTCATAAGGAAATTTGAGCAACATAAATAATGCCAACATTGAAATTAGGCCCACTATCTGTGTTTAGGCAAAAAAGCATAAACCACTACGCAACTAATACCATTCCACTCCTTTCTTCATTTCGTGTTATTTTGGGAACGATCAAGTGGTGCATGTACACTTGAAAGGGAAAAGTAAAATGAAAGAGAATGAGAAAGACCATGTAGATGATGTCATCAACCACCCTGTCTTTTCCTGCTATCAGAATTCTGAAGCAACACTCCACCCCAATCCAACATTTCCTTTCACCTTTTACACACACCAATTAACACAATGCTTCAACACATTTACCACAAACAATTACTCTAAAAGAAGCAGAGGTGGGGTTCACTAGTTAAGCACATAGGTTTTCCTCTAACCCCACCACATTTACCACAATCACTCATCCCATTTCACGCCCTATTCAAGTAATATAGATGGATCGCCATTTCGTAGTAATCAAATCAAAAGTTTGTCAAAGATGCCACAATTATCACACCCTTTTCAATAGATAAACCACAGGACTATTTTCGGCCCTTTTGGGAATTCTTGCGGGATACGTGTCCATTTTTCCTCCGCTGGAGAAACAGAAAAGTTTTCCCACTCTCAAAATACATTGTTGGTGTATCCTCCACGGGTTTGGATATTGTTAAATATAATTAAACCAAAAAAGTTAAGATACTTTCACCGTTGGTTCTTCATAGTTCATATGAATAGATATTCTGGTGTTGTATTTAGATTCCAAAACGTTGACTACAACAGAAGAATACCATTATGATTCATGGAGATTCTACTTCATAACTAGTACATCTTAAGTTGAATTTAGCAGAAGCATATTTTAAACCAAAAATTTATGTCCCACAAAAGAAAAGTGCATCACAGTCACACCTAGATCATCTAGAAAGAAATTTCAGCAGCATAAATCCCAGAATTGAAATTTAACCCGCTGTCTTAAAAGCAAAAAAGCATAAACCACTAAGCAATATCATTCGAATCCTTTCTCGTTTATTATTATTATTATTTTTTGGTTTCGTCGGGGGATTTGGGGAAGATGAGTTTTGCAGTGTTCGTTCCTCCTTCAAAGGGAAAATAAAATTAAAGCAGCGAACATTAACAGAAAGGACTAGCATCCAAATCCAACAAACAAACAAACCCTCCTTCCATTGAGATGAAGGAGGAGTGACAAGAGTAGCAGATTGATGATATGTGATCATAATAGTTTATACCAAATAGCAGATGCAGTAAATTAGCCAGTGTAAATATGAACGCCGATGGCGATGAGAAAGATGGTGATGAGGCCGAAGTAGATGATGGCATGAACCAGAATGGAAGCGCCACTAGTATGCATGTTCCCGAACTCAACCACCCTGCCTCTTCCGGGTACTTGAAACAACAGCCCTGGGCTCAACAGTACAAACAGCACCACTGCTATGATCACTGGACCCCAATCCGCCATTTGCTTTCAACCTTTTACACACACCAACAGAATGATTCAGGGGATTTAGCAGAAAAGAAACTTTGGGAAGGATCTTAGAAGCAGAAGTGGGGCTAAGTTCAGTAATTAAGGAGATTTGAGGTTGGAGACACAAATCGACAAGTACATGGATTGTTTGGACGGAGACGGAAGCTTCTCGTGACGCGTAAGGGAGTACTGCTTCCCTAAACGTGTCACCGTTTTGTTTCTCTCATCTTAACGGCTCTCATTCTCACCAACACTCCCACTATCGGGACACGGTTCCCAATTCTGAAAACCATTTTGGAATTTGCAACTTCATTTCTTAATCAACGGTTCAATTTCCAATACAAGTCAATAGGGCTGTGGACTGGCCCCAGCTGAGCCCGTTTGGGACAGTTTTGCTTGATAGAAACTGTCTTTTTTTAAAAAAATATGATTATTTACAAAATGAATATTTAAGAAGGCTTATTTTTAAAAGCGTTTTTTTTAAATAAGCAAAAAAATTTTGCTTTTCAAGAAAATAAAATTGATGCTTAAAAAATAAATAGTTTTTATAAAAAAAAAGAGATTAAAAATTCAAACATTTATATTCCTATAATTTTTCAATAATTAACAATACATTTTTTATATTTACATTTCACCTTCTATTATCGATATGCTCATCTCTCTCCATTATTGATCTAGTATACTTAGTGATCTGAATTTTTAACTCTTTTGTCGCAATAATTTTGTAGGTCTGGTTCTTTGATGGGTGCTTTTGAACTTTGATTTTGCTTCTACCAATGGGTAGTTCGTTGTTATTGGTTTGAGCTTGCTTTAAGCGCTATCGTTAAGACACGTTGAGAACCACTTCTTCTTGTTGTGAGTATAAATACCCCCAATAGCAACTAACTGAAAGTTAACAAGAAAAGGTAACTAAGTCAATTAGCATAACTAAAAGACAATAGAAACCATGGACAAAGACCAAACTTGGGCATAAAGCACAACATAAAGCAAAACGTCCCATTTTGGATAAATACTTGCATCAACAATTACCCACTCCACAAACTTGACACAGGCAAATATTGCTGAACATATTCATTAAAGAGCTTGGGATGCTTCTTCCTAACTTCCACAGTTGGTAACCACAGGGAAGATGATTTCGAATTGTGGTTGTCTTGAACTAGAAATTTGTAGTACCCACCTCTCTTAGTTGACACAAACTGATCCTCCATATAGTTTTGGTTTCATTCCCAACTTGTGAGGCTATTGTTGGCTGTGCTTGCAATTCAGAAGTTGCTCCCTGAATACCCGGCACTGCTGGCTCTTGGTTGCCTCCTTTAAACTCATTAATGTCCTCTACATTGAATATAGGACTAATGTGTAATTCAGTTGGTAGATCAATCACATAGGCATTTGGTCCAAGCTTTTTAAGCACGTAAAACGGTCCCGCACATCTAAGATGTAACTTGGTGACTTCGCCAGCTGGGAGACGTTCAGGTTTAAGCCTTATGAGGACTTAATCTCCCTCATTGAAGTGCCTGTCTCTCCTTCCTACATTGGCCATGTAAGTATAGGAGTCAGTACTCAAAGATCAATAACGTCCTACCTCATCATGAATAGCCTACATGTATTCTGTAAACTCAATAGCAGAGTCGTAGAGCTTGCTTGGCATAGGTACTGCTTGAAGATCCAGATGAGTGTGGGGCCGATGTCTATAAACAAATTCAAACGGGGTATGTCCCGTGGACCTGTTAACTGAATTATTGAAGCAAATTCAGCCTGAGGTAACACTATATCCTAACTGCCAAAATAGTTGGCCACTAAACATTTAAGGAGATCACCTAGACTTTTGTTAACCACTTTTGTTTGCCCATTGGTTTGAGAATGGAAAACACTGTAGAACTTCAGTCTTGTACCCCATCTTTGCCCACAACCTCTTTTAGAAGTATCTGATAAA
>JASKGM010000014.1:13325875-13339010 GCA_034509205.1 Ceratonia siliqua
AAAATCTATCCACTGCCACCATTATGGAATCATAGGGCTTGGAGGTTTTGGGTAAGCCTAGGCCAAAGTCCATGCTCAAATTTTGCCAAGGTTTTTCACGTATAGGTAGATGAGTGTAGAGATCGGGTGCTTTTGTAACTCCCCTGTTTAGTTGGCAAGTTCTACAGCAATCCACCATATGATACATAGTCTTTATCATTTTAGGCTAGAAAAATCTGTTCTAAACCAAGGCATATGTTTTATCGCGTCCAAAATGGCCTGCGAGACCTCCCCCATGTCACTGCAGGATTACAAATTCCCTCAATGAACCCTATGGTAAACACAACCTAGTACCCTTGAATAAGTACTTGTCCTTCACAGTATATTCATTATTAGGGTTAGCTAGGTTAAGAGCTAAGTTCTCCCATATCTTTTGGAAATCATCATCCATAGCATAATGGTCTTTGATACTTTCGAACCCCATTGAATTGATAGTAACCAAATATAACAAGTGAGGTCGATGGCTTAATGTGTCTGCAACCTTATTCTCTACCTCAGCCCTGTGCTTGATAATGAAATCAAATTGTTAGATGTAATCTAGCCATCGAGCGTGTTTAGAGCTCAATTTATTTTGAGAGTTCAAGTGCTCAAAGAATTATGATAAGTGAAAAAGATAAACTCTCTATGTAATAGATAAGGTCGCCAGTGTTTCAAAGTCTGAACTAATGCGTAGAATTCCATATCATAAGCCGAATACCATCATCTGCTCTCATTCAACTTCTTGCTAAAGAAAGCTATGGGGTACCCCTTCTGACTTTGGACTCTGCCAATGCCAAACTGAGAAGCATCGCATGCTACTTCAAATATTTTTGAGAAGTATGGTAACTTGAGAATATGTGTCTCACCCATCTTACATTTAACTTCTTTAAAGGCCTGTGATGCTGCCATGGTCAACACAAATTGGTTTCCTTTCAAGCACTCTGTAATAGGTGTCATAAGTGTGCTAAACATACCAATATCTAAAGTACCGGCCACTATTGGATGCCTTCCACCTTACTATGGTCAACCTCTGCTCCCTTGTTCAAAATGATGAAGCTAAGGAAGTATGTTCTCAGTTTCATGAAAGAGTATTTACGTCTGTTGATGTACAAATGTTCAACCTGGAGAGTTGTCAGGACGCGTTCAATGCGAAATAGATGTTCTTGCTCTAGTTTACTATAGATGAGAATTTTATAGAAGGAAACGACAACAAACTTGCCTATGAACGATTGGAGCACTTATGTCATAACACGGATGAATTTGCTTGGTGAATGGCATCACAAGCCATTCATACAATCCATCCATTGTCTTAAATGCAATTTTCCATTCGTCCCCAGGACGTATTCAAATTTTATGGTATCCAATGCGTAAGTCCAGCTTTGTAAAAATGGTGGCTCTATTCAAGAGGTCTAACATGTCATCTAATCTTGGAATGGAGAAACGATATTAGATGGTAATTTTATTGATTTCTCGGCTATCAACACACATTCACCAGCTATTGTCCTTCTTTGTTGTCAATAATACTGTGACTGAATAAGGGCTTAGAATTTCTCTAATAAAGCCTCTATTCAATAATTGTTGCACTTGATGGGTTATTTTTGCATGTTCAGCATGACTCGACCTATAATGAGGAAAGTTGGGAAGGGTAGCTCCTGGCTGAAGATCAATGGCATGTTGTATTTGTCTCATGGGAGGGAGATGGTTTGGTACTTCGGCCATGAAGTCCTGAAACCGAGTAAGTCTCTTCTAGATTTTGCTAATATTCTTCAAATTAGGAAACTAGACTTCTTGGTGGCGTCTAGATCGTCCACTTCGTTTATCTCACCCTCCTGTTTTTCTTCAATCTCAGGTGGGTTTTCTTGTTCAAAAGGTGTGAGTTCCTTTTCACTGACATACGCTAATTTCTTGTCCTTGGTTGGATAAACAACCTGGTAATGACCATAACCCTTGCACTTGAAACACTGGGGCCCATCCCCTGAGCTGCTCGTGTCTCCTCAACTACTGGACTTACTCTGATATGTTTACTGAGTAGCCGCGGAGAAGTTCTTATTAGCTTTGCTATCTATTACCTAATTACTCCTTGCAATTGGGTGATTCAGCTCTACGCGCAAGCTAGTAAACTTCATTCACATGAATTAACTTAGCTGTCAACATCTCTCTCCTGATTTCAGAGCGTAAGCCTATGCAATAACATGTGGGGCATTGTTGTTCAGATTTAGTAACCCGACTGCACACTGTGAGCTCGTGAAACCGCTCAGTATATTCTTCCACTGTAAGTGATCCTTGTCTAAGTTGAAACATGTCTTCAAACATCATCTGCTTATACTCAACTGGAAAATACTTATTTTTTAATCTTTCTTTCATTCTCCCCAGTCAGTAACTTCTGGTTTGTTAGTGCATATCAGCTGTTCTTCTACACTGCTCCACCAGGCCCTTGCTGAGCTCGAGTTTGATCCGCACATATCTCACATTTTGATCCTCTGACACCGCAAACCACTCTAAGTAATCATCAAAAAATGTTAACCAATCCTCGAAGGCATTTGGATCAAGTTTGTCGTTGAAATCTAGAACCTCCACTTTCATTCTGGTTAACTCATCCATGGTTGCTCCCTGCATTCCCCGAGGTCTATAAGACTCTCTTCGTTTGCCATTATCTTCTACCTTCAGATCCAATTGATAACTCCTCCTTACCCTCTAGTCATCCTCCACTCTTTTGACTTTGAAAAACTTCCTTCTACTTCGACTTCTTCATAACTCTGAGCCTCTGATTCATGTGTTCTAACATACTCGCCATTTGAGAAATCTAATGATGGATACTCGTTTGTTCTTATTCTAGGTCATCTGTTGGTGGATGCGACGATGTGCTTCTGGTCACGGGAATGCTGAAGATATGATACCAAAATGGTGCCACAAGCTAACACAAACAAAACACAAATAGAAATCAACTAGAAATGACCTTGATACTATATTACTAATAGAAGGATAGCAGCTGAAAACCCAGCATCTCACTGAATTAACAAGCTTAGATACAGAATCTCTTTGTAGTAGGAAAACACTTCCTAGTTTAACTCACTTTTTCAAACTGACTTCAAAATACCCAATTGAAAAGTATAAATACTCCCAATAACAACTAATTGAAAGTTAACAAGAAAAGGTAACTAAGTCAACCATCATAACTAAAAAACAATAGAAACCATGAACAAAGACAGAACTTGGGCATAAAGCATGCCATAAAGCAAAACGCCCCATTTCGAATAAATACTTGCATCAAGGGGCTTCGAAGTGATGGGAGGGGGAAAAGACTCTCCATTTTTTTTATAATTTTAATAAAAAATTAAAAACATGATAATGTTTTTTAAAATTAAAAACATAAATTACATTTAAGCATAACAGTATAACACCAATTATTCAAATGCGCACATTTATTTTGTTTAGTAAAATTACTTTTGCGTAATTATATCTAAACATCAAATACTTATTTTTTATTATAAAAAAAATACTTTTACTTGAAATACATGCTCAAGAGTACAATCTCGTCTTAGTTTAGACTTAGACGACCTGAATGTAATTTAAGCTGTTATATTACTGGCCCATATAAGCCTTATGCCAACCTATTGGAGCAGCCTTAATTATAATTTTATAAAAAAAAATTGTAAAAAGCATAATAATAATAATGATAAATGAAATGATTTTACTTCATATAATGATACAATTAAACAAGAAAAAATATCAAACATTTAAACAAATAATTATTCAAGACTCCAAGTTCATACATTTACTAATAAAAATTTAAAAACAAACAAATTATTAAGTATTATAAAATTCTTAATTGAAAATAATTTTACTTAAAATATATAAATGATTTGACTAAATAAATTAAAAAAATTATATGAACAATTTGAATATTGTTGACATGCAATGAGAAGCCTTATTACAATTTTTCCTTTTATTTAAATGATAGCTTTAATATAAATTGAACTTGATGTTTCTATTTAGAAACTTGATTCATTTAACATTAATACAAAAATTAAATATGTAGTAAATTTTTCATCATTATATAATGTCTTAAAATATGAATTTATAAATAAATTATTTTTGTTATTCCATAAAAAAATAATTACTAATTGATAAAGTGGCTTCACCAGCATAAAGTGCAATTTTAATTATGAACTCCCACAGAAGGTATAAATTAAAATAGCTATTTTGGATATCAAACTTGGGACCTAGCTTAGCAAGGCACAACGCTCTAACCAACTGAGCTAATGGACTAGATGATTATAATCTTTTGTTTTTGATATTTTATATTAAAATTTTTAACTTTTGTTGGTTGGGTCGACAGGCTAGTCAAGCTAATCTAAACTGACCCAATTTGGGTCGCTGGCCCGATCGAGTAGGATAAAAAAAAGCCCAAGTTTTTTTGGGCTGCCATTTATGAGTTATATTCCTATTTATTTTCAGTATAATACTAGTCAGTCCGTTAAGTTATATATATATATTTCAATTTTTAATTTTTTTGTAATTAATATTTTCATAAAATTATTTAACAACTATATTTAATTATCATTAAATTATACCAATGTTTTAATGCACAAATTATATAAAAAATTCATCAACGTTCTAATCATATAACATAAATTACTACAACAGTTTGAAACATGTAAAACTAGAAATGTAAAATAATTACATCAAAGATATGGTTGAGACTTGAGAGGATGGTCGAGTGAGAAAGACGACAATAGAGAAAGAGAGAAAAAGAATCAGATGATGGTTGTAGAATTGATTTTTTTTTATCTCAAATTTTTTTTTTTACTTGGTAGGTTGGCCCAATCTAACCTTAGATAACTCACCAACTGGGTGAGACCGACCTATTTTAAATATGAGTTATTATTTTAACAACTCAACTCAACTTATATTTCAGTTTAAATGGGCCAACCTTATAGACCAAACCCATTTGACATGTTTACAAGTCGATTTAGCATTTTGTTTGGGCTGCCTTTTACTGTATTATACTTGCCTCTAGTGAAAATCAATTATGGGGCCCAATTTGCAGATAAATGAGTGCAATGGAAATCCAATATTATTATGACCCAAAAAAATAAAGTCCAACTTCATACACCATCACCATCTTAGGCGCTGCTTCTTCAATTATGCCAAATCACATAACAGTATAACACCAATTATTCAAGGACAAAGATACCCAAGCACATATATAGTGCTCTCGTCGCACCCTATTGCTATCTCACAATGAGTGAGTCCCACTCACTTAAAAGTGGGTAGATCCCACTCATGTAAGTGGCCCCTCTCACATTATGTGAAAGAGTGTCGCACCCTATTTAGCGCAACGAGACGTACAGACATTTTCTCTAAGATCCTCATACACACAAAATAATAAAGAATTTTAACATAATTCCTAATTTAAATTATCTCAATCCATGTACCCATTCACAAAATCCATTATCAAAGCAACAATTACACTCCACATTGTAAATTGCAATCCATTACATCTACATCTACCCACTCATTTTTTTTAATAAAGTTACATTTAAATTATAATTTTGCTCAAATAAAAACGTTTTAATTTTTATCATAATTTTTAATTAAAAAATTTATCCTTGTGATACTTTTTAAAAATTGAGTTTCAAAAGTGAAATGAATCAGGGGATAAATGTCTATCCCTGTTAAAAAAGTCTAACTGATTCCTAAATATATAAAAGGTCACAATTGTAATTTGGATATTATTTTTTAAGTTTATTTTAACAATAAACATCCTTTTTTGAATATTTAAATTATTTATTAAAAAAGGGGTAAGTTTATGGATTTTAAATACTTTAAAAAAATACACACATATTAAACACTATTTATATTTAAAATTTCAAAAAATTGGAGGATTGAAGTTCAGCCACGCATGACAAATTTACCGTGCGTCTCGTGAATTTGGAGTAATTTCGGACAAAGGATAGATGACGTGGGCGACTGTTATTGGCTCCATACAAATCGCTTTGAATTTCTCATAACGCTTTTCTCATGTTTCCATTCCCCGCGCTCGCTCTCTTTCTCTCATCTTTCCCGCTCGCTGGCCGGTCTTCCCCGGGAATCCTATTTTCCGATAAGATTCCCGGCCACTACTGTTTCATTCTCCGGAAATATTCCTACTGTTCCTTTTCCGATTGACTGTTCGCACTTTTCAAGTTAAAAATGTTTCCATTATTTTTTTTCATGATGGAGCTTTAGTCTCTACCTTCGGTACAGAAACTGAGGATCATAGTATTTATTAGGTAAGTATCATGATTTTGGGTTAGCTCGGAAATTTATTTATAATTACGGCTCCGTTTTAGGAATGAGTACGAAGAAATTGTACCATGATCGATAAAAATGGCTCTATAAAAACAGACCAAAATTTCCTTGTTTTTTGGGGCGGGAAATTCATCTGGGACTATTTTCGGGGTGCTCTATGGGAAGATAAGGAGGAAGGAACGACGAAGAAAGACAATTTTTTTTTCACGATACTCTGTTGCTTTGGTTGCAGTGCTTGGACCCAATAGTGTTGATAATTAGCGAAGATGTCAAGTCAAGGCAGTTCCTCTCGAAGGAGTCTGCCCTTGACGAATCTGCCCACGCAAGGAAAGAAGAAAATCTCCGAGAATGGAGTTCCTGAGTCTATTGCTCGAAAATCTATCTCTTTGCGCCCAAAGTATGTTCCTGAGTTATTCGTTATTCGGAAGACTTAGCAATTTTTATTGTTCAATTTTGGTATTCGGTGTAGTCTTTGACTCTATGCTTGTGGTTCTGCGAAGGGATGGCCCACGTTGAATTGATCTTCTATGTTTTCTTAATTGTTGATTCCGATTATTTTCCCTCCCCTCTTGTTTCTCTCTGTTTGGCAGGGTATGTACAGGAATCGAAATTCTATTTTTTTTTTAACGCACATGACTCTGTCAAATTGTGTTTATTTATTTTTTTTGCACAAACAGTTATAATTTTTTTACACGCTTTTATCTTTTTATAAATTTTTTTAATCATAATTGTTTGTTAATAAATAAAAAAGCACGATTAATTGACATAAAGTCATATCGTATTATACATCTTATTATATGTTTTTTTTTTTTTTAATATTAAAAGGACAAAGTAAATTTTTTTTTTTTTACTTTGCCGTATATGACAAAGATATAAAGAAGTGAGAGTATAGGCTACACATGATGATTCTTTTATTAAATTTTTTATTATTAAGTTAATTTTGTGTCTTGGATTTGCATTGGATCCAATTGTACATGTTCTAATTAGGTAGATCTTGGTCATATGGGATCTATTAGATTTTTTTTTTAAATGTCACCTCAAAAATTGTACTATAAAAAAATTAAAAAAAAAGAGTGATTGAATCCTGAATGTCCAATATGCTTTAGATGATCATGATTCAATTGGATTCTCATGAAATTGATCCGAATGCCTTGAATTCATAGATCAGACGGTACGATGTGGCTCTACAAAGCCTTGTCTAATCGATTGGTCTACAATGATGTAAATAAAGGTCTTATTTTTTTTACTGGTTTTGGGTCAGACTACACACACATCACTTTCCAAGAACTCTTACCAAGCTGATATTACAGAGTAATATTTCATACTAATAAGACTCCTTGTTTCCTTTGAGGTGCTTGAGCTAAGTACCCAGAGATTTGGGATGTACTTCTGCCTTGTTGTTACAGAGATATATGATCAAGTAATGCTATCTAAATAGGATCTTGCATATCCTGGGATCACATATTTTATGACAAAACAGTTGTTGACTAACAGCTTGAGCGGAGATGCTTGAACAGTTGAACGCATTTCACCTTGAAAAGAGGCTCAGAATAAAAGAAGTTGGTACAATGAAAGCATTCAAATAGGTTAACTTTATGCACATTTGTGACAGCTCCTGCCCACGTATATTAGCAGATGACTCAATGAAGGTTTAATTAATTTAAATCATGCGATGATACCTTTGTTTGTTTTTGGACTTGGATCAGGGGATTAACGGGAGAGAGAACAGTAAAATCGCTTCGTCTTTCAAAGGCCTTGACAGTACCCGAAACAACAACTGTGTATGAAGCTTGCCATCGGATGGCTGCCCGTAAAGTTGATGCTCTACTACTAACTGATTCTAATGCTTTACTTTGTGGAATCCTTACGGGCAAGGTATGACCCGCCTTCTTCTTCTTCTTTTAATAATAACAAGAAAAAGAAAAGTTTGGATCTTTACCTATTTATCAGTTTTAACATGCATAACTTACTATATTTTTTGCGGTTAAAGGATATAGCAAAAAGAGTTATTGCCCGTGAGATTAATCTTGAAGACACACTTGTTTCCAAGGTTATGACAAGGAATCCGACATTTGTCCTTTCTGACACTCTTGCTGTGGAAGCCCTTCAAAAGATGGTGCAAGGTTGGTAGTATACAGAGAGATACGAACACCTTTTTGTGCTAGTTGCTATTCTGTTTCTTGCCTTTTGAATACATGGCTGATATATGTCACAGGGAAATTTAGGCATTTACCTGTGGTGAAAAATGGAGAAGTTGTTGCTTTACTTGACATAGAAAAGTGTCTGTATGATGCTATTGCTCGAATGGAAAGGGCATCTGAGAAAGGAAAAGCAATCGCAGCAGCTGTTGAAGGTGTCGAAAGACACTGGGGGAAATCTACTTCTGGTTTGTCGAGTATTCCCCTTTTGCATTTCTAGCACTTTAATTTCTGTTTAGAGTGGCATACTTGCACATGTCATGGTTGCAGTCAGGTTCTCAGTAGCTACTGAGTACTGACTATATTTTTTTTCATGTTAATTTGGTGATTGAGCAGGCACCAATACATTCATTGAGACTCTTCGGGAGAAGATATTCAGGCCCTCATTGTCGACAATTATTTCTGAGAATTTAAAGTAGGTAATACCTTTTTTTGTTTGAATTGGAGAGAATGTTACGTCCATTAATATGTATGCATGCTTGGAATTACCATCCTATTTCTTTTAACGGTTAGTAGTACTTTTCAGGCTTGTAATAGTTTCACCAACAGAATCAGTCTTGACAACAACAAAGAAGATGCTTAAAATTTGTGCAAGCTCTGCAGTCGTAATGGTTGATGACAAACCTCGAGGCATCCTTACGTAATTATTCAGCCATTGAAATTGCCATCCATCCTCCTTTTTGTGTTTATTTTTCTTCTTTAATAGCTACAGTTTGACTTATTGTACCGGCTTCCCAATTTCAAAATGTTTGATCTTTATTGTCATTTTGTATCCTTTGATTAATTTTAATGGAATATATCTGCATGAAATTCCAGTTCGAAGGATATTTTGATGCGGGTAATCGCACAAAATCTTCCCCCAGGGTCAACTTCTGTTGAGAGGGTAATTTTTCCTTTCATTTGTTCGGTTTTTGAGTGGACTACTTACTGTTGTCAGCCTTTTCCATTGTTAGATATTGTAACATCTAATAATGTTTAGGACCATGTCTGCCTTACCAATTAGTGGAAGAAAAAGTGGCCATTCTGAGTGTTCATCCTTTTCTTGTCCCTCTCTCTCTCTATTAATGTATATTCAATATAATCTGCAGGTCATGACTCCAAATCCAGAATGTGCTACAATTGATACACCAATTGTTGATGCACTTCACTTTATGCATGATGGAAAATTTTTACATCTTCCTGTGCTTGATAGAGGTAATGTAATGATATATGGGGGGAGGAGTTTTATCCATCAATAAGGTTTCTGATTAGGGTGGTTGAAAACAGATGGCAGTGCAGTTGCTGTGGTCGATGTGATTCATATCACTCATTCTGCTCTGGCAACAGTAAGTCAGGTATATTAGATACCCACTGCCGTTAATTTCTTGCAGCCTCTATGAAATCCATGTTGCTTGACTAATTTACATTTGTCTTTGTTTAATTTATAAGGTTTCTGAAAAGTATAAAACTGGACTTTAAGAAGAGTAAGGGAAGTGACACGGTATGCTAAAAATTTATTGACATTATGATTTTTTTTTCCCTTTAATGAGAAGAAAAACTAATTGAAGGCCTGGCAGCATGCTGGAGAGGTTTTTAAATTCTACTGCTTTCCTGTTTCATCTTTACATGAATTATCAAATTCTTGACTCGTTATAACACACCAGGCTTGTTTTTCTGTAAGTTAGAGCCTGTTTATGAAGGTGATTTTAGATCTCGTATTTTTTTTTCAGACTGAGGTAGTCAGGTGGAGACATGTTATTCTGTGTTTTTCTCTTTTTCATGTCATTATTTTTTAGTCTTTAAAGCATATTTATTTTACTTTTCCCATAAAAGAATATTAGTGTTACCAAAGATTGGGAGTATATTGATGACGCTAATGTTGAATCTACAAACACTACGACACCAAAATTCTATCTCATTTTCGTTGAGACATGTGGCATTTTTCGACAAATATTGTATTGACAGTGTCATTTTTTCCATTGATCAGGTTGGAAATACTGCCAACTTTAACAATGAAGCAGCCAGCTCAGTGATGAAAAACTTTTGGGATTCGGCCATGGCCTTCACTGATAACGATGATGATGATGATGAGACACCAAGGTTATATATATGCATTAAAGTTGCTAGTAGTAATAATCTCAATTTGTTAGTGTACTTATGCATTATTAATGGCATACCAGTGACAGTTCTTTGAAGCTGTATTCCGAGGGAGGAGAAACAGGGAGATCTCTTCAATATCATTCGTCGAGCACGCCGAAAGCGTTTTCCTTCAAAATACAAGATAAGAAGGGCCTAATGCATAGATTCACATGTGGTATACTATCTATCTTTGACAGCATGTTGATGATGGTTTCGACCACTTATGTAATTTGTACCTCGTGCGCCTTTCAGTTTCAAGTCTCAAGTCAATTGATACATAAATTTGCATTTGTCACTATATTTTTATTTGACTTTTTTAATTGACTGTAGCTCTTCATTGATGGGAGTAGGACTCTAGAAACAAATACTAAACACTTGTTTGTGGGTTTTTGTGTCTGAAATAATGGGTATACTATACGAGTAGTTAGGCATCAGTAAAAACACTATTGGTTGATTGGTTTTTGTGTGGCTACTTGCAAGTTCAGATATTCAGAGCTTGACAGAAGTTATAACTTCAATCATTCAGAGAGTTGGTGATGACATTGACCCCAACTACCCGCCCCAAATTCTGGTATGTTTCAAGATGTTATATTTATGTTGTCAAGGTTGAGTCAATTTTTTTTTCATCCTTCTCCTAATGCAAGGTGGTCAAATTTTTGTTTGTACTTTGTAGTATGAAGATGATGACAATGATAAAGTTGTATTGGCTTCGGACAGTGATCTTGCTTCAGCTGTGTACCACGCAAGGATGGTTGGTTTGAAGGTATGCTATTGATGGATAAGCTGATACAGATGTGTAGCTATGATGGAAATTTTGATTTAGATATGGGATTCGTAAACTTAATGTTTATTGAATTTTGTAGGGATTGAGATTGCATTTAGACTACTCAGGAGCATCTGGGAGAGGTTCTGGCGTGGGAAGTTTGGATTATGGTCATTCAGACACATGGTCCTCCTCAGCATCTGGTGTGGTTGCTGCTGGAGCTTTAATTGTAGTTGCCTTAGGCGTATTAATGTACTTGAAGAGATATTAATAAGTTGAGCGGAGCAGAGACGAGTTTCTGTTAGAGACAGAGTAGAGCCCAAACTGAGGTTCAAACTTGAAACTAGTGGAACCGGAAGCGGCCACTTTTGCGCTTTCCCATTTGCCAATTGGCAATCTGTATGGCCCATCTCAGCTGCTGACTGGATTACTACTCCCTTTGTCGGCGTGTGGGTCCTATTGATTATTTTTTTATCAAAGTACATAATACTTACTTTATCTTTGATATTTGATAAATAATTTCTTAAAACTTTGATTTTCACAACTAATAACTAATTCCTTTGTCTAAAAATTAATGAACTTATAGACACTAATTAAAACATAATTGTCTAAAATTACAGAATTATAAAAAAATACTTGTATTTTTCCAGATCAATCATTTTATCAAATTCTTACTTCAATTAATTTTTTTAAATCAAAACCATAAAAAATTATTTATTAAAAGATGAAAGTTGAAAAGAGTTATATAGATTTTAGTTTGATTTTTACTGTACTCATTGTTTAACCAGGGTTAAACACCGACAGGATGACGCAGATTGGTGGTCAAATTTGAAAAGGACCATTTTTCATTTGTTAAGTTGCTCGTCTCCACTCAACACAATAATTATGTCTTATGGAGTTTAGAACAGTGTTATGTTGGTCATGTTTGAGGTTGATGTTAAAATCCCAAATCAGCCAATCCAAATGAAGCCCGATTTCTTTTCCAAAAATAAAATATTTTCATCTTTCACATGCATTCACTTTCTGCATATATATATATATATATATATTTTTTTTTTTTTTTCTGAAATCCTTTGTGCATATTTAATAAAAAATAGTATTCTTATAAAAATTAATTATCATAAATTTTTTAAACATTTGTCATATATTAAAACGATGTAGGTTAGATATGATAAAAACTTAAATTTTCTTTAAGAAATTTGTAATAATTAACTTTTTAATTACTCTATTCAATATTCAATTTCCCACCAATTTTTGACCGAAGGGGAACAGAATGGTGGAGTCTCCCTTCCATTATGTCCCTCAAAATGCGCCGATGTCGCCTGTTTCCACTTTCCATAGTCCCTTTTCTGACTTTTGCATTTACAGTATATCATATTAGGATCTTCATTTTTTTGGCCAATGCTACAATACTCCTGTGTATTAGTTTGTTTTTTTATTTTTAAAATTTTTATTTTTTAATTTTGATTTTTTTTAATTTTATTTTAAAAAATAAATTAAAAGAATTTAAAAAAAATTAAAAAAATTTCATAACACATTAATTAAAAAATAATTTAAAAAATAAAAAAAGAAAACAAAAAAATAAAAAAAAATCTTCTGATTCTTTTTTTATTTTTTTAAATTTTTTTTAAATTTATTTAACTTATTTCTTAAAATACAAATTATAAAAAAATTAAAATTTTAAAAATTAAAAACAAGCTCCTGAATATTTGATAGCACAGTAGCAATCACCTTAATTTTTTAT
>JASKGM010000014.1:13347020-13362978 GCA_034509205.1 Ceratonia siliqua
CAACAAATTTATTAGAACTGAAACAGTCCCAATTGGATAGTCTAAGAACTGAAAATATTTCCATTAAAAATTTGGAATGAGGACTTGAACTTCAAAAGTGACTTAAACATCTGATTGAGATGAAGCTACTAACGAGACAAAAAAAACAAAACAAAGCATTAAGAATAAAGGGCGGCGACCATTGACGGAATATTCTTCCATCGACCATGCCGGCGAGAAAATAGAGGAAGTTTGGTTGTTGGGTTTGTTGTGTAGTAGCTACAAAATTGAGTAAGCAATCAAGAAAAATTAGTACACAGGGGTGACTAGGAAGTAACTTAGTTTCCTATCTTTCAGTTTAGTTAATAAGCCTAGGTTCTTTAGTTTCTTGCTTTTAGTTCGCTTTCTCTTACCTCGTGTTTATTATATCTTGTTCATTTCTAGTGTAAAAATGATTCAAGGGAGCAATAGGAGTCCCTATGCAAGTGAGAAGAAAACAGGGAAGAGAGAGGGGAGGACAAGAGAGAGAGAGTGAGAAGAGTTTTTTATTTTCCTTTTTTTTGTTGATTGGGCATAAGAGATGCCACATCAGATCAGATGATTCTGTTAACAGGGTTACTAATTAGGAAAATATTAAAAAAAATTAAAAGATGGCACAAATAAAACATTTAGGATGAAATTAAAATTAACGAAGAATATATAGCCTAAGATCAACTTCCAAGAAAGGAAGAATAAAGGATTTTGATCCACAAAAGTCCTTTTTTCCCTTTAACTTCTTTATTTCGTATGATGAAGAGAACAAAGTTCAAAATATAAAGAGAAAGATGTCTCTGCGATGTTCGCTTGCTTATGAATGCTGGCCCACCAGCTGGCTCTTCTCCCACCAATGTTTTAATTTTGTCTCGAAAATTACATCATGTCAACAATATATTCCTCAAACCTTACTTTGTTCAATTTATTATTAGGTTTTTCTTTTGTGACATCCGCCTAGCAAATCTTAGTATAAAATGATAGAAATTTATTTGATAAAGGATAGATATTTTAGTGAAAATAATTTACTTTAAAAAATTAAATACAATTAAATTTTGTCTGTATTTAAATATTCTATATTTGGATATAATTAATGCCACTTTTTTTAGAAAAAATTAAATTGCAACCACTTAAAAGATAACAGTGATTTATTATTTTATTAGCTTAGTCTTAAGAAACTGGTGTTAGAGTCACATATATAGCAGTGGCAGCATCGTATATGGAGTAAAGATAGTGAATAGCTCCTGTTCCCATTGGCAGATTTCTAATTCTTTATTTACAGGTGCGACTATTCTCTGCCTATACTTCTTTTGAAGTTAGATATAAATTTCATAAGATTTTAAATCCTGATGAGATTTGCAATGAACTTGTTAGCTGTCTTCCTGATATGTCATGTTCCAAATAACTACGTATAAAAATTCAAACTTTTAGAAGTCTTAGCATCGGTATATATAGTTTTCGTGACCTTGAGGCTGACCAAATACAACTGATTCATTAAAACAAAAGTAAAGAAAGCATCCAACATATATGTTGCAGATTACAAATACTCATATTTGGGACAAGAGAGTAATTAATCAACGTACCCGAAGATGGATAACAATCATAAGTTCATTTCTCAAGATCATGTAGCCCAGGTACCAAAATATTTATAATTTTATTGCTTCCCCTGGTAGCCCCACGGATTGTTGCTTGCCCAGCTCCATTGGTCCCTGCACATCTCCTCTACACCATATTTTGCCCTGCACAAAACAACCAAATTAATCATAACTAACTAAGAGCGTAAAACTAAAAATACATGATTAAGTTCTTACTTCCAGCTGAGTTCTTTCTCAGCCTTCTCTGTAGATGCATAAACAGCAACAGCATCTCCTGGCCTCCTTGGACACATTTTGAGTGGAATTTTCTGAAGATGAAAGAAAGAAACAAGGAAAAGAATAAAACCTTCAGATTTCATTTTTCGAATATAAATGAGTGTATGTGAGCTAGTAAGAAGCATAGTATACCTTGCCAGAAGCTTTTTCAAATGCCGCGACCATTTCAAGAACAGATGTACCACGACCAGTTCCCAGGTTGTAAGCGGTGCAACCTAAGCACCAAGTTGTCCCCAATGTACTTTTAGCATACAAAGATGCAAGATAATAGCTCTAAATGCACATAGACTTGATACATTTCATCAGAATCTTATTGCAGTTTTAGTAAATGCTAAGATAAATCTCACCTATGTTGTCTGTGGTGAAAAGCTTTCTCACGGCAGCAATGTGACCATCTGCTAAGTCCATTACATGGATATAGTCCCGGACCTGATTTGTAAAACCAAAAAAAGGAACATTTTAGCAGGGAAACTAACATATTTTTGCTGTTATTAATTCTTGTTTTTCTTTTTCTGAATTTGCATTATCTTGCTGACACATTTATCAAATCAGTTTACTACCGAAAACTTGTAGAGTCATCTTTATAACTAGGATTGTTGGTTCAACCTTAGTCGGAGTCAAATTAAAAAAAAAAATTGATTCTACTTATGCAGATAGAAAAATGGACTTCGTAGATGAGAGTACTGAATTTCATTATTTTGTGTGGTGCAAAAAGAAAGTGCAGTACATGTAGATTTTACGAACCGCAGTGCCATCCTTTGTGGGATAATCTGTTCCATATACGTTAAGCTCGGGCAATCTTCCAACAGCAACTTGCTGTATGAAAGGCATGAGATTATTTGGGATGCCCCTGGGATCTTCACCAATTTGACCACTTTCATGGGCCCCAACTGGGTTAAAGTATCTCAGTAAGATGATCCTCCATTCTGGCTCAGCCTTCTGAAGGTCTCGCGCAATATCTTCCAGGATAAGCTGTCACCGATCGAGGTTTCAAAGAACAAAAACAGTCAAACAACTAGATCTCAGAAACAGGCATCCTAGTCCATGTGTTTATACAATAGTTAATATCCATCAAATTATTGAATAAACATTAAAACCCAAAAACAGAAAAGAAAATCATACATGCTTACCTTGGTCCGTCCATAAGGACTCACGGCCATTAAATCGGACTCCTCAACACAAGGTATCTTTTTAGGTTCACCATAAACGGTTGCAGATGATGAGAAAACCATCTGTTTTTGCCACAAATTCACATTACGTAAGCACGAATTGGCAACAGGTAATGGACTCTGTACAGAAACATATACATGCTAACTAATATACTGTATGACTACAAAAACAAAAAATTAGTATTGTGACGAGAAGAAAAAAACTTCTACCGTATATGTTAAGCATAATATATAAGAATTTCAATTTTATATACAGAAACATGAGAGACAATGAATGCATGTGTAATATCCCTGTAATATCCCCCATCACATATTGAAAAATACAAGTATTAAAGACACTAACACTGATACGAATATGAAATATAACACAATACAATACAACACAACAAAATATGTTATATTTATAGTAAATTAAAGTATCATATTGTATCCAATATGAGTGTTAAATAATACCAAACACGATACAATTTTATTTTTAAAGTACCGGTAATTCATTTAGGCACACTGTGTTTCCTTTATTTCTTTTCTTGTAATTGCTAAAGCATGATCAAAATGTTCAAGAGATCAAATCCTGCGGCTAACCTTCTTACAGTTGTACTTTTTCATAATTTGATAGAGATTGATGGTGCCGATTAAATTATATTCAAAGTACCGGAGGGGGTTTGCAACACTTTCTCCAACAGCTTTTAGACCAGCAAAGTGGATCACGGCATCAAATCTGTTTCATCGTTATGCCCAATTAGACCCAAAAACCAAAAAGCACTATCTCTGAAGTAACAGAACTGTTTGCTTTGAATTGAGAACAGGCACTAGAGGAATTGAATGACACAGTAGTCATGCTTCATTCATAATTTATTATAAACTTTGAAATCAAGAATATAAAAACAAGCAAACTCCATGTAATCCACGTACTTTGTTTCAGAAAAGAGTTTCTCCAGGTCATCCTTATTCCTGAGATCACCCTGCAATCAAAGGCAAGGGAATTATATATAACTGATAGTGAAGAACTGTTTAAAGCAGCAGAGAGGTTCAATAATAATAATAAGATTAAGAAGGATTGAAGTGAGTCATACTTGGTTGAATTTGAGGTTGTTAGAAAGCTCAGGACCGACCAATTCGCTAACCCGATTGAGGGCCTCCATGACGGAATTGTCAAAGTTATCAATGACAGAAACGTTAAAGCCATCTTTGAGAAGCTGAACGACGGTGTGAGAGCCGATGAAGCCGGCTCCACCGGTGACCAGAATTGTTTGGGCGGAAGAAGTCATATATGCGTAGATGGAAATCGGAAAGAGTGAATTAGGGAGGAATGGAAGAGAAAGAGAGAGAGAGAATACGAAAAATATAAGGAGAAGTTGGAGAAAATGGAGGAGCAATATCAGGATTGTTATTTGGGGTATGAGTAAGTGTCGGAGTATTACAGTGGTTTTCCATTTTAAGATCAATATGTTTGATTTAGCAAAGATTCGTTAATCGTTAGTTTGGCGCGCGAGGAATTGCTTAGGTTTACCACGTGCCAATCACGCGTGTATCCAAAAAATCAATTTAATTCATCATCAACCGCTCTCACATTCATCCGGGCCATCATCATTTGGCCTCTGGATCTCTTTCTACCTTAAATTGGGTCAAAAATCTTAATCTCATCTCAAACTGAACATTTGAGAACTAGAGAAGCAATTTGTCTTTCTATGACTATATGTGATGGATCCCTTTACTCTTTAGAACCCAAACATATGCTTGGTGTTTCCTCTTCCTCTCGCAGTACGTGGTCTTCTTGTTGGGTAGCTAGCAATAATTAATTAATAATTTAATTTTCAGTATTTCCCCCTAATTTCTCGTTTACATGGCAGTAAAAGCGGTGGACAGTCAGTTCAATTCCAAGTATATCAAACCTTGAAAGCGCAATGATGAGAGCAACAATTACGATTTCTAGAAGAATAAGATGATGGAATTGAGAAAATCTGAGATAATGTTATGCACTGTTCAGCATTGACATATTTTATTTCCGTCATTCCATATTCAACCTACCTTACTTCCGCATCCATATCCAATTAACTTTGATATTTTTGTTTCCATCGTCTGTGTCAATGCTAGATAGATTCAAATTTAGTTATTTTTTTTTAAAAAAATAATAGTCATCTATTTATATTTATATTTAGATAGCCATAATATTTATGTAATTAAATCGTGACAATATAAGAACAGATGAACGATAATAATAAACTAAAAATGACAAAAAATAATTGAATTTATTTCCATCAAGATCCCTGTCCCAAGAAACAAGAAGTAAATTACAGGAGGATTGAGATATCGAATATTGGAGACGCAATCCATCTTAAGACATTAATTGATAAGTAGCTCTTTTTCATTATGTTTCTTTCCTTCGTGTTTTTCCAGTTACAGAAAGCTTTAAATTTCTTATGTAAGATAGGCGTCTTTTATAGACTTTTGTATTAATTATGCGTATATATATAGACAGAAAAGTTGCTATATATATATATATATATATATATATATATATTTCTATCTAGACTTTTGGCCATTTATTGTGTATAGTGCGTAGATCATGATTTTCCTAGATATTGCGTTGGACTTGGACGTGAGAGGAAGACTAACAATAACAATAACACCATCTCCTTACTCAGGCACTACATTTTTCTGCGAAGACTTCTAGTAAGGAGAGTCCGAGTCTCCCTTAAGCTTGCTGCAATCACGCCCCAAACCACGCAAGTATTCAACTGTTGACCTATATTTTGCTAAAGCTACCATATTGTATTATCAGTTTAATTGGAATGGCACAAGCGGGTCCTATCCTCCAGAGTCCTGTAAATTTTGAAAAATGAGAGAGTGAATCATCTATTCATGTGTTGATTCTCACTATAAATACACGAAGAAAGGACTCAGAAAGTCATTTACAGAGAAAATAATAATAATAAAAAATGATTTCTCCCATATTTTAAGAGTATTCTTACTCTTAGAGTAAGTTTAATTTTTTTAATTTTATTTTTAAGTTTTTTATATTTTTTATTTTAAGAAATAATTTTAAAAAATTTAAAAATTTAAAAAGATTTTACAACAAAAATATTTAAAATAAATCAAAAAATGACTAAAAATAATTCTTCATTTAATATTAATTAATTATTTTTTATGTCAAATAATTTTTTAAAAATTTTTAAAAATTTTTATTTATGAATAAATAATTAAAAAATCATGAATAAATCAGACAAGTAAATGTAAAAAATTTTAAAAAATATATGATATAAAAAATAATTAATTAATTTTAAAAAATTAAAATAAAACATTAAAAAAATAAAAAAAAATTAAGGAAGTTGCCCACCGCTACATTACTGTAGCGGTAGGCGAGTCTCCATGACAAGTATATGTAACAAGTCAAACACTCTTTAATATTTATTTTCTTGTTGCATCAGGAAATGACGTCATTATTTGAATTTTCATAAACGAACCATCTACGTCTCTCTACCTCTGATCACCCTATATAAACCCACTGTTCGTATGCATTCTCTTCACTCAAAAATCAAAATCTATCAATATCTTTTAGTTCCTCCCAAAAATGGCATTCATCAAAACCCTCTCTATTTTCTGCTTCCTTCTCCTCGCTCTCTGCTTCGCCTCCACCAGGGCGGCCAGATTTGATATCACAAACAGATGCCCCTACACTGTGTGGGGCGCAGCTGTGCCTGGCGGTGGCAGACAGCTTAACTCCGGCGAAACCTGGAGCATCGACGTGGCTGCGGGGACTACAGGAGCACGCATATGGGCCCGAACCAATTGCAACTTTGATGGCTCGGGGCGTGGGCAGTGCCAGACGGGTGACTGTGGTGGTCTCCTCCAATGCCAAGCCTATGGCGCAGCCCCAGACACCCTTGCTGAATTTGCCCTTAACCAATTTAACAATTTGGACTTCTACGACATCTCATTGGTGGACGGGTTTAACGTTCCCATGGAATTCAGCCCAACGTCCAATGGGTGCAGCCGCGCCATCCGATGCACCGCTGACATCATCGGACAGTGCCCCAATGAGCTGAAAGCTCAGGGAGGCTGTAACAACCCGTGCACCGTGTTCAAAACAGATCAGTACTGTTGCAATTCTGGGAGCTGTGGACCAACTGACTTTTCCAAATTCTTCAAGGATAGGTGCTCAGATGCTTACAGTTATCCCAAGGATGATGCAACTAGCACATTCACGTGCCCCGCAGGAACCAACTACAGGGTTGTATTCTGCCCTTGATCCATTCCTTTGTTTTCCTCTTCCTCGTTGTCCCTCAAATAAAGGGCTCTTCTTGTAGCACATCATGGGGTGTGCTGTATATCCCTGCTTGTAGCTTGCTCCTAAGTGAGATTATAATAAATTCTCATCAAACTAATTAAACTTATACTATATATCATCTTTAAACCTGCATGTTTTCTTTGACCGACCTCCTCCATATGCATGTTTAAACTTATCATTAAATGGCACAATCCAGAACATGTCATGTGGATTAGTACTTCTACTATACAAATAGATCTAGAACATTTATTATAACTCCAAAATTTTTACAAGTATAAAAAAAATCATTATAAAAAGCATTAGTTGTTTTTCATCCCTACTTTATGTTCCAAAAGTATCATGATTGTGCTCCTCTTCTACTAAGGACACATATATATGAAATCGTTTCTAATATTTTGACTTGGCTGTCTAATAGTGCACCAAAGAGGATATCATCGTAGATGAATTCCAATATGAATAACAAATTTTACGTCAACAACCAATTCTCTCCCTGATCATCTACCCGTGCATTATAAATAATAAATATTAAGCATAATTTTAATTAAATTATGACAGTATACGAATAATTATAATTTTATACATTTTTTTAAATGTATTTTTACTTTTACAAATACATCACCACCATCTATACACATATGAATAACCAAAATGTATACAAAATAATCATTCATAACCGGATTCTCGTATCTTTTGTAGTCTATTGGGAATTCGTGGACATTTAGGGATACATGTGTAATAAAGGAGTTTGATCTTGGTACAGATTTAAAAGATTGACCCATATTTTAAACCTAACATAAAAGTTGGCCCTACAGTTATGATTACCTCCGTCTCTAAAATATTAATGCAATTAAAGCCCAAGAATGGGCGCAATGCCGAATGCGTGAGATAAGAAATATGGACTACGCGCATCTCTGCCAGTACCGAGCACGCGCTTCCTTCAATCAAGGACTTAAAAAAGAAAATTTTAAAAAATGGACGTCCTAATTACTTGAGTTGGTATTAAATTTGAGAGATCTCGTTGACGTTTCATTTTGTGCAAAAAGGGAGAGAGATCTCTGCACTTCCTCTCGGAAATCGGAATCTCTACCTTTCTCTGCCATCCAAAAATCAAAAAATGCCTCAGGGAAGCCTTGAAGTTCTTCTGGTCAGCGCCAAGGGTCTTGAGAACACCGAATTTCTTAGTAAGTTTCTTTCTGTTGATCTTTCTTTCGCACTGATTTTGATCTGAATCTGTTAGTTTTTTTGTTTTGTTTGTTCTTTTGTTCCAATCAGAATATGTAGAATGAAAAGGTTTAATTATGTGGTTTTGCACAGGTAACATGGATCCATATGTGATCCTCACATGTCGTACTCAGGAGCAGAAAAGCAGTGTTGCATCAGGTACAGTATCTATTCTTCTTGAAATCCAATTCCAATGGGTCAATCCAGTATCAGCACTGCTCTAATTCATCGGCGTCAGATCAGATCAGATCCTAATATAAAACAAATAGTTCTCTAGTACAAGGATCCTCAACAGTCTCTGTTTCTGTTAAATTATGCAGAACAATTTATACTGACAAATGGTGAGTGTAGGTAAAGGAAGTGATCCAGAGTGGAATGAGAATTTTGTATTTAGCTTAACGGAAGGCGCTGACGAACTCAAATTGAAGATCATGGACAGCGATTGCGGCACCGATGATGACTTTGTGGGAGAAGCAACGTGAGTGTTATCTTTTTCTCATCTCTTTCTTCTAGTTATTAACTTAACATCTTAGGTTCTATTGACCTGTGCAAATATTAAACATTTATAAAACATTCCAACATCTGCATTCTAACTATTTGATAATCAAACTAAAGCCTATTGATACTGATCATTTGAATCCATGCTTCATAAATTCTAATACAAAGTGAAGTGGAGTCCAAGGATGTTCTTTGTCCCCCCTCAGGAATTTCAAATTCGGTCAGGAATCAGGATGTGCCTATAAAAGAAAAGAAAAGTCAAGTTGACGTAAAAGCTACGTGGATAAGAACTAGGAAGTAGAAAGTTATTTACAAAGATTCATTAGTTTGAATTAAAATAAAATAAAAACATTAAAGTTTTAAAATTATTTGGTAAGAACCGAATTTTATGTAGTTACAAAATATCGTTATATGATAAATTGGTGTATGGAACTTACATTACATTATTAATTATAATAGCATTCAGTGTGAAGAACTAAGTCTTCAGTTGTTTGGTAGAAATAAGACTTTAATACTACATCAAGAATTAATCCTTTTAAAAATTTATATAGTTAAAGTAAGGCTCATACATAATTTTATTAATATCCATCTACAACTTGCCCATACTGTTGCAATGCGTTGTCATGTATTCTTATAATAAAGAAATTGAAATTATATGCAAATAATGGCCCTATTGGAATATTCAGATAAATAATAAGGTATTAACTGTGGCCCGGTCCTGGACGAACTTCAGGCTCCGATGCATATTAATTGGTGAAATGGATACATAGTAGAAATATTGAATATAGGATGTTGAATAGATATTGTTGAGTTGAAGTATATAGATAATCAAGTTAGTTGTGATTGTTTACACTTTGCAGCATTCCACTAGATGCTTTGTTTACCGAAGGAAGCATCCCACCCACAATATACAATGTTGTCAAGGATGAGGAGTATCGTGGGGAGATTAAAGTTGGCCTCACTTTTACTCCCGAGGTATTTTATCAATTATGTTTTCCTTAGCTTCTATTTGTTTGACATTTTAGACAAATAATGGTGATAACTTATTTCATCCCCGAATGGTATAATTACGCTTGTGGCGCATTTCTTTTAATGGCAGGGGCGCAGCGAATATGTAGAGGAAGAAAGCCTTGGTGGATGGAAGGAGTCTGCATACTGAGACTGAATGTGTCACTCTACCTTTGGCCATTTAAATAATTTTACGTGTGTCTGTGTGTCACTCCACCTTCATGTTCGCTGGCAACTGTGTTCACTGTTCAGTAATAATACGGCTTCTGAGTTTACTTTTTATAATACAATACTTGCATACCTGAGAGTGGACAGTCAAATGTATGTTGCGTTAACCATCCTGAAACCTTGTCATGCATATCGCATAAGTAGAAACAACGTCACTGTTAGTTCTCCACAAATACTTTAAAACCAACGAAAAAAACTTCACCCCAACCGCTGATGCCTGAAGGTTATGTGCAGTTTCAGAACCAATACGAAAAAGCGGAACTGCATAGATCTTAAAACTAAGTTAGAGACTCCAAACATTAACAATGAATTCCAATAGATTATTGACCGAACAAAACTATTTTCACAACAGCTGTGGAACTTGCATGTATCCCGGCTTTGTTTAATACCTAGATCTTCTCAGCAGATAATGCAAAACAGATAAGTTCAGAAAGTTTCACGACTATGTCACTAAAAATACTAATAGATGGGTAAATACAATTATTTGGCTGTCAGCGATTAATAATAGTTATGCTGGGGTTACCCGGCATCATTTTATGAGGTTACCTTGCTTGAAAATTCTTGTTATACCGAGAAGTATTTTTGAAGATCAAGATCATCCCCAGTGCAACCGTCAATGCTCCCTGGCATTGACTTCTCACCTATATCCTAGTAGGATGAGATATCACTTTGTGAATAGCTGCGAGATCCAAAATCCGGTAATGTTAAGCCACCATCCCTCTGTTTGTGCCACTTAGCAGGTTCCTGGAAACATCCTTGAATTGCTAATTTTCCCCTGCTCCTGTGGCACCTGTAAGAGTCATAAATGGAAATTCTAGACATAGCTTTGACCAAGTATCCATAAATGGAGCACAAAACTGAAATTCAGGCTTCTCATGGATTATAGTTTGAGTTTCAATTTGTGGTTGCTCAGCTGGAACAGCTTCACCTTCAAGAACCTGTCCAATTTTCTTTATTGGCTCTTCATGTATTACTTTGTTTCCACTTCTAGAATGATGAACAGGTTTTGTGATGTTCCCTGCTACTATATGTGGGGATTCTCCGTCGTCCAAATTCCTTCTTATATTAACTTCATCAGTACAAGACACCCTATTTTGCAAATTTAGGAGCATTTTCACAAGATGTGGAGCTGGTCCTCAGCTCTGGTTGTGCCAGAAGTTGTTCCGAAGACTGGGGAACCCAATTAATCTCTTTCTTGTTTCGGGATTGGTTCAAGTTATCATGGCTTTCTTTGTTGATGCTCTTCACCACACTCTCAAGCAATTCCTTATTTGGTGGATCATTAATATCAGGAGTCATAACATCCAAAATATCAGCTGCAGCATCCACCAGCAATGCACCTGTGAGAGTCTTGATTGCAAATCCCAGGCACGGATCTGACCAAGGTTCCCCAAACGGTAAGCAGAGTTGTGGCTCTGACCTCACATCAGCAGTTTTTTCAGCTTGAAGCTTCTGCTCTTGCTCCTCGAGAACAGTTTGTGCGTCAAATGACTTCTCACTCTTGTTTGATGATTCTTCTAGTACTCTTGTTTCCAAACTTAAGATACATGAAGAGTAAGTTCTGTTTCTTCCCTAAACAGTGACCAGAGCTGTGCCTCTGACCTCACATCATCAATTTTTTCAGCATGAAGCTTCTGCTTTTGCTCCTTGGGAACAGCTTGTTCTTCATATGACTTATCACTCTTGTTTGATTCAAGTACTCATTTCCAGACTGTCAGATGCATGAAGAGTAAGCTCTGTTTCTTCCCCAAACGGTGAGCAGAGCTGTGCCTCTGACCTCACATCATCAATCTTTTCAGCTTGAAGCTTCTGCTCTTGCTCCTTGGAAACAGTTTGTGCTTCATATGACTTCTCACTCTTGTTTGATGATTCTTCAAGTACTCTAGTTTCCAAACTGTCAGATGCATGAAGAGTAAGATCTGTTTCTTTGCCAGCATCAAGATGCTTAGATGCTCCATTGGTCAAAACCACACTTGCAATTGGTTCATCTTTGCATGATTTTCTAGTGGCATATTCTAGAGCTCTTTCAGCAGGAATTAACTCAGGTTCATGGCCGGCAAGTCGCTTTGACAAGCGTTGGGCCAATCTAAGCTCTTTCTTGTTCTTTGGTTTCTTTAAACTTACCTGTGGATTTCTGTTACTGCTGCTTTCTTTACCACTCAAACAATTTATTTTTTTCAAACAAGTCAGTTTCAGGAGGCAAAATAGTCCCATTACCAACTGATTCCTCAATCAGTAACACACCTGTGAGGGTCTTAATTGCAAATTCCAACCATGGGTCGGACCAAGAATAGTGGAATGCAATGGACAGCTAAGGTTCTGATTTCTCATCATCCATTTCTTCATCTCCAAGCTTTTTCGGTTGCTCATTGGTAGTGGATGAGATTTTAGGATATTTTCTTCTTTTATTTGATGACTCTCCAGTTATTGGCACATTTATGTAGGAAGAAGCATGATCTGCAAGTTCAATAGCTGGTCCAACTTCACTTTGCTGCTATACTGCATTAACGTCACCTTTAGACCTTCTGCTCTTATATTCAGGAGCTAGTTTACACTCTATGGAGTTGGTCGGGTTCAAATCCAGCAAGTTGCTTTGAAGCCCAACATGGATTGTGGTGCTCTTTCTTTATACTGGATTTATTCAAGTGAACACAAATTTCATACACAGCGCTTCTTCCAATCTGACTAACATGCAATTTATTTTCTTTTAGGACAATAGCTTCAGAAGCCAAACCAGGACCAGTAAGAGGATCATCCATAGCTGGTAATTCCCCTGTGATGGCCTTCATTTCAACCTTGAGGCCTGGTGAACTGGATTCCGGAGATAGAGAATGGTGATGTTCTGGCACTTTGTCATCTATTTTCTCGGTTACTAGCTGATGTGGTTGCTCTCTGAAAACTAGTTCATTTTCAGAAGGATTGTTGCTTTTGTTTAGTAACTCTCCATGCATTTTATGCGCATGATTGATTTCTGAGACAACATTGAGCTGCCGAGATGATTTATTTTCCAAATCAGCATCTATAGTAGTTCTACTTTTCCTGAAGTTTCTCTTTGGAACTTGAGGAGCCTGTTCGTGGGTCACAGTGTTGGCCACCTCGTTAGGTCCAATTAGAGCAAGTCGTCTCAAAAACTGGTGAGGTACACTCAACACTTTCTTGTATTTGGATATGCTAGGGCTGCTGTGGTTCTCTTCATTAGCATTCTCCATTGTATCCACAAGCACATTAGCTGCAGGCATTAAGCGCTGTCCTGCTCTAGTCAAGAACATATTTTCTGATTTTTTAACGGATTAAATTTTTGGCAGTGCTGAGCTACCTGGATTAGATTTTTTAAATTCAGGAGGCTTTGCAGCAGCATCCTCTAGCAAATGCATCTTGTCAACACTTTTATCTGTCAGAATAGGAGTAACTTCAGCAGACATCTTCACATCTTGTCCTTTTTTTGAGCTGTTAGCATCTGACAATTCTAAGATGCCTTTATCAGAAACTTCTTTGCCTGCAGCAACTGGTTTGGAATAGAAAGGAATGAATTTTAGTCAAAAATGGCATTTTCCTCATCATTGAGTTGTGGATTAACATGTAGTACAGTTTATCAATCAACTTTAAGAAAGCTATTTATTACTCCTCACTGGCAAAAAACCGTCATTTGGTTGTAGAATGCTTTAGTTTCTGTCTTTTGGCTGCAGATGATAGCTAGATTGAACAAGAGAAAAACAGGAATTCTAAAATTAGTCTCATCCCAACCGCTCAGATGAAAAAGTTAATTTACTTTTTATTGTTCAGGGAATTGACATCATACAAAACTCTAGGATTTTAGACAAGTCATGACAAGTGGAATGGGTAGAAGAGATAGTTTACAAGGAGGCAAATCTTAATAAAGAAAAGTTGTTATCCGCTAATGTTAATGGGAAGGGGAGGTTGTCAAAAAAAGTACCAAACTTAATATGCTTGAATTTGATATGATAAAATTACCAAAGGACGCATAGGAGCACAAATTTGATTTTACATAGTATGAAGAAAAGATATCTGTTGTTTAGCAGATCAGCACAATGATAATCCAGTCAGAGGTTGCAAGTTGAACATGGAATACATTTTTTATAATAGATAGAATAGAGTTTCATTCAATAATCAATATCATGAACAACACTTTCAAATGCTGCAATACATTTTTTATAATACAACACAATCTTATTGGAGAGAAAAGAGGAAAAATACAACTACTTCTAGAGGAAAGGATATCCTCCTAAGCAAAAAAAAAAAAATGAAAACAAAGAACCCTGGCTTTGGTAATGGGCCAGCCTTGGTAACAGATTTATGTAATGTTGCAAATGGTACAATTACTTAATGGCCTTAGTTGTACTTTATGTTAATTTTCATGTCATGATCCTTTATCCAGGACTTGAATTCTCTCGTGTACATGAGGGGATCATTTTAGATCCAAGGACTCTCCTGCCCTACTCGACCTGCCTGTCCCAACCCATGCCCCATCCGACGGGTCACAAGGAACATGATCCCCTCATGTACATGAGGGGATCCAAATCCCTTTATCCACGAATTATAGAGAAAACAAAACTCTTTATTATCATCAAATACCAGTGTGATTATGACTTAATATACTACACAAAATTAAAATTAGAAAATTATCAATCATGCATGTCCCACAGCAGTGTAATGGATGACAAGGGAAAAAATGCTGTTCAATTGATAATAAAATTAAAATAACCAAGAAATAGAAAGTTACAGAAATGGGAGATATAAAGGGACAAACATTGCTTGGAGAATGCTCAAATGTGCATCCCTTCCTGTTCTTGAAAGTGCAGTTTCTGCCCTTTATAGTTTCAAGATACCGTAGTACCTCAGGTTTGGAGTAGAATTTGTATCCATTCGATGGATCAATGTATAAGACACATTGTTGAAGAACACAGTTTCATAGTATGTAATTAGATGCATTATTGATGGAGACAAATACTTAATAAAGCGTTCATCAAGATCTTATATGAGTAATATTTACTTTGCACTTTTAAAAAATAATTAATAAAGACGGAAAGTACTAAACAGAGGATAAAACTCTTATATAGTAACTACGTATGTTGGAAACTTGGTAGTCCAATGACTGGGCAAGAGAAAATAAGATGCCACTAAGATAGTGTAAGGAATTACATATTCAAATCAATTAACGTGTGTAGCTTTTACCATGAAAATAAACATCGCAAAAAATTATTTGAGAATGGTCTCAAACAATGCCAAACCCAGTTCTAATCAATTTAGGACAAGAGCTGATCACAAGTTGTTACATAGGGAGAATAAAAATACAGCTGTACCATATGCGAAGGTCAGAATTTAAGGATCAATTGCATACTTTATGCATATGTCTGGTGATCATGTGATGCTCCTGCCATGCATGACTCAAGAGGTGATCATGTGATGAATTAATGACTCGAGACTGTATATAGAACTTAGTTCAAGGTTCAAGGACAGACACTCAAGAGGTGTACAAGAGGCAGCACCAACAGTGCAGTAGTGGCAATGCTAAGCTCATGAGTAACAGTAAGCTGGCAATTTAGCAATAATAAAAACTTACTACAGGAACAATGAAACAGATAGAAACAAAGAAAGAAGAAGATGGGGGTAACCAGAAGTCAACGATCAACAGTAATAATATCCAA
>JASKGM010000014.1:13363078-13397159 GCA_034509205.1 Ceratonia siliqua
CACTTGAGCTATAGCTCAAGTGGTACCAGGTTCACCCTTGCGATCCCTAAAGGGGGAGGGGTTCGATTCCTGGGGAGCCGTCCCCAAGCCAATGCTTCACGGGGACAAATCAACAATAGCAAGATTGCGGAGGACCCAGTCCTCAACAAAAAACGTCGGCTTTTGGAAGAAACTTATAAGGAGTCCCATAAACCTTTTGTTAATTTGTTCCCCGCAATGAGGGAGGCGTCCCCAAGAATCGAATTAACAATAGCGGGGTTGCGGAGGACCCAATCCTCAACAAGTGTCATACAAGAACGAATAATACGGTTCCCATGGGACGTAGACCATTTTTATTGGGAGTTAAGGAAAAAAAAATTTACTAGGAGGATTAAATTATATTTTTATTTTTATATAATAAATATCATATTATATTAAATATCTTTTAAAATTTTTAGGAGGCTACAAAAATAAACTATTCTTTGAATCCAACTAATTCATATTATTTTAATGTTAGTATTTGTTGCACAAAAAAACTTCTTGAGTTTTCGTAGGAAAAAATTTCACGAAAAAGCTTTCAACGCTGCCCAATATTCCTTTTTTTTTCCAAATGATTTTCCGAATTTTTTTTTCATCAGCAGCAGTACTTGAGTAACTTTTTTATTTTTTCAATTTTAAAAAATTTCATAACATAAATATTTAAAAAGAAATTTAAAAAATAAAAAAGCTGAACATTCAAAAATTATACTACTACAACCCCAGCTGGCTAGCCATTAGAGACGGACCCCGCCCCTGGTGACACATCAATGAATACAAGTTGATGAATTGTAAGTATAGCCGTATAGGTATGGATAATTTGGGCCACTTGGAAGGTAATGGGGTCCCCAGCGAAATGAATAAACGCTGACGAGGTCAGGTGTAAAAAGTTGGGGAAATTAACTGAGTCTGACTGACACAAGGCCATCCTTATGTTATGAGAGCTATGGGGGAAGCATATCATAGTTTTACATTTACATATTCCAAGGCCGAAACATCCAAATGTGCTTATCGAATATCCTAACCATTTCCCACAGAGAATGTTACGTGAACGCCAAGTTCACCGCGAGATTTGGATAACCATCTGCATCTCTACTTTGTCCACAGTCCACTTCATCTCGATTCCGTCACCATGAATGGAACCCATCAAGCTATTTGATATCTACAGTAACCACCAACTTCCCTTACTTTCCATGATAACACCTCCATGAGTAACATTCAGCCTATATTAGAGTAAGAGAAAAGCAAAATTTATATGTTCCATTGAATTGAACTTTTGCATGAAAAGAGGTCAATCAAGATACAGATATGCATTCATGAATCGCAGAGTAAAGTTTTCCAACGGGTTTACACATTGAATTGAACTTCGGCTGCCCTATTATGGAGGTTTCTGTTTAACCGAAGCAATTAGATTAGACATTAGTTTAGCTACATGCATATCCCTACTAATATAAATTAACAGAGGATTAATGTTTTCCAAAGGTTTTACGTATTGAATTGAACTCCAAATTCGGTTGCCCTGAGGATTTTGTGGTGGTATATCAACATTTAAAAATATACATATCCCTAAAAATGTATGTAGTTTAATTATATCATAATCTCACCGCTCAATGGTACCAATATCTAAGAACTAAAGAACACTTTTAGAATCAGTTTGACTTTAAGATTTTATATCAAGGTTACAAGCAAACTCCATGCATCCTTCCAGAGATTTAGCTACCGCCCAAGTTTTTGGTTTATGAACGAACGAGATAAAACCCTGATTCCGTTTTAAATTGTCTAAGCTATTAACAGGTGCCGCTTCAGGAGTACAGAAGATCGTCTGCGAAGATGTATGGGTGCTGGCACAATTGTCAGGACTAAGAGTCTTCCTGGGAGCTCTCTTTCTTATGATGGAAGGAATATTCTCATAGGTCATTGCTAAGCTTCTCAGAACAGATTCTGGGCTACTGCCGCCTTTGTGATTTCCGAGTGCTGACTTTGTGGGAGTATGAAAATAACCATTGTCCGCACACCTAACGTGGTTTTCTGTACTTGGAAATCCAATATACTCTATTGGGGAAACCAGATCTTCCGCTGGGGGTAGTTTAACAGGAAATAATTATTACTTGAGTCATCTTCTTGATGTGGCATCTTGATGATTTTGTTTTTTCTTCCAACTTCACTTTTCTCCTCATGATTAGCCAATGATGGGTAGCTCAAATAAGGACTGCAAGATTTGCCACCCACGATAAACTTTGCATCTGAGGACGAAATCTTACGCCGTTTGGGAGATGTACGCCCCTCATAAGTAACACTAGTGGCAACTTCAAGACGTACACAATCTAATTCAGTAGTAATCCTGTCCAGAGAAACATCAAAAGAAGAGGCTATGGGTTTGTTTGTGCAGGCATTGTCTTTGCAACATGTGACGGTTCCATCCATAAAGTTTATCCCATTTGGTGAGTTGATCAATCTGCTCTCAAAACTACTTTTTTCTAAGCAAAATTTCTCTCCATAAGAACTTTGAGCAATCGATTCTGCTTCTGCCGAAGAGTTATCAACTCTTTGCTTCAACCTGTAACTCCGCTTGGGAGAAACCAGTTCATTGAGACTCTGACCCTCTACTGTAATCAACATACGTGCTGGCTTGATTTGAGAAATGCAGAAATCACAGGGGGCCGCAATGTCACATCCATAAGGTGAGGATGCATCCAATTTCTTCTTCAATGAGCAGTTCCAATGATTTTTAATGGCATTATCAGTCCTGGCTTTCCCCAAAGATACAAAGAATTATCGTGAGTCATTTAACAACAGGAAGATATTTAGCTGCTTCACAAATGCATATACGTTTATCAATCTTGCATAATACGATTGTTCTACTTGGGGCGGGCAAGGGCCAAAGCTACTAGAGAGGACACACATATAGAGGTAGGTTCACCACATAATGAACCATATAAGAGATAATCCATTTAATTAATTTCTCATCTTTCTCCAGAATTAACTCTAATATTTGTGCAAATATTGAAGTATAATATCACAGAATGCAGCCTTCATCATAGTATCGAATAAATACCTTCCAGGAAGAAACCTTGCAATTTCTGCCCACTTACTACCGTATATTTGGTGATAGTAAGCTAGTATTGATTCCTCCTCTTCTGTCCATGCGTCTTTCTTTATAGCTGGGTCTAGATGATTGTGCCACCTGAAATGAACTTGTAACTCACTCAGAAACATTTTTGGTAGGAAACAAACAAATGCGTTGATATAACAGTATAAAACTTGTTGAATTCCAGCTTGACCTCAAATAACATTAATACTAATGTGGAAGATAAACTACATGTATCACAACGAATTTGAATTTTAGAAAACTGCTATTCAGATAGCATTTCAAAATTAGACCATAGCTGCCGTTAATTATAAAGCCACATCAGGATAATATAATATTAGATAATTAAAAATTATAGATTTCGTTAACACCACTCAGAAATTGCATCATCCATCCATTCACGCCTGAGCTTGAGTGAAGCAATTATGTTACCCTGTTTGGGCAAACAGAGATCTGTCAAATATATTACCAGTACAAAAGCTGAGGTCATCAAACTTGTGGAATTCAAGACCATACAACTATTTCAAATGTCACCTAGACCATAAGTTAGTTAGATACCAAGCATAAAATTCCAACATTAAATGCTCCAGAAATTTGTTTTTGAGAAGTAAATTTGCATCTAAAAGTTCCTTTTGGGTCATAGTAATAGTCATACATCAAACAAAAAAAAAACAAGGGACTAATCCACTGAATACGTAAGAAAGCCCATTCTAAACCACAAACATACGTGCACTTACTAAGGTCCCTTATTACTTACCTCTCTCGGCATTGCTTCCCAATACGACCTGGTAAGGATTTCGCAATAACAGACCATCTCTTAAAACCATACTTTCTGACTAGCTCAATGATACAATCATCCTCCTAAATGTTAAATGAAGAAACAGATCACAACTACAATTAACATTATCACTAACATAAATCAGTACATTAAGAAATTAGAAGAGTATATTAGAACTGCACCTCCCTTGTCCATGATCCCTTTACAAGTTCAGGATTTAAAACCTTTTGCCAGCGATGCAAGCATTGAACATCAGTTCTCCCAGAGAGGTATGCAGCTGTAAAAGTTTGTCAATTAGATTAGCTATATTTGCCGATGAACTTTGAAAGCCGTAGTGCATTTAACTTGTAATTGTATAATATATATTCAAAGATCACAAAATGCCAGTAGAAGAAACTCATTATAATGTTCATTATCACAGAGTAGAACTATAAAGTTCTACGAATTATCTCTAATAGCATTGCAGGAGTGAAAAAACCAACATTCAGTGAAAAGGTAGCAATTATCTGACTGAGGTCTTTGGACCATTGGTCACAGCCCATCCCACTACGCATGGCGTTCTGCAGGTTTCGATTTCCCCTTTCTCTTATGGGAGACTCCTTTTCTCCTATCACCTCCGATCTCACTAGGTCCTAGCCACTAGCCAATGGATGGGTGGTTGTGTTAAACTCTCAAATCTCAATAAATTCAGTTGATATAAATTCAGTTGTTAAGACATTAGCAACTAGTTGTTGATCCACCAATATTACAATTGTCTTCCATTTTCTTTAAATAAATAAAAAAAAGAGATCCAACCAAGAATGATACTGCGGCATCCACCTATTTTCTTCCAGTTCCTTCCGTTGTGCTTCTTGACTGCCTCAATCAAAAGGTTGTCCTGTTTGTCGGAGTCATATAGTTGAAAAATTAGGAAGACCTAACACTACAAAGGGTAAGCAAACAAAAGAATACTGAGGAAGGAATATAAAAAAGCATGTAATCCATGTACTTAGTTCTCCCTCTTCAATTTAAAATTTGTTTTTGCAAATATTTAACTCGATTCCATATCAAGAAGAAAAACTGCAACTTACGTTTCCATAATAACTATTTCAAATAGTATTGTAAATGCAATTTGCAATTGCTTAATCATAATCTCACAATTAGGAAACGAAGGCTGCATATGACATTGTTGTTTTGCAAAGAACAATGAAACAAAGAGTTAAGATCAAACTAGACATCAAGTGACTGACCTCTTCCTCTGTCCAGCATCCCTTTGTTGAGCGTCTAGCTCGACCTTTTCTTCTACTATCAATATTTTTAAAAATGCAAATCAGTAGAATAAATCTAGTTAAGGGCATTTGCGAATATTTTCACTCACCTCCTATCAAAGTATTCATTAGTTTTGGAAAGATTGTAATCAATGCGTGGGGCTCGTGTATTATTATTCTATTTTGGATAAAAGTGGGTCTCATTATCCTACAGAGATGAGGATTTCATTGTGGGAGGATTGCTGAATTCATTTAATCAATTGGGGTTTCTAGAAATCACTAATCCCATGAATATGTATTCTCTTTCATTATGGTATATGCCAAGTTCTAAGTTATAAATACACTGCTTAAGATGGAAATGGAGATGAAGTTCTAGATAGAGTCGCATACCCTGAAGTAGGGGGAGAAAAACACAAGGGCAGCCCATCTCGTTTAGGTGAATCAAAATGGAACTCCTCCAGCTCCTTCTTAACCTCTACCATGACTTTTCCCAAAATCAAATCCTTTAATACAAAATAAAGCATAGTTATTATCACATTGCAAGCAAAGATCACGAATAAAAATAACATGCGATTCGATTTCACTCCCAAGATATCTAAGCAAACACGATATAGAAATGTGCCGAATTCATTGAACAGATAAAGAGTACCCACAAAAGAAAAACCAAAAATTAAGCTTGAGTTATTTGCATATAATTTATAGGAAGGAAACAGTACATACAAGATCTAACGGTAAATTCTCCAACTAGAAGACGCACAGTAAGTATCAAATGCATCACAATAGCGTGACAATATCAAGAGTAAAACGATTGCTACGGAAAACGGGGGGAAATGACAAAGTAGGAGAAAGAACATGTTGAAGAAAGTGGCATTTGTATTTTGCAGAGCATCGACGTGAACAAATGAAGGCGTTTTTAACGGCTTCTCAGAAGCTTGCGTTGAAAGCAGGAGCTTACGAAACTCGAAGAGCTTGCGCTGTAAGCTTGAGAAAAGGAATCTGACGGAAACGGTGACGGCTGTCGTTCGAAACGACTTGTTTGCTAATGACAATTGAAAATGAAAATGGAATGCCTTCCGTTAATTTCAATGTGGCGGGAAAGTGGGACCCGCGCAATGACTTCGTTGTCCACGTGGTCACCGGGGATTTTTTATTTGTGGGCTGGGCTTTATGGGCTCAGTGGGTTTGAATGATTGGACTTTTTCTTTTAATAAACCTTGTTTAACTCCATAGAATCAATAAATAAAAAAATATATACATTTTATATAAATTAATATAAAAACAATTATATAAATAAAAAATTTAAAAAAACAAAATTACATTATTTTTGAAGTTCAGCTAATTTAAATTATTCTAATGTTTGTATTTTCGAACTAAAAAGCTTTTGAGCTTGTAAAAAAAAACAATTTTGCTATTGAAGAAGCTTTTAATGCTATCAAATATCTATTTTCTTTTTAAATTATTTTTTGAATAAAATTTTTCATATGGAATTGTATTTTTAAAAATTATACTAGTTTATTTATTCATATAGTTGGATTCTCTGGCAATTATTTTTGACGAGGTATTCAAGCATTATATGTTTATTATTTTTTCACTTTTATTACCGATTTTTATCTCTTACATGAAAGTTAAATATAAAATTAACACTACTAAAGTTAATTCTTATCCTATATTTTAAATTAATCATTTTGAAATTAGTTTTTGGTGTTTCAGACATTTTTTTATTCTTAAAATTTGAAGTGTTTCAAACAGATCTGATTCCTGCAATTTTTGGTATAACAAATTAAATTAAATAAATAAAAACAATGATCTAATTTTATAAATTTATTTTAAATCACACATCCAAATAATAAAATTTAATTTAAATTTAGAATCACAATTTTGTGTCCTAATTCTCTACATGATCTCAAACATGAAATTTAAAATTGTAAATCAACTCCAATTCTGATGGAATATAATTAGAATTGGAATTATAAATTCTTCGTACTAATTCTGATTCTAGAATCCAAACGGAGCATACAGGGAATTGATATTTGTTTGAAAAATACGTTTTAACTATATTTTATCTATTAAAAAGCATGTAAAACAAAGTAATTATGAATCAATTTAAAAACATATCAAATGTCAGATTTACCGAGATCCACCTTTCATATATATATTTATGACCGGGAAAAATTCTTAAATAGATTTATAGACATTTTTTTGTTTATTTTTCTTCTTTCTTTAATTATTTGTTTATATTTTTTAATTTAATTTGTATTTGTTTTAATTTTTCACTTTTTTAAGCATTTTGTTCTATTTTTTTAACTTTCTTTTGAATTTTTAGAATTTTTCTTCAATTCTTTTAATTCTTATTAAAATAAAAATATAAAAAAAAAACACCAAAGTACATCAAAACATCTAGATATCACTTAACAGGTACCCTAAATTAATTATGACTTATCTGCTTGGTGCAAAACAGGGTACTTCTTTTTCATTAAAGGAGGAATCATTGAACTAGGGCAAAGGCCAGTGATTACAACAACAAAAGCCTGGTCTGGTTTGGTTTGGTTTGGTTTGGTATTACTGCTACGAATCCTACGTTTTTTGTACATAGTTCCTCTGGAGTTTAGGAAGAAGAAAGGAAACAAGGACACATGGTGTCAATTCCCTCTATCCTCTTCTGTGGCAGATCTAGCAGTATCAGAGAAACAAGCTAAGCTTGATTCTTTTAGATAAGCTAAGGGGGTCATGGGCTAATTATTTTGAAAAACAAAATGGCACATGTCCTTCCAGACGTAGATTAGCTTTTGAATGACTACCATTCAACACTTGTAAGTTCTAGAAAGAGTAATTACTTGATTGATTTCTTCAGATTTAAGATCCATGTTCCCGTTTGTTAATTGTTATACACTATTGACTTCCTTATTTTTCCCAGGTTTCGTTTTTCAATCTTCAGAGTTACATCAAAATTTAAATATATGTCTTTGACTTTGACTTTCCTGGCCTTCTGTAGCATTCACACACGAGATAATTGCTTTATTTAATTTACTTTCCGGCCTCAATCTTACGTGTTGAAACAACCACGCTTGCTATATATGGTTTCCCGTTCAAATTCGGTGCGGTTAGTCTCTTCGTTTTTTTTTTTTTTTGTGAAAAAAAGAGGCAAATATATTATTTTAACCTCAATATTGAAAGGTATATGGTAATTGATAAATATCTATTAATAAGGGATCATCCATAAAAATAGAGCCAAAAGTTCCTCCAAATTGATGATGCAATTTGATCTTATCAGTTTAACTAAATCTTAACGATTTTAATACTAGTCTCCATCACATTCTAAGGATAAATAAGGATTCTTAATGTCACGTTGATGTTGGAGGGATTAGACTACGTCTTTTATTTATTTCTTATTTTAATTGACTTTTCTTCTCTTCTTGTATTTGATTTTTACAAGCAAAGGTCGATAAATTTACCAATATAATAGCACCTCCCTAGACCCTAGTAGATAACAATGAACTTACTTCTCGCCTTAATCCCGCTGTGTCACAAATTTCCAAAAGCGAAGCAGGACATCACGCCCCAATTTAACGTGGCCTATTTTGCTAAGCTATCTAATTGAAAGAATTTGATCCAATTTTAGTTTGACCGGCACAATTGGGTTCCTGCCTAAAATCCATTTTTCAAAGTACTTGACTTGTCTTAATTATAGTCCAGCAAGAAATTGACATCATCCTATGAATTTTTCAAAAAATCCAACCATTTACGTCTCTATTTCCAATTCACATCATTGCTGAACCCTATAAAAAACCCCATCTCCATTGCCATTTTCTTGAATAAAACTTAATTGGCATCATCACTTAATCTCAACATGGCCCTCCTCAAAAGCCTCCCTATCTTCTCCTTCTTTGTCATGGCTCTCTGCTTGGCCTCCGCCATGGCAGCCAGATTTGATATCACAAACAGATGTTCCTACACGGTGTGGGCAGCAGCCGTGCCCGGAGGTGGCAGACAGCTCAACTCTGGCCAAAGTTGGAGCCTTGACGTGGCTGCGGGGACTACAGGGGCTCGCATTTGGGGTCGAACCAATTGCAAATTTGACCGGTCAGGGCGGGGAGAGTGCCAAACGGGTGACTGTGGCGGTCTCCTCCAGTGCAAAGAATTCGGAAAACCCCCAAACACACTTGCTGAATATGCCTTAAACCAATATAACAATATGGACTTCTTCGACATCTCACTGGTGGACGGATTCAACGTTCCTATGGAATTCAGCCCAACGTCGAGTGGGTGCAGCAGTAAGATCCGATGCGCCGCTGATATCAACGGGCAGTGCCCGAAAGAGCTGAAAGCTCCAGGAGGGTGCAACAACCCATGCACCGTGTTCAAGACCAGCCAGTACTGTTGCACTTCTGGGAGCTGTGGACCTACTAATTATTCCAAGTTCTTCAAGAATAGGTGCCCAAGTGCTTACAGTTACCCTAAGGATGATTCCACTAGCACGTTCACATGCAAAGGAGGAAGCAACTATAGGGTTGTCTTTTGCCCTTAAATTTCTTTCTTTTTGCATATTTACTGGTGATTTACTGTTTACTTAATTATGTACCTCTAAAATAAAGGATTCTTGTGGGTGTTGTGATCGAGCACATCTGCTATGTGCTTTCCTTCTCCTAATTGAGCTCTTGGTTAATAAATTCCCATATGAATGTATATTTGCAGCGTTCATTATTTTATTAATAACAGTAATTTTATTATACATTTTATTGTTTGAAATGTATGAAGCACGTTAGATAATTTTTTATACAAAAAAATTGTAGATATGGGATACCCTCATCCATAATGTCACGCCTGAAACTTTGTGTTTCGTAATGATTAAACATAAAAACACGGGATAGGAGGGTACAAGATAAGATTTCAAAACCTAATTATCCTTTCAAGACATAAGGTAGTTGACAACTTTCCATATATGCTTATCTCTTAATGTGAAAACCAATAAGGAAAAGTTAACGTGTTCATAATTATAATAAAACAAATACTCCATTAAACTAGAAAACACCAAACGACTTTGTTATGTATTCACATGATAGAAAGGTTTTGTTGAATTTTATTTCGTATAATTGTCAATAATGGCATACCGTTGCCCATTTGCGTTGATTTCAAGAGCAACAGCGTCATTGCGTCGACGTGGATCAAGCTACCAAACTCAGCCCATTTTTGAAGTGGATTGTGAAATCAATCTTAAAGAGGGAGGCCCATTGCTTCTCCTATGGAAGCACGGGCTCAAAGAGACACTTGGTTTAATGTGGAAAATTATTAATGGTAAAAAAGTTTACAATATAAATCTTAAAAAATAAAAAATATTATTGTAATATTTTTATTAAATTTATTATTTATGAATTTATGGATATTATTGTATATATTATCATATTACACGCCTAAAATTAAGGAAGATCACAAAAATTCAAAATTAAGGAAGATCACAAAAATTAAAAATATACATCTTTTTCATAACCTATTACGAAAAGAAAAAAAACATCAAAATTAGTTGCAGGCACATGAAATTCAACACGCACCTAATTTATTTGTCACTGATGAAAACTGCCCGATTGTAATTTGCATGTTCCCCATCTGAAGATTCTATGCATTAATCGCCGCAAAGATATTTAAATTAAATTAATTGAACCTGTCTATTCTTGACAGGCTTTCTTTCACTATTAATTTCCCCACGAGTGCCCCTACACCTGTCGGTTCCTCCATTGCCCATTGGAAGAGGAAAACAACTGGTGCTCTTTGGCGTGATGGTTATGGTCGATGGAGTTCCCACTACATGACTACTGATTTTGTATGAGTTTCACTAAAACCTTTCCACTTCTAAACCAGTACTGTTGATGAGCTATCTACAATCACTAATATGAAAGATCGCGTGTAATTCAACTTACATGACAAAATAAAAAAATATCCTTTAAAATGATTAATTTATATAAAAAATGCTTAATTACATTTTTTGTATTTTTAATTTGTCAAAGTTATAATTTGTCTCGTTAGTTTTATATTGAATAATATAATTTCATTGTTTCATCAAAATTATAATCTTGATCCCTCAATTAAATTTTCATCCATTTTTCAACTATCATAACTATTATGGACAAAAAAAAGTTATTTAAATACAAAAAAAATTACACATAACCAAATAATTAACACATAAGCACCTTAAATTTTCCATCTTTCTCTCCCCCTAGCATCTGCGTTTCACTCTTCACTATTTCTACCATCTCTGCTTGTATCGCCAGTTTCTAGCGTAGAACTCCGGTCATACCCACAAGCTCAGTGTGTTAGCGAGGTTATCCTTTATGGCTAAATGCTCCAAAAAGTTCAAAATAAGATGAAAATCGGATTTTTAAGTTCATCAGTTAGCTATCTACCATAAACAGACATTTATCAATCACTGCACTTCTCGTTTGAAATCAACAATGAATCTAGTGATTCATAAACATCTTAATTAGCTACAATGTACTAGGAACAAGAGGTAAATATACTGATTCAGATATAGATATTGTAACTTGCTGAATCTCCAAGAAACTAAGCTCTCCATATGAGAAACTATATCTTCCCAAACTAATTGGTAAATAAAGAACAATGATGGTGGGATGGTACGATTAAATAGCTACCAATATGAGAATGTAAATTTATTTAAATATTTTATAAGAAAGCTGAATACTACAATAAATTAATATATAAAGCATTTAGTCACAATTACACCATCACCTTTGTGCAAAAAGTTTCCTCCTTTCCTTTACGCTGTCTAAAAACTCGTCCATGGAGTCACGTGGTTGAAGCTAATTATTATGTACTCTTCTTGCTAGTTCTTGCTCAACCACTTCATTAGGTAATAAATTCTTGAGTACTCAAGATGCCAATTTATGTGTTTATTCAGTTTTTTTTTTTTTTCCTTTTCTTTCAATATATTCATGTTTCCTTCAATTCTATTTATCTTCATAAGTACAGGGAGATGGAGGGGGAGAAGACATCAATTGTGGTGAAAGGAAGGTAGCAAGAGAGGGAGGGGAATGGTGGTGGTGGTGGTGGTGGGGAGGTTTATGGCCAACTTATGGGTATGACTAAAGTTCCACGTTGGAAACCAGATGCTGGACTTTCAGGGTGCTGATGTGTTAATTATTTAGTAATGTGTAATTTTTTTTACATCTACGTGGTTTTTTTGTTGTCTATGTTAGCAATAACCGTTAAAAAATGGATAGAAAGTTAATGGAGGAACCAAAATCGCAATTTTAATGAAATTAATGGGACTATATTATTTATGATGAAATTAGATGGATCAAAACTACTACTTTGATAACTAAGGGAACAAAAAATGCAATTAAGCCTATAAAAAAAGATAAATTAACACATATGATAGTAGGTAATAGTGTTTCAGGTTTCCCACTTGCTTTCTTTAGCTTTACCCTTTAGCCTTCGCCCCCATCCCTATGATTGCAAATGTGATAAATAGAGACTTTGGTCGTTCCTCTCACCAGTCACCATGAGCCTTTCATATAGTTAACTGATCAGAAACTAAACAATTCGGTTATATCCATGCCTATCCTCACCCACACCTCTCACCCCCATTTATTTTACTTATTTGCTCACATGGCAGTCACATCAACCATCCAAAATTTCCTCCCAAATTATAGTCGTTTTTGCTCTAATCTCACTTTCACTCTCATGGAAGTCCTTCTCGAGCTTTTGATCTAGTCACTCTTAAGCTTCCTCGAAGAGTGACTGCACCATTTGTCTCTTCAGCCTTCCTCTAGCGTCGCTTTTTGAAACCACGGTTGTCATTCTTCGACCTTGGGATTAACAATAGGGTTTGTAAGTTATGAGCTTGGCTGCTGATAATGGTAAGGTGGAGTCTTGGGATGTGTGCACATGAAAGGGGAAGAAGAAGAAGAAGAAGAAAGATGATGTGGTTGTTGAAGAGGAAGAGATTGGGTGTTGGGTTACATCGAGGCTCATTGCGATAATCTTTTTTTTTTTCTTCCTTATGATTTTTGTTGGTTTTTGTTCTTTTAATATTTGTCATTGAGCTATATATTTCTCATTTTCTAATATTGATTTCTTCTTTGGATTATGTAATAAGCTGAAGTAAGTTTTCTTGGTGATCTAGTTCATCCAAACCTTGTTAAACTTATAGGCTATTGCATTGAAGATGATCAAAGGTTGCTAGTGTGTGAGTTCATGCCTCGGGGAAGCCTGGAAAACCACCCATTTAGGAGTAAGTTACTTTTTTTGATTAATTAAACTGCAATAAGTGTCCATTTTCTTGCTGATGCTTTTTTCCCCCCTTCAAAATAAGCTGCTTTTTAGCACTAGAAGCAGGTACCAAACAACCTCTAATCTTTTTCTTCCCCCCTTTTGTTTTGCTTTTTTTTTTCCCTTCTCTTTTGGTCAAATAATTACAAGAAAAAACTTGGGTAAGATGAAGATGAGCAAACCAACTAGATTTAGCAGCTAAGTTCTTCTACCAAGTATGTTTTGTAACTTTTGGAAAAAACTACTCCCAATGAAAGGAAAAGAACATTTTCTGAACAAATCTACCCTTACTCTTTTTATGAAATTTCATTTTTGTCCAACACACAATAAATATTTTTATAATAATAATTTTTTTATCCAAACACATTTCCTTAAATATTGTGCATTCTATTACATGATAATTTTAAATTTAAATTAAAACAAATTAGAAAAGTTTTAATTATAGGATTTTTAATAAATATTAACTAAAAAATATATCTTACATATTTAAAATTATTTTAACTTTTTTTTTTCAAAATTTGTAATAAGTGCTTTTTTATCTAAACACTATACATAAAAAGTGTTTTTACATGCCCTTTTTATTAATTTTATTTACACAAAAATACTTTTTATATTTTTGCATTCAAATGCAACGCATATTTTTTTCCAGTAAATTCATTCTTTCATGAGAAGTTCCTTTTTTGTTCAAAAAGCACTTCTTCCATTAAGCTGCAATCAAATGCTCATTTACTTGCTTATGCTTTTTTTTTTTTCCCTTCAAGATAAGCTACTTTTTAGCAATAGAAGCACGTGTCAAACGGCCTCTAAATCTTTTTCTTCCCCCTTTTGTTTTGTTTTTTTGTTCTTCTCTTTTGCTCAAATAATTACAAAAAAAAACTTGGGTAAGATGAAGATGAGCAAACCAACTAGATTTAACAGCTAAGTTCTTCTACTAAGTATCTAGAATGGAACACGATGGAAGGTAAAACTGAATTTTAGGTTCTCATACCAATTTGTGAAGAAATTTTAAGAAAGAAAAGGAGTGAGATTTTTCTACTTACAAATCATAATCTTGTTCATATTGTGAAACACAATAAAATTTTATTTCACTCTCATACTTTTTTCTTGCTAGTTGCTCAACTCAAGGATATGATTCAAGTGGGAATGCAACCTACATACTCTGCACCGAATGAGTTATTAAGTCAAAAAAAATAAAAATATAGTGAAAAAAAAACAAAGAAGGAAGATTAATTATGGAACTCTTAAGAGTGATAATACTCAAACACTATTTTTTTAATATTTTTTTATATATAATTTTTAATCATTAATGTATTATAAAATAATGGTGATAATAGATAATTATAAATAATAAATAATAATAATAAAATAATATATTTAAAGAGAGATGTAAAATAGTGAAAGAAAAAATAATGTATAAATATCAAACTAATAAAACAGGATGGTTGGGCGGCTTGTCTAACACTTGATCAAACAAATATATATAATTAAGGAATCAAGATGGGCAGCCCGACAACTGAAAATAATTTAACTACAATTAAGAACCTCGATAGCCTTCCTTCATATATAAAATAAAAAGACTCTTATTAAAAGAATAATTATTTACATTGCTCCTAATATTACCAAAATTACTCCCTTTGGTAATTGTGTCTATTAATTGTATAATACAATTTAAAGTGAATTTGTGATGATGGATCATTTCAATCTATTAAGCTGTCCAGTGTGAAGTCAATTTTTAAGATATTCTTAAACATTACAAGGAACCCCGATGCAGAAATCAGTAAGCAAATAATACATTCATTTTTTTAGCATTATCTTCTTTATGGAAGAGCCTTGGGACCATAGCCGCCTCTATTTTAGCCAAGTTGAAGGAGGCCTCCCCTCTGTATATAAACACCCCCGATTCGTCGGTTTAATTATATAGCTTCTCTTATATTCACTTCAAACTCTTTAAGTCCCAACACAAAAATGGTTTCCTTAAGCAAACTCTCGCTGTGCGCCCTCCTTCTGCTGGGTTTGTCTTTTATCTCAGCACAAGCAGCCAATTTTGAGATCGTCAATAATTGTCCTTACACTGTCTGGGCTGCTGCCAGCCCCGGCGGTGGTCGCCGGCTTGACCGGGGTCAGACGTGGAATCTGGGGGTGGCTGCTGGAACTGCCATGGCCCGTATCTGGGGCCGTACTGGTTGCAACTTCGATGGCAGTGGTCGCGGTCGTTGCCAGACTGGGGACTGCACTGGTGGACTCCAATGCACAGGCTGGGGTGTTCCCCCTAACACATTGGCTGAATATGCCCTGAACCAATTCGGGAATTTAGATTTCTATGACATCTCGCTGGTGGATGGCTTCAATATCCCAATGGACTTCTATCCCCTCAATGGTGGGTGTCATAAAATCAGCTGCACAGCAGACATTAATGGGCAGTGCCCAAACGAATTGAGGGCACCTGGGGGCTGTAACAACCCATGCACAGTGTTTAAGACCAATGAATATTGCTGCACTAATGGGTATGGAAGCTGTGGACCCACCCGCTTCTCAAGGTTCTTCAAAGATAGATGCCGAGATTCTTACAGTTATCCTCAGGATGATCCATCAAGCACATTCACTTGCCCTGCTGGATCTAACTACAAAGTTGTGTTCTGTCCACTAGGATCCACTCATATCCCAGTAATTGAGATGCCTGGAAGCACAAGCGAGCAGTGAAGCATACAAGTCCATCGACGTGCCTGCCCTACAAATTTATGAAGTTTTTGCGGGAAAACTTCATTGATGGAAATAAGCTCGGGGTTTGGTTCTATTCATGTTTTAATTTGATCTTGCTCTCCGTGTGTGTTTTTGGGTTGGGCTGTCTCTCGAAACCGAAACGGAAATAAAGGCATATTTTGATTTTCTATCAAATAACTTGTTTTACCTGAGATTTCAAACGAGAATGCAAACACTTGTTCCCTTCTGCCTCTTTCTTCTTTTTATGTATAGTATGATAGGTTGGGCAATCAAACTAATGCAGCTCATGGAGAATATATAATATATATCCAAGGTTCAGAGATCACATGAAGGGAAGGTCAAATTATGCAAGAGAAGAGAGTCAGCATAAGACCTCAAAAGAAAAAAAAAAGAACTTAAAAATATCATTAAATTTAGTTCCTAGCACAAAATTAACCAAATTACTAAAAATAAAAATCCATATATTACATTGTAGAAATAATCATATTTGGAAATTTCATCGAAGAAGAAGAAGAAACTTAGCATGAAGAATATGCATCTCTCTGGTCTTTACTCTTACCTCCAAAAAATTAATTAACACTCACAAACTGTTTGTTTAAATGTCAAAAAGAGTAGCCTGGTTGAATTTTAAACTGTGAATGAGCAAACAAAAGCACGAGACTCTGTAGTACAAGTAAAGAAAGCGAGAGAATCCCTTGTCCGTGACCATAAGACATATTGACTTCTAAAAAAAAAGGTGAAATTCTCACAAACTTGTTTTTATTTATTGGTAGCTTTCAAAGTAATTGCATATATAATATTTACCAGATTGGAGGGGGGAGGTCACTGATACAAGATCCGACTATCAAATCAAAATTAATTTTTATTATTATTTAAAAAACGATAAAACAAAAACACTGGCCCTCGGTAAATCTTTATATATATTTTAATAGTTGATGTATTGAAGTTTGAAGCACGTGAGGTAGCAGAATTCAAGAAATTGAGGCAATATATATCAAATATTTTTCTACTAAACTAATGTATCTCTGTCATTTTCTTTACTTCGTCATCAAATATTTTTTATTTGAAGGGGTGCACTTGCAATAGCTTACCAGAAAAAGATTTCGAATATGCCTTTTTAGTCTATTCCAGGCATCTTTCTTTCTTTTGTACCATCCAATGGACGTGACATGTTGCTTTTTGAAAATTACATAACCATTGATACCATTTTTTTTATTGCCGGAGAAAATATATTTGGTGATTGCTTCTCTATTGTTTTGTGTGGCTAGTAAGGGAGTTTTTAGTCCTCTCACTAAATTTATCGTTCAAAATCTTTCTCTCGTTGCAGTAAAGAAGTCAACCTTAAATCTTTGCTGTCATTATAAAAATGAAATTAATCATCTAATTAATTGACAAACTAGTAATTTTATATATATTATAGGGTAATGAAACACAAGAAGATGTTCACAAAATTATGATTTCACATTTACACTATTTTAAGTTCAAATTATAATAAAAAGACCACAAACAGTGTAATTATATACTTTTTTTAAAAGAAACAAAAAACAAAAGGAGAAGAAGCTTTTGATCGAGGATGGTTGACGCTTGACTTGGTTCGTGAACCTAGATTGAGGCGGCCAACAAAAATCTAACTTCGACTGGTGACTCACAGCTGGTCATGAATGCGACTACTAGGATAATAGTTTTGGGCAAATTATTTTTTATCTTTTTAAAAAATGACAGAAATATCTCTAAAATGGAGAGATTTGCGAAAAGAGATTTTAATGAAACTCAATGGTATGCAAAATTGCTTGGTTCATGATGGTCTGATATACAACAGGAAATTAATCTCCCTATACGTGAACATTCGTAGCAGGCTAGCATCACAAAGGAAATCCAATTGGGTTATGTTCTTGAATAGCATGAAGATTATGATTTATGTGTTTAAATTGTAATTATTTATATATTTTAAATGATTCTAATGAAAATTTATTTTTTATTATATTTATCGTGACCTTTTAAAATATATAAATTATTATGATAAATTAAACATGATCAATGATGACCAATTTTAAATAAAGTGCTATTTTCTTTAGATTTTTTTTATACAGCAATTATTTTCTGAAGCGTTTCTGCATTTTGAGAAGGGGTAAGAGCAGTTGGGTGAGTGGGCTCTATAGCCCTATAGCTAGCCAATAATGACATTAATTGTTTTGACTTTATCTTCATTAAGAATGATGGTTAGCTGGATAGCCGCCTCCCCCTTTTGTTAAGGTTTAGCCCACTTGTCCCTCCATACTCAAATGGTGATGACGATGATTTCACATAATTTTTTTAAAAGAAATTCAAAAAAAACTTTTTTTTATTTGAATTGATTGTGACCGTCCACTCTTACACCGAAGATAATGATCAGGCTAACCTTAAGGTCCTAATGCGCCCTCTCTTTTCTTAAAAGTTTGGCCCACTTGTCCCCCCATGCTCATACTATTGCCGCCCCCTTTCTTTATAAACCCAAATGCCATCCATCTAATTCTGCAATTCCCCTCTTAACACCAATATGGGTTACTTACGCCACCTCTCCATATGCTCCCTTCTCTTGCTCAGTTTCTCCTTCGTCTCGATCCATGCAGCCAATTTTGAGATCGTCAATAATTGTCCTTACACCGTCTGGGCTGCTGCCAGCCCCGGCGGTGGTCGCCGGCTTGACCGGGGTCAGACGTGGAATCTGGGGGTGGCTCCTGGAACTGCCATGGCCCGTATCTGGGGCCGTACTGGTTGCAACTTCGATGGCAGTGGTCGCGGTCGTTGCCAGACTGGGGACTGCACTGGTGGACTCCAATGCACAGGCTGGGGTGTTCCCCCTAACACATTGGCTGAATATGCCCTGAACCAATTCGGGAATTTAGATTTCTATGACATCTCGCTGGTGGATGGCTTCAATATCCCAATGGACTTCTATCCCCTCAATGGTGGGTGTCATAAAATCAGCTGCACAGCAGACATTAATGGGCAGTGCCCAAACGAATTGAGGGCACCTGGGGGCTGTAACAACCCATGCACAGTGTTTAAGACCAATGAATATTGCTGCACTAATGGGTATGGAAGCTGTGGACCCACCCGCTTCTCAAGGTTCTTCAAAGATAGATGCCGAGATTCTTACAGTTATCCTCAGGATGATCCATCAAGCACATTCACTTGCCCTGCTGGATCTAACTACAAAGTTGTGTTCTGCCCACTAGGATCTCCTCATATCCCTCTTCAGATGCCTGGAAGCACCAGCAACAGTATTGAGTAAACCAAGTCCTTCAAGAAGATGAAGTTTTTTTGCTGAAAACTTCATTTATGAACATTAATAAGCTCGGAGTTTATTTGTACTGTTTTAAGTTGGGTTTGTATGATGAAACGATGGAGTAAATAAAGTAATTATCTTCTATTTTGAACGTAATTTCTGAGAACATGAAGATCACAACTTTTTTATTAACTCTTTACCTGAACCATAAATGCATAAAATATCAGTACCACGGATAGCGCGAAAAGTCCACTTTTCTAAAGATAGTGTGAATAATCATAAATCGCCTTTTCTGTCGTATAGGAAATTAAGAATGACACTGTTCTCCAATCTGATCTTCAATTCATAAATTTGAGTAATTAATGGAGTAGAGGACAAAGCATACACTATTACTATTAAGCAATAGGGCCAGTATACTATTACTATTAATCTTGCTCGGCACAAAAACAAATCAAGCAAGCTAACGGGAACTGGTGGAAGGGCCCAGGAAGACAACTGATTTGCTTTAGATTGCATGAAATTTTGTTTGAGAAATTACGTACACTAATAAATTGATTTGGTAGGCTCGATCCATAGATAATGAAATACCTATTTATTGGTGTAGTCTAGCGTTGACGTGCGATGCCGACATACATATACTGTTAACAATGATGGTCAAGGTCAAGCTGGAGGGTTTGGATAGGGTTAGGTTACCATCATTTTCTAAGCATTTTTTAATGATAATTATCTCTACAGGATATGTTTGAATTCAATGAATTTGAGATTGCTTTTTTTTTTTTTGTTTGCGTGCTCAAAATTGGGAGACTATATATATATAAATATATAATGGTTCCCTTTGTAAATGCCAAACTCGATCTATACTTAATTGAAACTAAAACCAAACATCTATAATTAATAAATCTTATAGGTAGGTATTTACTTTTTTCTAAGGCACACATGATATCTACCGTTTTAAGTTAACTGAACAAAGGTACGAAGATCTCATATTTAAACATTTTTATAATATACTAGTTATATTTTGTATACTTTATAATTATAATATGAAAATATGAAAATATTGTAATATAATATTAGATATATTAAAAATATATAAAATACCATTTCACCAAAGGAGTGCTGATATTTGCCTCACTTTCTCGCCTGAGGCTGAGCTAGTCTTGATTCTCATTAGATTAGAATAGGTTAAGTGCAATATCAGGGATATTTTTTTTGGTACACTTGATTCATTTAAACTTGTAATTTTCAGGTCCGAAGACAATTCTAGCATCATTAGATGTAAATAGGATATGAAATAATATGGTTATGGGAAGCTACATAATCAACAGGAATTACTATGCTTACTATATGAAGATTTCGACTATACTTGGCCAGGCCACGGAACTTCGTTGCTGTGTTTTCGCTTTTTAGTTTTTAGTAGAGGTGTTAATTATAACCAAGTTAAATGGGCTAATCGGTAGGTTTAGAGGGAAAAAACATATTCTAAAAAAATTGGATTATTTTTGACCTGGCTACACTTAAACTTTTTTTTTTCAATTTTTTTTTTATGCTTTGTAGAAGAAGAAGATAATAACTCAATAATTATATCAAATTTATCAAAGTAAGATTTAAATATAATTATCAAGTATAATTGATTAATTATTTTGATTTTAAGTTCATGCTTTATTTTTGTGAAAATTAAGTTATGATAAATTGATAATATTTTGTTATGTATAAAAATTTTACATAATTATTGAGAATAATTGATTGACTAATAATTTATGTTTTATTTTTTAAAAGAAATTTTATAATTTTTTCATGTGTTGGCATTCATTAATACCTGTTTAGCCCTGTAACTCTATAAAAATAGAGCTAGATTAAATTTTAAAAACTATATTTAAAAAAAATGTTTTTTTAGCTCTACTTTGACATTTAACGAGTCAAATTAATCCTAATTAACACCCCTAACTTTTTACACCAACCACTTTTGAAATTTAGCTCTTTTTTGGCTTGTAATGGCAAATGGTGGTAAAGTAGTAATTTAAATATTTAAAATTGGTTGATTGTCTAAAACTGAAATTCATATTTATATTTATAATTGAACTGAAGTTTTAAAAATAATAGTTTTTTAATAAGGGAATTGAATATTTAATACTAATATGACTAAATTAATTAAAACTAATTTTGAAGTAACAATTATGGATATCATATATTATAAAGATGATAAAAGATTTTTTAATTTTTTTTTATTTGATGTTTAAGATAATGATACAAGAATTAAGAAATTTATTAAATAGTTTTAATTATAATAGAAAATAGTTTTATTGGAATTAATTATCATTATTAAAATTAATTTAAACTCTTATTATTACATTAAAAATAATGATAAAATTATAAAAATAATAATTAATACTTTATTAATAATATAAAACAATAATTTAAAATAAATTAAAATTCTTAAAATACAGAGAAATTTGGCCAAAGGCGTGATTCTTGCCATGCATGCATATTGGGGTGTAGAGAGAATGTGACCAAATTGAGAAAAACTTAACAAGAACCAACCAAAGGAAAACTATAATTGAACATAGGATTGCCCTCTTTCTGCAACCATACATTTAAGATCCGAATTACTCGCTTGGAAACCGCTGATGGTCCGGCCCGGCTTTTTGTTCCAATCGGTTCGCATTTCCTATACACTAGCAATTGTATAGCTGACGTTTCATTTTCCGCGCAAGAGTTTTCGCAGGAAGCGAGAGATATCTCTGCGAAGTGGAAAAAGTCTCGGGATATTTCTCTGCTCCAAATCCAAAATGCCTCGGGGAAGCCTTGAAGTTCTTCTTGTTAGTGCCAAGAATTTTGAGAATTCCGACTACTTTTGTGAGTTTCTTCTTCTGTTTCTTTCATTTGATCCGAATCGGTTGCTTCTTCTTTTTCCTTTGAAATCGTTTAATGAAAGGTTTATGCACTCATGAGCAGTTAACATGGATCCTTACGTGATCCTCATATGCCGTTCTCAGGAGCAGAAAAGTAGCGTTGCATCAGGTACGATCTCTTCTCTGAATTGGAATCAGATCATAATACATATTAACGTACACGACATGATGAAAGCCAAAGGATTCTGAACAGTTACATTAATTTACAGAAAGTATTACAATGTGTCTCTGTTTCTGTTAAACTAGTTATTGGACAGAATAGTATAATTTAGTATGTATTTCTACTCACAAATTCTGAATGCAGGTAAAGGAAGTAATCCGGAATGGAATGAAAGCTTTGTATTCAACGTATCTGAAGCCGTTTCCGAACTCAGATTGAAAATTATGGACAGTGATCATTTCACTGCCGATGATTTCGTGGGAGAAGCAACGTGAGTGTTGTCGATCTCTAGCATTTTCTTTTTCTGATTTTTTTTAAGCCCCTGATGTCTTAGGTATCAGGATTCACTCTACGTTCTGTAAAATTTGTGTAAACAACATAGACATTAGCAAAAAGTTATGTGTAAGATAATTAGTGTTAGTTGCTATTGCCTACTTTTCATAAATAGGGTTTATACTTATAGTATTGAAGTTATCGTTGGTGCGGGAAGCTCTTTTTTTGGTAAAGGTAATATTATTTGGTGATATGGAAAATAGAACAGAAGCATTCCATATAAGAAGATACATATTCTTCAGAATAGATCAAGATGGTTTCTAATTTTTGTGAATCTTTACAGCATTCCACTAGATGCTTTGTTTGCAGAAGGAAACATCCCACCGACGACATACAGTGTTGTCAAGGATGAGCTATTTAGCGGGGAGATTAGAGTTGGCCTCACTTTTACGCTTGAGGTATTTCTGTTTTCCTTATCCTCCATTTTTTTTGTCATCTATTTATAGGGAAACAATGGGTAAGGATGAGAAATGGCAGTTGTATGAATAAAACCATGGCGCTAACGTTCTTACTCATCCCCTACCCTACTGGTATAGTAAACTACATTTCAATATGGCCTCCACCACCTACTTTTCGGCATTATAATACGCAAGGCACGTCTAATCATGTAAGTGAAATCCTTCTACATATAACCTTGAGGTTTTTGGCCTTTATTTTTTTGTCTCACAGGCGCGCAGCGAACGGGGTTTCGATGAGGAGTACTAACTACTAAAGCTAAGGTGGACGGAAGGATTGTGCCTATGGAGATTGAATATGTGGTAGTTTACGGCTTTTCTAAGAGGACTATTTGAGGATCTATTGGCCATTCAAGGAACTTCACTTTAAAGCGGTTCTGTTTTCACGTGGTTACGACTTACCTTAATGCTTAGAATGACACGCTTCCTTTTTTTTGTTGTTGATGTGTTTGCCGTCAGCTGCCTATAACTGTCTACTGTTCATCAATAATATGACTTACAATCTTTCAAATTAATTGTGGCATACTGGTTTTAATAGTTAATACTGGCATGCCTGTAAAGTGCAGTTGTTCCAAATCAGATAGAGAAATGCTGAACAGTACTAGTAAGATTTACAATATCAAAAAGCTTCTTTATGGATACATCACAGGACTAACATGTTCTGATAATAAGAATTTAACAAAGGATCCAATAATTGACACCTGAACAAATCATAAGCTGTGGGTCTCCCATACATCCCTGCTTGGTTTGATCCTAGATCTTCCCATCAGACATAGCGAAACATCAAGTTTGTCAAGGCCTAACTTTTTAGAAGGCACTGACAACTATGTCACCAGAAATACAAAAGGATGGAAAATGATAATGACTTTCTTGTCTAAAGTACAGTCTGCAATTAATAGTTATCCTGGGGCTAGCCAGCAATGTTTTAGGAGTTTACCTTCCTTGAAAATTCTTATTGCACTCAGAATAGTGTTTTTGAGAATCAAACCCAGCACAACAATGCAGGCTCAATTTTTCCGGGGGTATGAACGAGGAGCTCATTGATGACTGCTGCCCAAGCATGGACTTCTCCACATTGCAGTTGGATGAGATATCACTTTGAGAAAAGCTGGGAGCTCCAAAATCTGGAAACTTTGAGCCACCATCCCTCTGGCCACGACGGTTAGCAGGTTCCTGGAAACAACCTTGAATTGCTAAATTTTCCTCTACGGGTATTGCACCTGTAAGAGTCTTAAATGCAAATTCTAGGCATGGGTCTGACCAAGAATCCATAAATGGAGCACAAAACTGTGATTGAGTTTCAAATTGAGGTTGCTCTACTGGAATAGATTCACCCCCTAGAACCCGTTCAAATTTTTTTGATGGCTCTTCCATCATTAATTTGTCTATATTTATACATTGATGCGGAAGTTGGGTTAGTTTCCCAGTTTCGATATGTAGGGATTCTCCATCCACATTCCTCGTTTTGGCTTCATCAGTAGCATTTTCACAAGATGTGGAGCTGGTTCTCAACTCAGGTTGCCCCAGAAGTTTTAAAGGTTGGCAAACCATATCAATAGCTTCAATATGTAGGGATTCTCCATATAAACTCTGGGATAAATTGGCTTCATCACCACAAGACTCTTTAGTAGCCAATTTAGGATAATTTTCAGAAGATGTTGAGCTGGTCCTCAACTCAGGTTTCCCCAGAAGTTGTTTTGAAGGCTGGCGAACCATATCAGTACCTTCAATATGTAGGGATTCTCCATATAAATTCCTGGTTAAATTGGCTTCATCACCATAGGACTCTTTTGTAGTGAATTTAGGAGAATTTTCACAAGATATGGAACTGATCCTTAACTTGGGTTGCCCCAGAAGTTGCTTTGGAGGCTGGCAAACCATATTGATAGATTCAATATATAGGGATTCTCCTTCATTCAAATTCCTGGTTATACTGGCTTCATCACCATAGGACTCCTGAGTAATGAATTTAGGAGAATTTTTACAAGATGTGGAACTGGTCCTCAACTCAGGTTGCCCCACAAGTTGTTTTGAAGGCTGGCAAACCATATCAATGGATTCAATATGTAGGGATTCTCCTTCATTCAAATTCCTGGTTATATTGGCTTCATCACCATAAGACTCTTTAGTAGCAAATTTAGGAGCATTTTCACAAGATGTAGAGCTGATCATCAACTCATGTTGCCCCAGGATTTGTTTTGAAGGCTGGCAAACCATATCAATCTCTTCATTGTTCTGTGATTGGATCAAGTTATCATGAGCTTCTTCATTGACCCTCTTCTCCACCACACTCTCAAGCAATCCCTCATTTGGTGTATTTTCACAAGATGTGGTGCTGATCGTCAACTCAGGTTGCCTCAGGATTTGTTTTGAAGGCTGGCAAACCATATCAATCTCTTCATTGTTCTGTGATTGGTTCGAGTTATCATGAGCTTCTTCATTTATGCTCTTCTCTACCACACTCTCAAGCAATCCCTTGTTTGGTGGGTCATTAACATCAGGAGTCATAACAGGCAAAATGTCAGAGGCAGCATCCACTGGCAATGCACCTGTGAGAGTCTTGATTGCAAATTCTAAGCATGGATCTGACCAAGAGTCCCCAAACGGCACGGATAGCTGTGGCCCTGACCTCTCATCAAAATTGTCAGCTTCAAGCTTCCCCAGTTGTTCCTTGGGAACAATTTGGGCTTCATATGACTTCTCACTCTTATTTGATGATTCTCCATGTCCTCCTCTTTTCAAACAGTCAGATGCATGAAGAGTAAGCTCTGTTTCTTCCCCATCATCAAGATGCCTAGATGCTCCATTGCTTAAATTTTTAGTAGCAGTTGGTTCATCTTTGCATGATTTTCTAGTGGCATATTCAAGAGCTCTTTCAGCAGGCACTACCTCAGGTTCATGGCCAGCAAGTCGCTTTGATAACCGGCGAGGTAAGCTAAGCCCTTTCTTGTTCTTGGATTTCTTCGAAGTTACCTGGGGATTTTTGTCACTGCTGCCTTCTGTAACATTCAGAGACTTATTTTTTTGAAACATGTCAGTTTCAGGAACCAAAACAGACCCATTATCAACTGAATCCTCAACAGGTAATGCACCCGTGAGGGTCTTAATTGCAAATTCCAAGCACGGGTCAGACCAAGAATAGTGGAATGCAAAGGATAGGTGAGGTTCTGATTTCTCATCATACAATTGCTCATCTCCAAGCTTCTCCAGTCGCTCATTGGTTGGGGTTGGGATTTTAGGAGATTTTCTGCTTCTATTTGATGCCTCTCCATTTCTTGGTGCATTTATATAGGTAGAAGCATGACCTGCAAGCTCCACAGCTGGCACATGCTCACTTTGCCACAATTCTTCTTTGACCTCACCTTTAGACTTTCTGCACTTATATTCAGGAGCTTTGTCACAGTTTATGGAGTTGGTAATCTCGGGTTCAAATCCAGCAAGTCGTTTTGAAGCCCGACAAGGAATACGATGATCTTTCTTATTATTGGATTTGCTTGAGTTAGCACGAAATTCTTGTGCACCTGTTTTTCCAATCTCACCTGCATTCAATTTGTTTTCTTTTAGGACATAAGCTTCAGAAGCCAAACCGTGACCAGCATGAGGATTATCCAGAACTGGTAAGTCACCAGTAGTCTTCATTGCAACCTTCAGGCCTGGTGAACTAGAATCCTGAAATGGAGAATACTGGTGTTGTTCTTGCTTATTGTCTCGGTTTTCAGAAAGCTTGCTGCTTTTGTTTGGTAACCCTCCTGATATTTTATGCAGATGCTCAATTTCTGGTACAACATTGAACTGTTGAGATGATTTATTTGCCAAATCATCATCTAGAGTGGTTCTCCTTTTCCTCAAGCTTCTCTTTGGAACTTGAAGAGCCTGTTCATTGGTCATGCTATTGGCCACCTGGTCAGGTTCAATTCTAGCAAGTCGCCTCGAAAACCGGTGAGGAACATTCAACCCTTTCTTGTTTTCAGATAAGCTAGGGCTACTGTGATTATTTTCATCAGCATTCTCCATCACATTCAGAACATAATTCTCTTGCACATCAGCTGCAGGAGTTAAATAAAAGTCCAGCATCAGCAGAGAACATTTAATCTGATTCTTTTAAGTTTTAGGGATTCAATTTTTGACACTGCTGAGGTACCTGGTTCAGATCTATTCATTTCTGGAGGGTTTGCAGCTGCATCCTCTAGCGTGTGCATCTTGACAACAGTTTCAATTGCGGGAACAGGAGCAACCATCATTCCAACAGACACCTTTACATCTTGCCCTTTTTTTGAACTGTTGGCATCCAGCAATTCTATGTTGCTTTTATCAGAAATTTCTTTGCCTGTAAGCAAAAAGTTTGAAATAGAAAGGAATAGGTTTAGACATAAAAGGCATATTTTTCATCTATCTGAGTTTGGATAAACGTGTAGTGAAATTGATCAACCAACCCGAAATATAATCATTTATGATGTCTCACCTACAAAAAGCTGCCGCTTCGTTGCAGATTGCTTTAGCTTCTGTCTTTTGGCTGCAGATGATGGCTAGATACAACAGAGGCAAATTCAGAATTTTAAATTATTCTCACCCTATTACTCATGCAAAATTAAACTTATTTTCAATTGCTCAGGGGACTCGCATCGTAGAATTCACTTGGATTTTAGCCAATTTATGCCAAGAGGATAGTGTGGAAGACATATTATGTAAGGACACACTTTATTCCCCTAATACTCACATGCAAAATTAAACTTATTTTCAATTGCTCAGGGGACTCACATCATAGTATTCGCTTGGATTTTAGCCAATTTATGCCAAGAGGATAGTGTGGAAGACATATTATGCAAGGACACATTTTAATAAAGAAAAGTTATCATCGGCAAATATTAGGGGTGAGGCAAGGTTGTCAATAAAAGGAACAAACTTATTATTCTTGAATTTGATATTATTAATCTACCAAAGAACACCAACAGAAGCACAAATTCAATTTTACTCTATTAAATAAAAAATAATGATAAACCACTGAAAAATAGTATATGTTAGATATAGAAACTATAATTAGTACAAACATGCCATTGTTTAAAAAAGTTAATTTATTTTTGCACAAGCATAGAATGTTGTAGTGATGTGATTGAATAATCCATCTCGGCTCCTGCCTTTTGTTAATCTTTTAATTGTTAGGACTTAGGAGTGAGAACCAATAGGAAAAGGTATACTAATTGGAATAATCAATAAAAGCAACAATACTAACATAGTACTCATATTGAATAGCAAAGAGCCTTACAGTTAACTTGTCTTCATCTTGGATTTGTCTTTTATCTGGTTTAAACACACATTTACTTATATCTCCTGACTCGAGATAGCGTAATGCATCCTTTTTGGAACGGAATACAAATCCACTCGCTGAATCTGTATAGTACTGTAGGATGTAGGAAGTATAAACCAATCAGAACTGATGTAAGCATTAAACATATGGAAACTGTATATGCAGTGTATTACACAATAACCAATACTGGAGATGGTTTGCAACCCACCTCCCCTAAAGGGTAAAAGACAAAAAGTGAGGTAACACTCGGCTTAAAGAAAGACAGTATACAACATCGCATAAAAATTCATATTTTAACTTTTATTACATTAAAGAGACTTCTTTTTCATGGGGAGAGGGGGGAAGCAAAAGACAAAACAGTTTTAAACATCAAATGAAATTTCATACCGGGTCTTTCCTAATGCCATTGCTGCTCTTCCTAATTTTGACTTCTTTTATCCACCCAGGTGGTAAATCATCCACTGTAGACTTCTCAACAACCTAAAACATACCAAAACTATAAAAAAAACTGCATACTGAAAAGCATTCTTCCAAAAATAACCTCTAGTAATATTCAATTGACTAGATAGAGGTTCATTCAGTAATCAATATTATGAAAAAGAACAAAAAATCTTTCAAAAGGCACATTATTCCTTTTATATTTTTTTTATGGATCTGCAGCTACCTCAGTTAACTAGTTTAACAAGGCCCTTACTTATATAATGGAAGCAGGTTCATGTAAGGTTTCATGGTACTTTGAATAATGATATCTACACAAAATTCACATTTACTAATTTTTCTAAAAAGAATCAATCAGAGGTCTCCTTTCATTTATTTTATTAAGTAGTTGGTTTCTCTGACAATTGAGGACAAAATTGTTCCTTCTTTTTATTTCATTGAAGACATCCATGAGACCTCCCGACTCCCAAGTCACTTCCTGCTCTTCAATCTTTTGGATAGTATTGCACAGATAACTGATGTTCCTGACCTCAATAGATACATTAAGGCTACACTGGGTACGAAAAATGAAGCACATATTTATAATCATGTCAATTTGAAGCATCTCAGCACAAAGCAATCACTGGGAGAGGTGGAAGAGTTGCTGTGCACCTCCCCAACCTGATTTTTTTCTTTGTAGTGTGCAGATGTGTGCATGGCTTGAACATGTAGAGGTTGAACTTTACCATAGATATCTTCTCTATAGGCCATTTATGGTCCAACAAGTAAAAATGTATGTCATACTCATACCTAAACACCAGAACTAGTGGTGACCAGGTGCCGGGAAATTAACAGGATAATATAAATATAGCCTTGTTTCTGCAATTACTGTTGTGGTATAAGTATTTCTCATAACCAAGTGTCAGCATATTGAGGGAAGTGGTAGTTTTAGTGATGTACAACATCCAGAAACACAACTTTATGATGGCAGTCAAGAGGAGATCCAGATTTGCTGCTCTACTGAAGCATTGAGGTGTGTCCTGAAGTTAAGCTAGACTTGGGAAGGACGCGCAACCAAAGTAGACAGAACATATAACAAAATTTATGCAACCTGAGCAACAAAGGCAAACTAGCTCAGGACCTAAAAGTCATACAATCCATGAAGTTAAAAAAGGAAAGACAAGCCAAAACAGTAAATGAGCTGAACACAGTGAAACAAACACTTGAAAGTGAAGGATAAAGCCGGTGCATCCATTCTCATTTTCTGAGTGGTACTTTGCTTATGGGATGCCTTATTCTTTCATCTATTATTGTTTCTTTATTATGGTTGTATTTTCTGGTACAATTTCATGTCAATATCTTTTATGACTTCATATGTCAAACAATTCCAATTAGGAAAATCATCAACTGTACATGTCCCACAATAGTGTAAACGAATGACAAGAAAAAAAAAGCTGTAAATTTGTTAATAAAGTTTATAAATAACCCAAAAAAATACAGAACTGAGAGTTACAAAGTACAAACATTGCTTGGAGAATGCACAGAAGTGCTTTTCTTCCCCTTCTCAGAACTGCAGCTGTTGCCCTTTATTGTATCAAGATATCTTAATACCTCTGGCTTAGAGTAGAATTTGCATCCAGTCAACGGATCAATGTAACACTGCAACAATAAAAGTTTTATAGTGTGTGATAAGATGCATTACTAATGGAGACAAATACATAATAAAACATTGATTAAGATCTTTTATGAGTAATATTTACTTTACCCTTTCAAAAAATAATAAATAGAGAGCCGAAAAGTAGAAAGCATAGGACAAGGCTGTGTTAAGTAATAAATATGCTGGAAACTAGTAGTCCAACAACTTAGCAATAAAAGAAAAGAAAATTCCACCAAGAATGAGTATGGAATCATGTATTCACATTAATTTTACCCATGAAAGATACCATTGCAAAATTTTGAGTAAGGTCTCAAAACAAATGTCCCAAAACCAGGTTATACCAATTTAGGACAACTGTTCACAAGTCAGCCACATTGGGAGAATAAAATTACAGTTGTACCATATGCTAAAGTCATAAATGTGATTAGGGATCAAATGCATATTTTATGCATATGTCTGTGTTATCATGGATGGTCCTGCCATGCATGACTCAAGCACCATGCTAACTAGAGGTCTCTAGGGAATGGAATTGGATTTCAGATTTCCAAAGTAAAACTTTCTGCTACTGATGACTGCAAATAAAATTGTATTATGCTTCAAGGCCAAGAAATCAGATAAGTGTGAAAGTGACAATGCCAACAATGCATCAGTGGCAATGCTTAGCTCCTGATAACAGCAAGCTGGCATTTTAGCAATAATAAGAACTTACTTCCGAAAAAAAAGGAGGCATATAAAGAAAAATGGGCTAACAAAAATTGTCAAGGATCTTCAGCAATAATATCCAAACCATTACTTCATTAAATTTATCTACTACCTTATACCCAGCTCCCATATGTGCACCGCTTTTTCGAGTTCTTAAGTCCACATTCCAGCCGTCAGGTAACCAGTCAGGATGTTCATTTGCTTTCTCCACAATCTGAAATTCTCAATCATCAACCAAGAGGCAAGTGATAAGTTGGGGAAGAGCAAAAAACAAAGCTTATTTAAACTCTGTACTCACTTGATTCAAATTGTATTTTGTGTTGCTGCAGATCTTCCCGTTGGTTGCTTCAGAGCTTTCAAGGTGTGTTTTTCCCATTTTCAGGTGGCAGGTGATGTCTTCTAAGAGAATATTTTCTGCTGTTTCAAATTTGGGAAACTTTTAGAGCTCAAAGTTCTTCCTTATTTCCTTTTATTTTTTTATTTATTCCCTCTGCTAGAAACATGCACTCTGACTTGTTTCATTCTCCTGACAACATACTTACTAGAAACTATAACTCAACCTCTGTTGGATTTTTCATTTTCCTATCCAATATTGTATAACATGAAAAGGACTCAAGTAATTAAAAATCAATATGAAAGAAAGTTTAGCTAATATATAATCAAGAGACGCCTGCACATAGGGGCACATTAAAAAGATTCTACTACCATCTCTTACCCAGACCTTACTATTTTGGTCAGAAAGTGATTGCAAATCCAAGTACTTATCTTCGATCAATTTGTGAAACAGATCTTCCCTGCCAAATTTGAGATAAACTGGGGGAAAAAATCTATTGCAAGATATATATGACTATAACTTTTACACTTTGTTTGGGAAACACAACAAAGAGGGAAAGAAAATGAGAGAAACGAAAATTGAGGATTAATCTAGACATAATAAATGCATTGACGCATTAATAGTTTTCAATTTGTTTCCCTTAACATTTTGCTTAGCCAAAATACAAAAAGATGCACGACAAAACAAAAATAAGATAAAATTGTATAAGAAGATAGATATCACAAAGGATGCTAACAACGTTTTTTGAGCTCCTCATCCAGACCTTAGAATACAATCACACACAGATCCATGATTAACTTAAACTATACATAAATTGTTTTCCAACTATAAGAAGAGGCATTATGCCTTCAACATATTTAACATATAAAATCTTGTCCACTTGGTTTTTCAGCTCAGCTCAGGAGGCGTGGCCTTATCCGTAGCACTAGTCACAATTCGCAGTGAGTGACATACTATTTGTTTAATTTACTTTTTTCCTTTCACTACTATTGTTCCTGTTCCCGGCAACTTAAGCCGGCAATAAATATAAACAAGCTCATTCTCACCATTTTCGGATGTTTTTGAATATTGAAGGTCTCGATAAAAAAGTTAAGGAAACATTTTAACATAGTATAGAAAGAAATATACTGATGATCTTAGCTCTATGTTTTAATTTCAGTAAGCGCATTTAACCATATAATGAAGTGATCAACGATTCAACGTACAACTCCTTTACGTTTCTAGACTTGATTCTTTCTTTTTCTTCATTCTTACGCCGATTAACTAATTAGAGAACAGGAGAGGAAGATTTTTCTCATCCGAGCTAACAGTTGAAAGAATTAACAAGAACGCGCATCGTTTGAGCAGCTTCAAACAGAGAACAATCCAGCTCAAGTATCAACACGCTAAACCTCAAATCGGCTCGAAATATATCATGATGAAGATTAAACGCAAACGAAAAGTTACCCTAATTCTGCGACCGCTGTTTTCTATAACAAGGTGCCGCCGTAGCTCCAAACGGCCACATGATCGGAATTCGACGGACGGCGAAGGAATTGCAAGATCCGAGACTACTCCGATCGAACTGTAACAATTCGTACCTAAAGAGACTTTCGGACGATCTCTAATATTATGCGGAGTCCACGAATGAGACTCGGAAGCCACGTGTTTAACAACTTGTAAGAAATAGGTGCGAATGTGATGACCGATATAGTGCTTGTGCTACAAACCGTGTAGTTCAGTTAAGATTTCCCTCATGGCATCATGGTTCTAACCTCTAACATTGAAACATTAATGCAATCTTTTAGCTCTTTTCACAGCTTCCTCCGCATGTTTTTGGGAATGCATTTGACATTTGTTATACTACGAGTCATAGTATTTTATTTTTTTATTTTTGTTTTTTAATATTTTTTATTTATCAAAAAAATAAAAAAAATATTTTACTTTATTTTATATTTATTTTTAAATATTTGTGTTATAAATTTTTTAAAATTATTTCTTAAAAAATTATAAAAAATAAAATATTACTCTAAAAATATACATAACAAATTTTTTTAAAAAATATCATAGTAAATTATTATTATAATTTATATTTTGTTATATAATTTATTTTTAAACTATAATTAAATTAATTATTAAAATTTAAAAAATAATGATTTATATATTAAAATATTTATAACGATAATTTTTAAAATTTAATAATATTAAAAATATTCTCACCGCATAAATCCAATATTATTTCCACAACACTAGAGCTGGCAATCGGGCCGGCCCGGCCCGATCAGGCCAGTGACATAATCGGGCCGGTTCGGGCCAGCCCAGATTTACATCGAGCTGACATATTGCTAGCCCAGCCCAACCCATCGGGCCATCGGGCTGGCCCAACTATAACTATAATTATTAATAAATTTTATTTAAATATAATTATAATAT
>JASKGM010000014.1:13404419-13435184 GCA_034509205.1 Ceratonia siliqua
TTTGCTAGCCCAGCCCTATTATTTTTCGGGTTAGATCGGGCCAGCCCATCGGGTTGGGCCCATTTTGCCACCTCTACACGACAGCTTCTATTTTAGTTTTTTTTTTCAGTCATTAAATACTAAAAAAGTAAATGGGAAAAAGAAAAAAATAAATGGGAAAAAGAATCTCTTATCGAGAGAAGGCCTATTTTTTTCATTATTAAGTTTTTAAAAAAATGCGAGGTTGCCTTTGATTTATGAAAATATTTTTTTTATTTTTAACAATTTTTATTTTGAATTCTTAACTTTTAGAAATATATTTACTTTTAATTGTAGTTTTATTTTATTTTATTTTCAATTAATTTTTTATATAATTTAAGTATAATAATTGTATTTTATGTTTACAATTTTTTATAATTGTTAGTGATTATAATTAAAAATAAAATTATAATAAAAATTTAAGTTCTATTAAAAGAATGATTTGTACAAAATCTTAAAAATGGCATCTTACAATTTTTGAAAACATTACAAATATAATTTTTCATTTTCAAAATTTTTTAAAATATAAGTTCTATTTTTTACAAAATAAAAATCATGTAAATATATTTCATACTTATTTACTATTTTCACTTAAAATTAAAAAAAATAAAAACAAACACCCTTAAAATATCAAATTTTCACAATGGAGTTGGATAAGATAAGAAAAATATTAAATGCTTGTCTCAAACTTACAAAGAAAGTAATTTATGCAAAAACAATTATCATATATATATAAATATTAATAAATTTATTTTGTTACATGTTTATAAATTATTAATAATTAAATTAATCAACAATTTTATAGAAAAACGTTTATTTAAAAATTTTATTAATTTTAAAATTATTTAAATCCCAAACAAAAATAAATCTTATAAGAACTTGAAAGAAAAAAAATTAAAGGCCCCCGTACCTTCTCTCTCGGCTGAATCTGATCAAACGCCTCCTCCCATCCCTCCAGCCCTCCAGCCCTTCACCTTATTGGCTTCGCTCGCAGACCAGCAAGGACGAGCACCACCTCCACCGTACACCCACCACTCCAGCGCATCGATTCACAGCAGGCTACAGCCCCATCTGACCACGTCCGCTCTCCCTTCGTCGTCTTCCCCCGTCTCGTTGTCGCCGCTTTCCATACTTTGGGCAACAGGTTGTTCTTTCCCTCTCCCTGATTAAGGAGCAGAATGAGAATCAGTTGTACCATTTAAATTTGCCATCATTTGGTCATGCTTTGAGGTCAATTAATTTAATTCACTAAAAAATTCGATCTATTTCTTGGGGATTCATTTTGTGTTATTTGATTTTATGGATCAGAGATAATAGAAGATATTGAATCTTGATACTTTCATATTCATATTCATGAAATCGCTTTCATATTTCAGAGAATAAATATAGGAATGTGCAGAATTACTTTCTTACTTTCTCTGCTGCACTGCATGTGCTTCATCTTCAACTACGATTTGCATGTAACACATATTTTACCAATTTGTTTTTCATGCTTACCTATGTTAGTGATTTTTCTGTAAAACCCTCAAATTTTCATATATCTCTGATAGTGATACGGTGATAGAAAGGACTGTTTGTGTCTAGCTGGATAAGAGTTGGTACATCAAGTATGTGTCTTGCAGTGACCCAGAATCTTACAAGATATTCAAAATGATTAGGTTGAAAAAACTAGTTGTTTGTTGATTTATTTATTTATTGACCACGTAGGACTATTTTTCTATTTGCGAATATGGAAGATTAATTTGTTTGTGGCAAGAACAATTGATCAGAAAATTATGAAGGAAGAAGAGTGTATTCTTTAGGAAATTGAGTTTCTACCAGCAAACATTTTGGCTTTTGGTTGGAGGGAAAGAAAGAATTTGATGGTTGAGTTGGAGGAGTTTAAAATTAATTTCTGTCATGCTGAGGCAGTGAAGTCTAATATGCAGTTTATTTGATATGGTTATAGAAATAAAGGCCTAAGAGTTAAGGTGGGTCAAAGGTGGTTCTTTGATTTGTAGTTTTCCATAAATTATTTTGTAGATTAATACAAATTAGTTAAGCTCTGCAAGCTGCTAACTGCTGTTTGGTTGCTTATGTAAGTATTTAATATATAATATCCCTGTGTATGGAGATTCATCAGAAACAAATAGTGGACAAGAGAAAATTTACATTTAAACCAATAAAGGAAGATTTTATACGACCAACTACAAATATAAATAGGGTTGCCTGCGTTTAGAATTGCACCTCAAAGTGTCTAAAGTATAGTTGTGCGGGAGCCATTGAACCACATCAGGTATATAAATAAAACAGTTCTAGGTGTTTCGATGTTGCTCACTTGCTAAGTATTCAATCACTAATTACAATCAAATAAGCAAGTCTGTTGGTTTTTCTGTGCTTGTAGTTGTAGGTAGCATTGAGGCCCACTCTAGCTTGTAATTAGCTTGTTCTTGTAGTAAAAAATGCATTTGCTTGACCATCCCCGTTGAAAAAGGGAGGTTCTTCTTTCAGTTGAAGCGAGTGAAGTCTTGTTGTGGGTTTGGTTTGGGCTATGTGACAACAGGAAGAGAGATTTCATTTTAAGCATATGGTCACTTGTGCATAGGATTTTCAAATCTGACGTCTTCTAAAATTTTGGTGGAAGTTATTATCTTTTTCTTTTGGTTCATATGGTAAGGGTATCCTCGGGCTAGCTTGAGCGTCAACCTAGACTAGATTCCTCCCTGGACGATCTTAAAGGCGCACCCCCTACATCGACTTGGTGCATATAGGAAGTTATTATGTTTCATGTATACATTTATTTCCCTGACTACAGATGGACACTTTGCAAAACCTGAACACTTTCTGAGAATCTCCTTATTGTTTGAAATTTCAAATTGATAAGATTTTGGGATGCGATTTCAGCTCTTTATACTATTTAAACTATGTGATTCTTGCTAGATAACAAATTTTTATGAATTGATACTTGATGTTAGTGTGTATGCACCATGTTTCTTTTAACATAGTTCGGATTAATGATTATGTTGTTTCATTGGATTTTATTATGTTTTTACATAGTTAGATTAATAATTATGTTGGATTATATTGTTTTATTGAAATATATTGAGTTTTTGCTTAGTTAAATATTGGAAATACAGGAAAAATCACTTGACCTGCGGGCTAACCTGTTTAACCTGCTAGGATGGATATGCGTTTATAGAATTCAGCCTGTTGTATAAACAGCCCGTCCTGTTTTAGGGTGGCTCTGCCCTTCTTTTATTCTATTACCATTTCTTTGATAGGGTTTTTATATGGGTTGGGTCATTTTTTATTGAGGATTTTGCTTTTGTCAATATACTGAAACAGGAAATTTGAGAAACTTTGGTTCTATTTTTTCTCAGTGATTCATTTTTTTAAACCTTAAAACAATCCTTCCAAATGTTGTATATGCCGTATCTCTTGATTGAGTCATTTTAATCTCAGATGGCATTGCAAGGAAAGTTAGACCGATTTAAAAAGCAGCAGGAGAAGTGTCAGTCTGCTCTCACAAACATTGCAGCTAGTAAGGCTGGAAGCCAAAAGTCTACTCCTATAGGTGCAGCTGCTTCAGCCAATGGAAGAACTCCAACCCCTGCTGTCAAATTTTCAAATGATACAGAGAGGCTTCAACATATTAACAGTATTCGGAAAGGCCCCGTAGGAGCTCAGATGAAGCGTGTTATCGATCTGCTTCTGGAGGTATCTATTCAAATTACCTCTTTTGTGTCTCTTTCCTCCTTTAATGCCCTATGTAAATTCTTTATCTTGTTAAGTTCATGATATTATTGTCAGTTACTGGTGATAGAAAAATGATGGGTTTCTTAAACATTAAAAAAACCGAAACCTATCTGTTTTCATGTTAGATTATACTTCAAAATTATATACTCTTTGAGTTGTTAGAGCTAATATATATATATATATATATAATGAGAAAAGTTGTTGGGTTAAAATCATATTTTATAATGCTGCTGGGTTAGTGATAGCAAAGCATGAGTTAAAATTCAATGTTGATCACAAAGAAAGGCGTTTCTATTAGTAACATGCTGTGCTTCAGGTTCATGAGATACAGAAAAGTGGGGACATAGCAAAGTAAGTAACAAGTTATTGTTATGATAAATGGTACTTAGCATCAGCATTCTGTGTTATCAAAGGCTAGAAATTTCCAAACCACGTTAATAGAGCACTGTTTTGGAGAGTTCCCATAACAATTTCACATGATGCATAATTGTTTTTGTTTTTCCGTTAACCATATGTAAGTTATATTGTTGCTGATAATGAATCTGAGATGTTGTTTGATACACTCCTTGTTTACAGACTAGACAGGCTTTAACACCAGAGCAAATAAATGATTCATGCTATGTTGACACGAAGGCTAACAAAGACGTTTTTGACAATTTGAGAAAAAACCCAAAAGTAAGCTATGATGGGGAACGTTTCTCTTACAAGGTAACTATTTTCCATGCATATATTTGTACTTCATATGTTCAAATATTCCTTTAGATATATCACTTATATGGATTATGACATTCTGGCTTTGCTTTTGGTCTATAGTCAAAGCATGACCTTAAGGACAAAAGTCAGCTTCTCTACCTGATACGCAAGTTTCCGGAGGGCATTGCTGTTATTGACCTAAAGGATGCTTACCCAACTGTGATGGAGGACTTGCAGGTAAAAGATTCTGTTAGTCTTTTTTTATGAACATTAATCTTTCAGTAGTATTTGTGGGATACTGGTCATAAATATATTTCTTAACTCCTATATTGCTTTGGGCCCATTGAGAAAAGAAAACCTGTTCTCTGCACAACGAATCTTTGGGACAACTATGATTACAATCTCACTATCCTATTAAAGAAGCTATAATGTTATGGGTAGTACACTAATACTGCATATTAGTGGGTTTTGTAAAACCATTTTACAACTTCCTCTATGCTTTTGGTTGTCATTGTAGCATTATGGCTATTACTGAGGAAATGTAAAATTTTCTTATGTAATCAAAGGCTCAATATAAAATCGTGCTATTTATGGAGCTGGCCTTAATGTGGTTAAACCTTTCTTGCAACTTAAAACTCTTTGTGATGTCAGAAAGCTTGTTATGGAAAGTCCTTACTGAAGGAGATCAGTCTGTTACCAAGCATGTTTCAGTCCAGAGGGGCATCCCACCTTGAATAACAAAGCCATTGAAGTTTCCCTCTCTTGCCTTCTGTTTCCCTGTCCATTTCTCATGCTATTTTCTGCAGTCTTTGTTTTGTCTTCTGTGAAAGATTATCCTCTTCGTATCTCCGCTGCTCTTTAATCTTATTGAGTTTTACATGACAAAGATGAAATTCTCTGATGATCTAAAACGTCTATAATAAGATGACTTGTATTTGGTAGGTAATGTTTTAATAGAGGTAGAAGAGTCAAAATCTAGTCAAATAATTGGTTTCACATGGAATACAACTTTATATGGTTATCCGTTTCTAGGCTTTGAAAGCTGCGGGGCAGATTTGGCTGCTGTCCAACTTTGATTCACAGGAAGACATTGCCTACCCTAATGATCCCAGAGTGCCCATTAAGGTGGATGATGAACTAAAACAGCTTTTCCGGGGGATTGAATTGCCTCGTGATATGATTGATATAGAGAGGGATCTCCAAAAGAATGGGATGAAACCTGCTACCAACACTGCAAAGAGGAGGAGTGCAGCACAAATTCAAGGCATTTCTTCTAAGCCCAAGGCTAAGAAGAAGAAGAATGAAATCAGCAAGAGGACCAAGCTGACCAATGCCCATCTTCCAGAGCTTTTTCAGAATTTAAACAATTCCTGACTTAATGAATTCGCAGCAAGAACTCAATGAATTCACATACATATGGTCATTTGATAATGTGAGATAGATCTGTGTGTAGAAAGGATTCAAGTAGTTCAGATGGATATCTGCCATTCACTGTATTAATCATTTTATTGTTTGTGATTTTGGAAATACTCACGGGCACAGTGCAAATCTTGGGCATTCCTTCAAACTCAAATCTAGAAGAATCTAAATAAGTGAGAGGGCGGTGCTGGCAGACATTTTCTGAACTCAAATAGGCCATGACATTTTCGACTCTGGACGAGAACTGGATGGACAAAGCTGGCAGACATGATCATTTAGTAGAGTGAAAAATATTCAGGAGGCTCCTATTGATCTGTTGTGACTGTAAACCAAACGGAATGTTGTGATCTGTTACAACTCTCATATACAGATTAAGTCCATATGAATGAATATTAGAATCTGTTTGATTGTTGATATTGGTTTCTCTAATTTGACCGTTCAGTTTTATTAATGTTTGATAGAAGTGAAGATAGAGTAGAAGGAGGCAAAATGTTAGAAATAGTCATAAATGTATACGTATATACGTGTTATTGACATTAGTGAAAGATTTTGTTATAGAATATGATTTATATCAATTTAATTGTTGACTAATATGTAACCATGTATTGATATTACATCCTGAAATTTAGACCTATTTTCATTTGCGACAATAAGGCATAACCATATGTTATGTACTCTTAGTGAGATAAAAGATGCTATTTATAGGTTTGCTATTAGAATCCGTGGACACTATCAATTCATCGTTCAGTCTTCAAATATAACATGCCATATTTTCTTTACACGGCTCCACTTGAGTGAAGGAGGCGCCAGACAATATTTATTTATTTTTCGCCTTATTTTTCTTTTTTGTACAAATGGTAACACAATGGTTTAAACCTCCTACAAATTACTCATATTCTTTACCACTAGATCTCACCTAGCGACTAGGCATCGAACCTTATTTTTCATCTCCAAACTTCCAACATGATTAATTGAGCTAATGTTTAAGAAAGTAACCTTATTGGTAAAAATGTTTTTTTTTTTTTAATAAATTTCACAAACTCAGCTTCTCTTACTCCACATCATCACACTTGTCATATTACACTAAACTTTAACTGACCCGACACATAATAAGTTTGTAAAATTTATGAGTTATTGTCTATAAGACTAAAACATTTCTTTATTTAAGCATGACCTCGTCCATATGTGATGCCTTCCATTGTACATATTTTTATTTTTAAGTTTCAGATTTGAATTTCGACGTTCCCAGCTTAAGAAGGAAAAGTTGAAATTTATGTCAACTTAATTTGTAGCGTACAAAATGAGAAACCGTTTACTAGGGACAGACGGGGTATAATATGTCGTTCTCTTTTCTAATTATGCTAGTTATTTATTATTTTCTTTCTATTTCTATTGACAAATATGATAAAGCAGCTCAAGAAATTTAGAATCGGGCTGCATAATCTTTTTAATATTAAATTTTCAATTAAACAGCATCAAACAAGTTAATTAAAATTGAAGATTCGGCCTTCAAGCATCCTGAATCTGAATGAAAATATATCTTGATACTCTTCTGACAAATCCTCCAAAGTTCCATAGTAAACGATAATTCAACTTCTGGTTTGTACGGATGGTTAAACATTTTCATGCCATCATAAGTTGGCTAAATTTGAATTTTCTATACACATCAAAGAATAAGATTGAAGATAATAATAATTCAAGTCAGTTCTCATGGCTACAGAAAATTACAAGAGTCATTACCAACGGATTCAAAAGATAAAGACATGACAAGTACAAACCTCGAGCCGCAAACATTGATCTCTCTTTTCATCTTCAACAAGTTCCAAAAGCAGTTTGTAGATGCATATAGATTCCCTTCAAGCCTTAGCATGGCTCCTTGCAGCATTTCGCCTTGCACAGCATCCCACAAAGTATATAATAGACTGGCATTTGCACAAGAGGTGGTAAATGGAATTAAGGCATTCCCAAACGCAAAGCAGGAGAATATGGAAGGATAAGTACAGTAAAATAATAAATTATCCGAAGGGCCTCACTCTAGGTCCTTGAGAATATTATTCATCATATTATGGTAGTAAATTTTCAAATTCTTGAATGGAAATATATTAAACAAAGAGGAGATTGAAGGCCTTCCCTGCTTGTTGTAACCAGAAGCAAGTTCACTAGTTCATACAAAATGTAGAGCAACTTAAGACCCTTACTGGAAAATAATTTGATGAATCTCACAAGGGGGCAGGAATGTCTTACCAAGACAACAAATAAAACAACATTAAATATTGCAACAACTCTCCACTCAGTTTTCATGTATTGTGCAACGCCAGCCCTGGAAACATGATTGAGGAAAACACAACAGCAGTGAGATCATTTTCCCATCATCTAAAGAGTAACAACATGGGGCATGGGCTACCAGACATGCTTACTTGCAGGAATCACAATCATAGCATCTGATGGCCGGAGAATTTTTGTATCGTTTGCAGTCAATGTTAGGGCTAACTGGATGAAACGTCAAGTCATAGTACGTTGCATTTACAGCAGGATATCCACATCTGAGTTACATTGAAGAAAATCAGTAATGTGCACTGATTTCTTGGCCCGAAAATAACTGTAGTAAAAAATAAATTGAAATACACTAGAAAGGCTGTTGTGAACAAGGAAATTCTTGAGAGAGGAGGGTGAATGGAACCTACTGGGAAGGTGGTCTGCAACAGCCAGCCTCAATTGGGGTCAATTTAGCTAATTTATATTGTTTAAGAGTCTGCAAAACATGAAGATTTGAATGGGGATAAATCAGAATTGTTTATGTTGATCATAACAGAGAATTAAATTCAGTGATAAATAGAAATAACGGACCTTATACTTTTTAGATAGCTTATTGCAGTCTTCAGATTTGACAAGACAACTCCTCAGGCGCTCCCAGTTATGAGAATTGTTTAACTAAGACAAAAAGGAACATATCAAGCAAATGCATAGTTACTGTGTACCATCAGTTTTCTTGATGTTGCAAGGAATCTTACTTGTTTGAGAAACCATGAGCTGTAATCTTCCAGTTGATACTCCTTGTACCTAACAAGACAAGAAGGCAGTCATTCCCAGTTAACCAATGTAGTAAAGAATTAAAATAAGAAAGAAGTATAAGGGAGACATTCATTCCTCTAATAGCCAAGCATCATTTAGTGATAAACTGGAAATTCCATCAATAGGCAATACAATTTACAACTACAAAACTGAAGGGCCATAATAATGTGTACATATATGAAATGCTTGACTTCTTACCTCAAGCCAGCCACGCTATGACCTGATCCATTATTAGTCACAATGAACCTGACACAATGACAAGATTATATAAGACCCAAACAAGAATACAAAATCAAAAGAACTCAAATGGTCAGATGATAGTAAATGAAAATAATGAAACATAGATCCTGCTCTTTTTATTTTATTTTTGCTTAATTTTAACAACTAATCTGCATCACAAGTATATGGCTTTAAATTCTGAGCACATTTTCCCTTGTAAATTAGGAAAATCATCTAGGAAATCACCTTGGATGAGAGAATTATATACGTCACACCCGCAGGGGCAGATGTGACAATATATATATATATATCTATATATATATATATATATATTATTGAGAGGAATAAACCTGGGAGTTTATTTATCTTGAATGAAAAATATTCAATTCACCATCTGGAAAATTAGTTCTAGGAACATGAATTTTTTAAAACCATGATATTCTTAGTACCTGCTCAACGTATTTCAACAATAAAACTATTCTACTTATCTACTAAATTTAAAACAAGTATAAGCATTTTTTTCTCTGCTTTACATGATATCACTTGGTTCCTAGTACTCTTTCAAAATGAGTAACTGCAAATGTTACCCAAGTGATGTTTAATAAATTCTAAAACAGTAACTAACTGTTACTAGGAAAAAAAGAAAAAGAAATCACACATTTTGCATAACAGAGACATGGAGTATCAAGGTTGCAAAATTCTTAAACAGAGCACCTATATCAATTCCTCAATGGCTTGCATAATGAACCGACCAACTAAGCTAGCAGAGAAATTTCAAACAAGTAAATACACTAACACATGTTAATATTGCAGAAAAACCATATGAACATTTGTCACACCTATGTAAATGTTCCAGTCGGTCACTCATAAATCCCGTGGTAGAGACAACTTGTAAGGAAAAATGATATTATAAAACCAACAAGAATGCGGCCAATGAATTTGCATACTTACGCCAATACTGTGAAGATCAGGATTGCTACTAAGATGAAGCACAGCATGATCAGATACTGCAAGCAAAATGTCAAGGAGGATACCAGAACCCAGAATCTATTTTTTGATTGTTTAGGGTTTTGAGAAGGGGTGGGGGACTATCCATGTAACCATCATAAGTATTTATTATCTGATAAGGATACAACCCATAGTAGTATGGAGCTGTTTTTCAGGGCACCCAAGAAACCAACTACAGATCTATAAAATTTAAAAACGTGTGTTAGAAAACTTTGGACTAGAAGAGAAGATTCAAACAAAGAAGGCACCAAAATCACAAAAAATGCAAGGCTGACATTAAGAAGATAGTTGCTCCGAGGGCTATCACTGGCAGAGTGAGGGACTTTCGACAGCCGTCCTCGTGAGTGCTCATCCATACTCCAAATATTATGACTGCGATACCCAATAGCTGCACAAGGACAATATAAAGAGAGCATCAACAAAAAAAACAAAAAAACACCACCTAATACTTAGTATCCTTCCATGCGGTGTACACCTCACGAACTAGTGTTTGATATTATCATTTTCGTCATTATTTTTCTCCTAACTTTCTAATCAACCAAATAAACAATCTAGAGAAAGGACGGGAAAACAGAAGTAAAGATCGCAGCTAAAAACCGTAGCTTTGATCATGTTCGGCTGTAAATGAAAGAAATATGCAAGAACAACGACATAAACACCTGAGTATCATTTTGCGAAAAGACTGAATAAACAGCAGCGAGATATGGACCACCAGATAGCAGACACATTGGAAGCAGGGAAAATGGAACAAACCCAAACGGAATTTCTAAAATTTCTTAAGCACTTTGCATATGAAACGGGCATTTCAACCCAACAGCGGAAGCAAACACGGTTAGAGATGTTTGGCAATGAGTTGAAAGGGTACAAGAAATGGGTTACACATAAAAATGGGCGGGCTGCCAAAATGCAACTCAAAATCGAATACTGAAGCACAAAAATCAACTAAAAAGCATACAGGAAGACACAATGTAGAATGGAAATAGCACACCATCGTCAGAAAGTTGATCCATCTGATTACAAAGGTACTAGTTCCTACTCCCATTTTCCCTTTCCTCTTCGGCTCTTCCTCACCCTCTTCCGAGGCACGCAACAGAGGGAAAGGGTAAGATGTAAAAATTCTGAGTTTGAACGGTTACTAAAAGATTTTCCTTTAGTTTCTTTGCCTTTAAAAAAAATGAAAAAGAAGAAGGAACAGTTCTTGGGAGCGCCGGAAGTAGCACTTGCACTTCAAGGAAAAAAATTGGGCAAGGGAACCGCGATCGGCCTTGTCTGGTGAGAGATAATGATCAAAAGAAGGGGCATTTTCGTCAACCAAAATCGGTGCAAACATGGTTTGTGCTGCCCACGGTCTGTAATCGAACACGCCACGGCCCCCGCGAATACACAGAACATGACAAGAAGCTGTCTTTGATTAGAGCAGGGTTACTTTTATATTTATATATGTTTTTGTTTCATGGGCTTTCTTGTATAACAAAAGTTTTTTATGAGTATCACGTCACAATAACAAGATTATATTTTTCTCTTGACATTATTATTTTTTAATATTTAATGTTATTTAATTGAATATTTATGTATAAAATTAAGTATTAAATCATTTTAAAAAACAACTAACGAATTCGGTTATATTTGTTTAAGTATTTAATGTTTTCGATTGAATATTTAATCTGAATTTAAATATTCAATTATACTTTCTGTAAGAGATAGTTTTGGTGTTTAGTTTCTTTTACGTATAAAAAAAATATTGTTATGCTAAAAAAACAAATTTGGATATTTAATATTATTTGATTAAATATTCTATATAAGATTAGATATACAGTTACGTTAAGAAAAATCAATTGTTATTAGATTAATGTCAAAAGTATAATCTTCTTTTAGCATATTCAATTATTTAAATTAAAATAATTTTTTATTATATATTTTATAATTGATTGGGGATGCACGATGAGCATAAAACAAATGTACACAAAGTAGCATATTGCTAAAATCCAAAGTTTAGTCCTTAGTGTAAGATGTGATCAAAAGATTACGTTGATACATGATGGTGGATCATCACAATTGCGAGGCTTTAAAAACCACATATTCTAGTTAATTAGTGGATTGGATTAGAAAACGGATGAATATGTCCTTTTATCAATATGATCAATTAACTCTACAAAAAGCAATTAAATTTCAAACATAAAATGGTTATAAATGTAGGATTAAGAACTCCTTTAAATCATGATTATCATAGACCGACAATCAAAATTTATAAGACAAGATGGTCAATACAACCTGATCTTTTTCTTATAAACGCATTGCATGGATGAAAAAACAAAGATTGATCTTAGAAATTGATCCAATCATATTCCTTTTGACAACATCACTTATGTTTTTCAAATCATGATTACTTATTCACTTTTAAACGACCACAATTTGTTTAATAAACTACACATATTTTATTCACTTAGTTATCGTGACTAACCAAAAGTGAATAGACAATCATGATACTAACACAAGCGATTATATTGCACTATCTACATGATCGAATCCGGATTCATTTAATCTTTTAGCTTAAGCTTACAAATTGCTCAGCATTGCATTGGGCTCCAGTCTCTCTTTAACAATGGCTAAACATATATTGTACCCAAAAATATAAGAACGTGGAAATTTTAAATCTGTCTCTATCATGAGAAAGAAGATTTTACTCCTCCCCAAACAGGAAAGCTTTGCTCCTCCAGCATTTTGCATAATGAAATGCTCCTTGGATTGCAGTCTGCTCCCAAAAATAATGTACAATAACCAAAAATCAAGCAATCACAACTATTCCACTCTGTTCGTACATGCCAGAATAGCTGATTTCATCTTTTCTTTATCCAAAGACGTTTGAACCACCACCTACCCAAGATAAATTTATTGGTTAGAGGTTAGAGCTAGATTATACTCTGTATTGTGGATAATAAGTATGAAACTACAAGCTCTCAATTTGTAATCGTTCTGCTTTAGAAGAACAAGAGGAAAAGAAGGGGAAAAAAAAACTAAACCACAAAAAGAGTATATAATTGTAGATCCAAATTAAAATATCGCCTAAGAATATACAAATAAGTGAACACTTCAACAGTAAAGTCTAAAAGTAAGTTCTTTTAGTATAGATACTGTACAATCGAAGAACAAGATACCAATGTAAATTTAGAAGGCCCAACCATATAACAAGAAAGTCTGAAAGTAAGTTTTAATAGGACAGATACTGTACAATCAAAGAAGAAGAAGTATATTCTTTTGAACAAACATGAGAAACAGATTGTAAACTCTTGGGTAACTGAGGAAACTAGCAGGAGTTTAAAATTTCTAGGCTCAAGAATTTGTCATGTCACAAGGCAATTTTATGTAGGATATATAACTTAAGAAAAGCAATTGATAAAAATAATTACTAACTAGAGAGATGATATTATTAAATTTGATACAAGCAAATAACTTTATCAAGAAGTAATAACGGAATCCGCAATATTTGGCTTATCAGCACCATTGTTCCTTACCTCTTGTATTCTATTTCCAGATCGAGCAAGCAACTTGTACTGATCCTCAAAGATGGAAGCCATATAAACCTGGCCAAATATTAAAATGTTTTAGAAACAGATAATAAAAATACAAGAATAAAGGTTGTAAAATCCAGCTAAAACAATAACCAAATGTTAAATAGTCTCCCATACTCTGTTATTTATGAATAGACGGGGTTTTAAAAATACAAGGAACAGAGTGTTTGTCATGTACTTGCCAAAATAAATTTGAGACTTACACTGACTAGTACAGGTATGTCTGAAAAACTGGCAGCTCAAAAAGAGAAAAGATGATGGCATAATCAATGGAAAAAGAAACAAGAACCCAAAACAGAGGTTTTTGACAAATGAAATGACTTTATAGTTTATCAGCATTATTGTATTTTAATTACAAAATAGGACCAAAATTATAAGACAAATATCTTCTATTTCCAAATGCATAATACTAACTTGATGGCAGTTCAGGAAGAACACATAATGAGCTAATACTTATTCAAGCAAATAAAAGAAAAAAGTGCAAACCTACGTTCAAATTTTCATTAGATTATGTACAGCTTTGAATATAGGTGTCCATACCTGAAACGTTGGAGCTAAACCAGGGCTTCTGAAAAAGCGACCTTTTGAAACAGATTGGATCCCATCAATCTGTTGCAATTCATGGATAAGAGATTCCACTTCAGACCACTGTCCAGAAATGAGCATACTCAGTGTTAGTACACTTGTTGATGTTTCAATATATGCATAACTCCCACCAGATCACGTATAGGCATTTACAGAGGTGATTGGAAAGATGAGACTAGATTGCAAGTGTTACCAAAGGGCCATAAGTAGGAACTAAAGGAGTGGAACAAAATGCAGATACCACCTATTAATTCAAATTCCCATTCACTTCATACGTCAGAAGTATTTAATTTATCTTTCTCAACATCACATCAGAACCTTCTATACATTTACATTTCCCATGGATTTTATGCAATAACTGGATCTGTATTCTAAAACTTGCCCTCTAATATAAGCACAAGATTACAGACCACTTGACTGGTTAGTTTGAAAGCCATAAAACAACTTTTATTTTTGTATTTTTTGCTACAAAAAAGGTATGGCAGGGGAGGCGCTCTCTAGGCGGTACATAGAAGCCTATAGATATCCTTGTTTTGCCCAACTTGGGCTCTTTCTAAGGGGCCTAGCCATGGGCCATCAAGTCAGTCCAATCATAGTTTGACCCCTGTCCCACAGAAGGCATAAGGGTACAAGTCTTATTGTCATGGCTCATGTGACGCCAATCAGCTTCAATGTAAGACCTTCTTGCACCTAACCTCATGGAAGTGAGCCATACCACTAAGCCACAACCCTCCACTGGTAGTTTAAACTCCATTCAACTCTTCTTCCTTGAAGTTTTATTCACACACAAAGACCCACATTTACTGCTGGTATCAGCAGAAATGACCTTTTCTAATCAGGCTGCTAGTTTTGAGTGATGTTCTTAAATTTGTTAGGGTTGACCTTTACTCCATACTTCTAGATGAAATAAGCACATACTAACCGGAACACAAACAAATGGCATTATTTAAAAAAATAAGGACATCCATACACCGTATAACAATATCAAGCCCCGCAAATAAAATTACAATGCAATTATTCAACCAATAAAATAGCAGGTCTTTTTGACAATGCTTTTAGCATTATTAGATTGATAAAAGTGACTACTATTTTCTTGTACAAAGATTGAAAATGATTACCTCTGCATCTGTTTGAGCTGCTTCCAATCTCTCATCTAAGGGGCCACGACCCCCAACTACAGACTCCAAGGACTCCAACAATGGATCAGGCTGCCATAGGAAGGGAATGAATTTTTAAACTACAAAGTATATATAATACGCTTAATCTAAAGTAAAAGCAACAAACTATCTTTATCCTAATTTGAAGTAAATATACCATGATCTCCTTTAGTGACAAAAATATGCGTTCAAGAGAAAAGTCTAATTGGTGAACTTTTGCCTCTACAACCTGGATCAGAAAGTAAGCTCAATAATAAGTACAAAGAAGTGGTATAAAAGAGTATGCGAATCATAAATGCTCAACTAGTTCCACCTGCCTTGAAAGCACTGAAAATAATTGGAAAAATCATGAGAGCAAAGCCAAAAAAAGTCAGGAAACATCTTGTTCATGGCTTGCATCTTTACTCTGGGATTTTTTTTAATTGAAATGTAATCTCCAATTTCCTAATTCATAACACAGTCATGGAGGAAAATACCTGACCAATCTTAAAAAATGATGTTGGGTCCAAAGTGGCATCCCACGATACTTCTGTCTGATGAATTAGTGCTGGCACTCCTTCAACCTACAAGTATATCAGGTCAAACTTTACAAATTTCTGTCACTTTCCTGGACTTGATTCCATGAAAGGGCAGTCTAGGCCCGTAACTAAATATATGCCCGACAAAGCACCAGAACTATCTTAAGTGATACAAAACTTAACATGGCTGTAAAAATGAACTCCCTAATTCTGAGAATCAAATGCTTTAGTATACCTCAACAAAAATTCCAAAGTAGGTTATTTTCTGGATGCAACATTTCACTATATCCCCAACTTGAAGTCTAGCCTGCCATAAGAAACAGCAAAGGAAGTTGAAGACCACTTGGTGGAGCATTCAATCAACAACACGTATTCTAAGACTATATATATATATATATATATATATATCACTGCTTCATGAATGGTTTTTGTTATCGAAGTACTTACCATGAGATTTCTCTTCTTCTCAACCAACCCTTCCTTCTCTTTTGGTCTTATTGACAGTATGAGCTTTCTCAATTTTCTGTCTGCTGATACCACATTTACTTTAATTTTCTGCAGATCATAGTATGCAACGCTTAAGAATGACAATATTCAAGTTTCACTTTTAAAGGCAAACTATAGGAAAATATTTGAAAACTGTATACAAGTTTTCAATACCAGACCTGGCCAATAAATGATGACAGGAACTTAATCTTCTCTTGGTCATAAATCCTTAACAAATCTTCCAATTTCATATCTGATGAAATTTTCTCTTCAACCAAACTATCAATCTTTGTATATGGAGGAGAATTAAGAGATAAATTCTTGTTTTCAGCATCATAACTTGTAATAATGCCTAAGTTTTGCTTGTAGATTGATGGATCCAAGCCCTTTTGTCTTAACCATGACTCAAAAGCTAAGAACTTCCACTTGGCAGCAAGATTACGGTAAGGCAGGAATCCTACCAAAGAACCAAAAGATACCTGTAAAATGGTTTAATCAAGCTCAGAAGATAAATATGGAGATAAGGCCATCCAAGACTTAGTAAAATGCTTTTATCACAAATTAAAGCTCATCATACTTCTGTCTAAGTACTTACAACAAAACCTCTGGTACTGCAGCTAACTAGTTCCACATTTTCCCTATCTCCAGTCTTAACCAAATCTTCTGCCCTGGTCCAATCAGCATCTTCACTTTTCTACAAAATTAAAGAGAACGAAGGTTATCACCAAGCAACTGTGAACAATGAAGAATAGGGAGGTAGATCAATAACTTATGAACCATGTAATCTAACCTGAAAATTTGATGTAGCCATGAGATTTTCTAATTCAGTGTTTCTCTGCCCTCCAGGATTCACAAAGGCAGTCTCTTCTCCAGTAGATTTTGAGGTTTGTTTCACATATTGGTCTAATCTATAAGAAATATACATGTAACATGACAAGAATTGCAACTATATACTGAAAGCAAGCAACTATAAAACTAATTACGTATACCTTTTTGGTTTTCCATGTACCGCAGCTTCCACAGACAACTTGACTCTAGAATCAACTATATTCAAATCCGACAGTTGACTTAACTCAGTTGGTTCTTGATGGAACTCCAGAAAAATCTGCTCGTGTTGCTCCAATCCCTGATTTAACCAAACATGAAATTATTTTTCACTTGCCTCTTCATAACTAAATTCTATATTGCGAAAAAGTTTAATACCTACATCATTTGGGCTTGTGACTTTCGCATCTCCAAAATGGTCGTCATCTGTTTTGCCAGCTGCTTTACTCGGCTGTTTCAACAAAGTCAAGCTACCAATTTTATCACCCGCTTCTTCTTTCCTCATCTTCAACTCATTATCATTGGTCTTTTTGGCATCCACATTAGTAGAAGGCTCTTGTTTCTTATCAGGTTCTTCGGCAATTGATGGTTCAGGCTTCCTCAATAGTGTCATATCACTAAACTTGTCCTTTACTTGTCCATTGTGCATTTTCAGCGACAAATTTGGTTTTATTCTCAACCTTGATGAAATGTCTTCGGTGTCATCCTCATTATAAACGGTTGGCTTTCTTAAGATAACATTCGGAACACTACTTTTTGAAACATTTACTGCCTTACTTGCTGCTTGACTTGGTTTCTTAATCTCTGGTGCGGCTTTGTTATCATCAGATTTGAATTTAGTTCCTTTGGTTGGGACAGGTCTTACTAAACCCAAATCATCCAAAGAAGTTGAAGACTTCCCTTTCTTAGACCCATCAAATGGAACTTCCTCTACTTTGACGAGTTTACCCTTCTTCTTATAAAAAGATTTCTCGATATCAAGATAAGAAGCATCAGGATTCGCCTTTCTTCCCATTATCTGAAGCATCAAGTACAATCATGAATCATGGGTAGGGTTATATGTACACACACATCGAATGTCGTAGTTACCAGACTTAACACATGCATTCGGCTTTATTATTACCATATCATGCTATCTGAAACATAGTTACTGCGGGAAAAAATTATAACAAAGATCAATATACAAGAAGAGTTTACATTCCTCTATTTGATCCCTTTACAACTTTCTATCACCATCACCTATTGTACGGAACCAAATAGGAACATCTACACGGATGGGCTTGTATATAAGTCCCGCATAGTTTATAGTGAAAGGAATAAAATTATAGGCGAAAAAGAGAACCTTGGCTAGGGTTAGCTTTGGGTCCTCGCCAAGTAAGCGCCCGAACTTGAGTTCCATCTGGTCGTGGCTATCAAGCTTAGGGGCCTCTTCTCGTGAGGCATAAACTGTGAACGCATTTGGTCTCTGATTAACATAATTGGTTCTGAATCTGATTGCTCTTCTTCTTTCTGATGAAAATGAAGGAAGGTGGATTCTGCTGGTCAAGAATGATTTAGTGGCTGTGATGGTGAGAGCAAGACCGCCCATTTTCTTGAGAACTTATTACTATTATTCTCATCACAGTTCAGAAGGCAATAAAGGGATTGCCCACTGTTCTTCTCAAATCTCAGCGTGTGTGGGTGTTCTTGTGATTGAGCTTCCACAGGGAAAGAGGATTCTGTGAATTTGCTCGGGATAAACGGCCAGCGAGAACACAACAGGAAGAACGGGGGTTATCCTGCCCAGGTGACGTGGCGGCAGTTTATATCGTGAATACAGATTCATACTATTTTACAGGAAAAATTTTATTAATAAAAAAAGATTGATTATATTCAAGTAATATTTTATTTTATAATGATATTTTATGATTTTGTTTTTCAAATAATTTGAGTATCATGTCTTGCAATTGTATAAAAATAAAATAAAATCTCATCTTTAAAAAAAAATTTAAAGATACTAAAAAATAATTCACCGAAAATAAAAATAAAATATTCTTTTATAATTCTTTCTTTATCTTCTTATCCTAAAAACTTATCATATACAGTGTAAATTGGTTCATAACTTCATACAGACATATACACCCTTTAAAAATTGTTCTTTTGATCATAAGCAAAATAAGTTCAAGTTATTTTTTTAACAAAAATTGAAAGTGTTGTCACATAAGATTTGGAAGTGAAGGATTTGATAGAAAGTTACAAGTTTAATCCTTATTTTTGCAAAAGGAGAAACTGAAATTATTGTATCAACAAAGACATATATTAAGATAAAATCAATACATGATAATAGATCAGTATCCATTCACAAATGAAAGTATGTACTAATAATTTAAATTTAAATTTTTGTATCTTCATTATTAATATTCAAGGGAAAGCAATAAGCATTTATACATTCAAATTGAAGCAAGGGGAGTTGATTGAAAAGAATGACAGGCTGAAATGGGTGGGGGCATACAATTGCCCCGAGGAACAAACCATTTCTTTTCCTTGAATTGTCGATTGTTACAAATGAAATAGAGACCAGTTATTGACAGAATGCCACCGCCCAATCAATGTGGAAGTTTTGTTAGCCAAAGTGTACCGAAGGAAATTGGCAAATACATCACACAAGTGAAGTCCCATTGAGAATTTTTGTGTAAACTATTGCTCTTGTGAGATGGTAGCATCTTGGTCGTCTTCCTTGGCTGTCTCTGGCTCTGATGTTGAATTGGATTCTGAGTCGGTTTTCTCTTGTGACTGTTGGGTTTCATTTTTCTTGTCGGCAGACGTCTTGGCGACATGATTATAGCTGCCTTTCTCCTTGAACAACTGAGCAAAATGGTGCTTGCAGTAAAGAAATCCATCAAGAGCAGCATAGGACGAAGGGTTAAGGAAACAGCCACCATGAGTACACCTAAAGCATGATTTGTGATAAAATTCTCCTTCCACCGTCACCTGCCACAAAAGTATATATTTATTGTTTTAACCCAACACAAGGCCTCCCTTTCTTTATATATCGCAAACAATGTGATGTGTATATATATATATGCCAAACCTTTTCCAGTGGGTATACAGTTTTCTTGCAGGATGAACATTTATCTTGTGTCCCAGAGAACATGGCCGAGACTTTGCTTGGTGTCCTAGACTGTAAACAATTGAAAACCAATTGACGTTTGATTTAAAACAAAGATATTTCAAGCAAACGCTAGCTGCGTGTAGTACAGAAGGATTACCAGCTCATTCTGAGGCTTTCCAGTTTTCTTTGTCAAGCTACCAGTCTCCTTGTAAAGCTGCTCAAAGTGAGTCTTGCAGTACAAGACTCCGTCCATCGAAGAGTAGTTGCTTATCTGTAATGAAATCGCCACAAAGATAGAAATGCTTCTGAGTCCAGATTCCATGAAATATTTTGGCCCATTTCAGACATTTATACCAACTAGCTCTATCTAGTTGCATGACCCAGAAACTAATCCTATGAAAATAATTTATAAACAAGGGAATTGGGAACGCACCACAAGTTGGCCGTTGCAGTGACTGCATTTGAAACAGGCCTTGTGGTAAATAACACCATCTGCAGATACCGTGTCGATGAAATGAACGGTTTTATCGCAAGCCTTGCATTTCTGCTGGGTTCCGCTGAACGACATTTCTTTTTCTCTTCTCTTCGCGTTGGGTTCCAGTCAACTTCAGATCGACAACAAAAGAATTTGCTTCTGCTGGGATTCAAAGAGGAGAGTTCAGCGAAACACGAGTTCTGAATTATGATTCTATCGCGATGCTTTCAGATAAAGAAGTCAGAGATCTATCTTTGAACCTCCACACCATCTCTTCTTGTTGTCATATGCGAAATTAAAGGTCCAGCAATGAAAATGCATTAAACGTAAGGTCCACTGCCTTTTGGGTTATGAGGGATCACAAATATCGTCGTCTAATTATAGGCCTCCAACTAAAATGTAAATGCATGGTCTCAAACAGGGCATTATCTGACCAAGTCTTTCATAATAGAGGCTTTTCTGTATTTGTTTAAGCTGGATGTTTATTGAAGTGAAATGTTTTAGCCTTTCAGCTGACCACCTCAGGAACAACCTCTTCCAATAACATCTTAAAAAAGTATATACTTCGTACTCACAAACTTATAATTTTATCCACATATTTATAAACATAATATGGTTTGTAGCAAAAACTTGAAGTAATGGTCTCAACTCTCAAGTCTCAACCTTTGTTCTATATTAAATGCATAATAGATAGGAAGAAACAACACTTTAAAACAAATTTGAAATACACAACAACAAAACCAAGCGTATAAGGATTCAGTTCTTTTGCTCTTTTGCAGAAGAAACTTAGCCTCTAAAGCATGCAAGAAGTTTCCTAGGATTAAACCCACTGGAACGAAACTTTGCAGCTGTCTCTTCAACCTTGAGGAATTCTTCCTTTCTTTGGGCTTCAACCATTGCCCTTTTCCCTTCTGCCGACTGATGGATTTCAGCCATTTTATTTTTCATTTTCTCTACACACTCCGCCTTCTTTTTTTCCAAATTTTCCTGTCAATACAAGACGTTTTCCGATAATATAAATTAGAGTCAACTAACTTGAATTTAAAAGCCAGTTACATTGATCTGTTAGCTCAACACATATCCTTCATTGACATTGACATTGACATAGATATATATATATAGTTAATCACCTCAATTTTCTTCAGTCGTGCCTCTACAGATGCTTTCTTCCAATCCTCCCACAATCCAACAGCAGAGAGCTTCTTATATGCCCTGTTTGACGGTTTCACTTTCAACAACCACAGCACTCAAAATAGAGAAAGGAATTAATGACATCTGAATATTTATTCTTTTCTACAAAATAACATATGCAAAGCATGCATCTTTCTTCTGTTTACAAACAATTATGAAACTTTCATGACTAATATGCTAATCAAAATTACAGCCAACCAAATGGTAACTTTTTAAGAGTACTTCAAAGTTATGTAAATGTCTTAGAAAGTTCACAAGATAGTAAACGGAGAACCTTATTTCTTCCTTCCAAAATGAACAAGGGTATGAAGTAAAAGTAAAGTCCCAAATTAAGCATATCGGAGAAGAGAGTTACTCGAAGAATCAACTTGTTTATAGCAATTCTCAATAGCGAAGAATTGCAATTATCAATGAAACCAAATAACTTCAACTCATTGTCAAAACGGCAAACAATCATTCTTCTTGTAAAACATGTTCCTAATGAAGCCAAACACATAATCTGATGCCTAAACTTTACCCAAAATATGAGCTAGTATAGATTTTGATATATAGAATGTGATAAAAGTTACATATAGGAGAGCAATTGCTTTCATATACAGTGTCATTATTTAACGGTAAGTATAATAAGTCATTCGGATTAGCAAACTATAACATGGCCACTTACTTGTTCTCTGATTTTGTCTTCTCACTATCTTCCCATGCCTTAATTAAGGCAAATCTTTTCTCTCTTTCAACTCTTGCGAGCAAAGAATCTGATGAAACAATATGAAAAGATTACTGTCTCTAAAATATCGGAGATATTATACTAAGTTTTTAGACAATAACCTCTGTCAACTGAATCCCCGGAATCTTTCTTAGCAGGAGGACCTGCAACCTCTGTATGAGAAACATGACAGGTTGAAAACAAGGTAGAGTAGCAGAAAATAAAATCAACGTAAATTTCCTTATCATCATAACAAATTAGCAGAGTCAAAGTAAATTCCTTCGTCTGCTACCCAAGAGAAGTCCAATTCCCTTAGAAGTCAGAGCCGCAGAGGTAACTTACCTTCCTTTGTAGCAAAGAAAAAAAAGAAAACTTGCGTTTGTTTTTGTCCTTTACGGCTTCAAATTGAGGGAAAAAACATAAGGGAGCAAAAGTAAAATCGAACTCAAACAAGATTAAAATACAGTTTTAGAAAGCCATGGTCTACTGGTGAAGGATATGCGTAATTTGCTACAGGTGTTAGGTTCAAGTATTCTTGCCACCTTTTGCACTAAAAACAACACAATTTTGGTAGGAAAAAGAAAACTTCTGTTTTATCAAATTATCAAACATAAGCAAGTAATTGTGGTTTTATAATTATAATTAATAAAAAAGGAAGTATATGCAATAAAAAATTATTAAAAATGAAAGGTAATCCTTACATACCAAACAATTTAGCTATGGTCAAGGAGTCTGATCTGTATAATTCTCCAATGCAATTCAAAACCTACTCCAAAGCATTGTTTGGTTGCAGAGAAAACGCAAGCAAGAAAAAAGAGTGGCATGGTCGTGATAGTCCATCGTACTTTCGGTACATATGTTTAGAGTTTATAAAGCACGAAAGGGTAATTCACAGCTTGATGACCCAAAAAAAAAATCACAAAACTTGTATGAACAGAGTTTCTGTCAAGCGGTAATGAAAACGATGAAAATAAATTTATATGGCGGAGAGATTAAATTGCAAACGTTCATATTCTAGTTTTCCTTTCTATCTGTGCGTATAGTGTATAGTTTATGTGCAACCAAACAGAAGTCAAGAACGAGAAGATGGGCCATGAGAGAGGAGATAAGAGACTTACTTTGAACAACTGGAGAAGTGAGCTTCTCTTTAGGAAGAGGGATCACGCTGTGCTCAGGGGAATGATCCTTTTCAGGCTGAGCCTGAACCTGAGGTGGTGAGGTTGCAGAGTCAACAGGCACAGACGGAGACTGTGCCCGTGATTCAGTTTTCTCGGCGTCATCTTCTCCCATGACGTATTCTGTAGCAGAGCTCAGGCTATGGCACCAATGAACCAAAATTAAGATTTGAACTTTGATAGGAAGGTGCTAAAATCGAAACTTTTCTTCGTAAATTTTGTTGGAAATAACAAGGTGATCATTTGGTGGTGGCCTTCGATGCATATGTAGACGCGCAAGGACTACCGTATTTTGCTTTTCTCCCTTTCTTAACCTTTACTTTTAATTTTACCTCAATTATCTACACTTTTACTTCTGTTTTTATTATTATTAGAGAAAATAACATTGGTTTCTGTTATGATTTATTCTTGTTACATTTCTCTCTTATTATTTAAATACTATTCTAAGTATATATTATTGTTTATTTCTACGAAATAAATACTCTCTTTTTTTAAATACATATTTTGTCTATACAACATTTTTACAAGTGAAAAAGTAAAGGCAAAGGAGGTTAGCATGATTTCTAAACACAAAAATGAAAGATAAATATAACTTACACAAATTTTAAGGACAAATACTGTAATTATTTTCTTGCTATCATCGTAGTTATCGGGCTAGATAACTACTCCTTTTTTTTTTCTTGAAGAAATAACTCTTTTAGTTCGCATATGCTTCCTGTGAAACGTCAACTACAAGGAATGAATATTACCAGGGCTTGACTATTTTGTAGTCGAGGACTGTAAAATAATTTTTAAAATTTTAAAAAATATATTTTTTAATAATAATAAATTTAAAAAATAATAAAAAAATTCAAAAAAATTTAAAAATAATCACACATTTAAAAAAATATATTTTTTAAAAAAAGAAAATTATTTCAAAAAATATAAAATCATTTCAAAAATTTTCAAAAAAATTACTATAAATAAAAAATAGTATAAAAAATAAAAAATAAATTTGGAGAGACCGTATTATAATATCATACAAAATTAGATAATATATTTGGTACGACTCTAAATGAAAAAGTTAGTGTAATTTATCATATATATTATTCAGTGATTTAAATTTGATAATTGCATTTAATTCATAAATGCATTCCAATATATAGGTTAGAACTTTCATAGAAGCTTTTTCTTTTAGAATCAAATGAAGCCCACTAAAGTAAACTAAATTTTTAGCATATAAATTAGTAAAAAAAAAAACAAAAGTCATAACGTATAGATACATAGTGAATATATAACATTATATGCTAAATAATATAATAAAAAGAAATTCATTAGTGACGAGGACGAAAATAAAATTCTAAATTAGCCAACTTTGTAATCGTGCATTGGGTTAACCTAGTTATAAATTTATAATGAATAAAGCAGTTGGCTATTTCGAAAGGGCACCTTACAATTACATTTATGGGTTAATTATGAATATGATTTGATTTACCAATTTGCAAAAGGAAAACGGTGTGGTTAGTTTTTGAAACGAGAGAATAGTCTCTTCTTCACCAAAGGGTGGATGAGTGTAATCCATACAACCCCGCTCCCCTAAACAAAAGGTTTAATTTGTTGTTTAGGATTTGTAGAAGGCCACCGATTATGATAATTGTTACTTCTGAAATTTTTATACTATTCTTTTTATTTAACAAATACATTAGTCACGTTTAGGTACATTTTATTTTGTCCCTCATACTATTTTTTCTGATTCTATCATTGGATTCATCCATCTGCATTTGAAGGAGCTTATCTTTCATTCATTGATTTGATACTTTGTATAATAATGTTACATTGATATTATTATTATTAATGCCTTTTTTTCTTCTTAATTTTTTTTATTTAGCGATAAAAATTTAGAAAATTTATATATATTTGCATTTCTGAAATTATGGTTTTAGAGTATATTTCATAAGAGAAGAAAAAAGAAGAAGAAATAATTAATGCAATAGCTGACTGTTCTTAAACTATTTGGTTGATACTCTGGATCAATTATTTTCATCAGTTTCAATCCTTCTATCTTTTCTTTTCTCCCCCAAAGTCTGATATTGGACTGGGCTATCTGGGCCCATGTGAGGACAACTATATTACTTCATAGGACATGTGGACGGTTAACTGCCCTGTCTCTAACACGTGGCTGCTAATCCTATTAGCATGAAACTCGTCAAGTGTAAAGAAATGCAGCAGCATTTTATCTTAACTGCAATACCTGCTTTCCTTGTTGATCATATCTCGTCAACATGCTCTGCTTTCTGATTCTTATGAAGCAGTTGATAGAGGAAGTAGGTAGGAAATACCTATGATCTGGTTAAGTTGGAAAATACCTATAATTGCTTTTGAGTTTAAGCACAAGCAATAAAGTCAAAGCAGCCATGCTATAAGCCTATAATTGCTGCTCGTAAGCATTAGCTCCATTCAATATCCTGGAAAAAGCATGTTATTTGAATCTAGCTTGTCCCCTTTAATATTGATTATGATTTCTGACCATATTTGACACTTAAGTCTCACCCAATTAAGCTTTATCCCATATTATTACACTTGTAATTCTATCAAACATTTGGCGGTGATTTTATTATATTATCTTGGACACTCATTTTCTCATAATGATACTATTAACCGACTAACAAAAGTGTTGTTTGACTTGAGAGAGTTGAGCTTTAAGTGTTGTAACACTGTGGGCCTTTCATAAAAGCTAGCAAAAGTGGTGGGCATTATCAATATCAGGTGTTGTGAACTTTGTGAGTTGTGATATATTCTTGGTGTTCTCAGTGTCTAAATTTATAAATTCACGCTCGGCCCATGTTGATGGATTCGTTGCCTAGTCCAGGACTCGTACCCTTTTGGCCTTTTTCCATCCATCTTCAGTATACTTTACCTTTGGGTAGCAAGTGATCTTTGTTCCTTTGTTTTTAACACTGGAATTGGACATACATATCTTTGCATATATTGGATCGATCTTTGTTTGAGTTGAGTTGCTTTTAAGCGGCAGAGGTGGTTAATTCCATTTCCAAAGGGAGCAAATCATAATTCATAAACCTTGGAGCTAGCCTTACAAAGCTCAGGGACCCATTCACACAGTGCTTTAATTGTAAATGGGGTTCTCTTGTGATTGTGAGTGTGCTGGAAGCCTGGACCTCCATGAATAATGTGGTCGACCACCTTCACGTGACCACCTTCTCTTGTCTCTCGTGTCCCTCCTCATCATTCCACCCTCCCCCCTCTCACACTCTCACTTACTCGCTCAAAACAACTGAAAACCTTTTATTGTTTCATTCCATAACTTAATTCGCTAAACACGATGGAACCTTTAACTTCTCAATATTCTACTCACCCTTACTGAAAAAAACTAAACTCAAACACATCTTAACTGAACCAAACCAAACCAAATGCACGTGACTGTTAAGAATACTGAATCTGTAAAAGCTAGACATCTAATTCCCGGACCACATCCGACGAGATAGATATATAGATATTTGTTTGTTTCTTCTAAATTGCCAGTTGCCAGGTGTTTCAATCTAGATTTTTATGAATGGAATTGGAGATGAAGTACGTACTGATGAGGAGGACCATTAGTTTGGGTTGAAAATTAAGTAGTGTTAACATCCAACCCACGAAGTTGTTGAATTAGGTTTCACAGTTATAACTTATTCCAGTCATTTATATGATTAAGTTGATAGGCTAAGGCAACTCTTGTTGTGGAAGTAAAGGATCTCATCCAACATATATAGTCAATGATTCCCGCATGACCGTATCTTTGTTCTTTACAGCATATGATAAAACCCAAGTTCACATGCTAGCTAGCTACCTACATCTTCATACTAATTAATTATATCAAAATTGGTTAAACACGTACGTCCAGTCAGTTCCTATGTAGTAAGTAATATTGGAGTTTGGTAGAAGCCACAAAAGCAAAACCATCCTATTTATGTTCTTCGATCGGTTCCTTTGCACATTGATTCTGAACATCATTAATTATTGGCTAATAATAAACCCAAAAAGGTTTCCTTTCGTAATTTAATGGAGCTAAATGCTTTTGTAATTTAAACCAATTCACAACAAATTTGAGATCCAATGTAATTTGATGGTAAAGTTAAAAATTGGAAATCATGATGAACAAAGTTGATTAAGGGTCCCTCTCGTTGAAAATATCCAACGGGACCAACTGGCCTGTAAAAATGTAAATATAATGATGCTCTCTCTAAAATATATAACATGATCATAAGCCAGCATCAACATCTTTATGGTTCCCACTTTTGTGTCTCATAAGATGGATCCATGTTTCCAAGCTCCAACAATTAAGTCCCTTGGTTATTCATCTAATCTTAATCACAATCCTTTTCAAAGTCGCTTATTGATTTAGGCTTAGCAGTTGACACGCTAACTACTGTTTTATACCTTGAACATATATGAACGGATGAAGCTAATCAATAAGTGGTACAATGGCTACCTACTTATTAAAGCAAATAGATGAGCCGGTGAGAGGAATATTTTGATTGAAACAAAGTTAATTTGTGTCCATAAATGGGGAAGAAACAATGCCACATACAGTGCAATGATAGGTAAAGCGGTGCTATAATTGTCATATGATATATAGAATTCAGATTGTGTAGAAACATAAGAGATGGCCCAAAAAAATGTAAACACATGGACAGGATCTGTCCTGTAATCTGTTTACGGTTACGATTTTATACTTTTTTTTTAATTTTAAATTCATATAATTTTTTTAAAAAAATAAATCTTAATTGTCTGTTAAAAAACAAATGATCCATACTAATTTAACAGTCCGGTCATGTCATTAAAGACCGGATCCATCCGCACATAGAAGTGTTTGGCAGAAGAGACAAGCACTTGGAATCCACGAATGTGTCACAGGCTCCTATCAATGACAGTTATACAGAGCAACAAAAAGGACACATCTTAGTGATGACAAATGAAGGGGAAGTGGGGTTGTGTTGAAGGGATAGGGTAGATGGACCCCATTTTTAAGAGGTAGTTAGGTTGGCAGTTTAGAGGCTTTAAAAGGAAAGGTGTACTTTGTTTAGAATTGTGGCTCAAGTTCAAGTAGAGGACACTCTGCCCCTGCCCCTGCCCCTGCCTCTGCCTCTGCCTCACCAATTGGATATACGTAACAGAAGGGTGGTTAGTTTCTGTTGTGGTAGCTGGCTGGCTGAAGACGCACGCCTTGGAATTGGACCCAAATGAGCTAGTGATTGACCACTGTTGTGAAGCTCACCCCTCGCCCTGGCCATCACCACCTTTCAAAGCCAAGTAAGTTAAAGCACAGCGAAAGCAACTCCAGCTATCTAAGCTTCATCTTCTTAGCCCTCCACGTACCGCTTCTCTTTCTATTTTTCTGTCTTTAAAAGAATAATAATATTTTCATTTGCCATATTGGTGGGTTTCTTGACTTGTACCTCAATTTTCAGTCAGGGGCATATCCTATATATATGCTATACTAATACAACTGTGTCATGTACATATACAGAATGTCAGTACATTTATATTTAGATATATTTTGGATCATAACTTTTTACTTTTTTTTTATTTTTTTTATTTTAATTGTAAACAATTAATTAAACATCTAATCATCTCTTTTAAATCCTTATTTCTTGTGGCCAACTCCAAAAAGAAATTAAACTTCCTTGTCCTCTGTTACGTTAAGCATCAACCTAACAAGTACCTCACCACGTACGACTTATTAATTTAATGAAAGTCATTCCCCTGCCGTGACTGCTCCCAATTCATTACTTGTATCAACTCCTCCACGACGTTTCAAATTGGACTTCCATTGTCCTATTGCACATTATTGGCATTATAAAAATTGGAAATCCATTTTCTTTTTCTTTTCTTTTTAAAATGATGTTTAGATCATTGATATCTCCCTAATACTCTTTTAAAGGTTATTCTGGTGGTGGTAAACTGGTAATTGACACAGAAAGTTAAACGTACAATGATGGCTCCTTTGTACACTCAGTTAAATTAGTAAAGAATTTTGAAAATATTTCACTAGAATAACACCAAAATTAATAATAAAATATATCTAAAGATTAAAACAACAGCATCCTTGTAACTTTCCCCTTAAGTTGTCTGCTAGTTTATGACCTAAGCTACTATCTTTGTCTTAATTTTCTTTATGTATTACATATATATTTGGGATTATAGACCTATTCTCCAAGTCACACGTAATTATGAGTTTTGGGACAATATGTTTAATATTTTTGAGAGTATAATATTTTTTTTGTTAAATTTGTATTATGTAATATTCTTTTAATATAAAAGTGTTATGTAACACAAATCTAATAAAAAAAATATCATATTATTAAAAGTATTAAAAATATAATCTTTTTTTTGATACAAAATAAGTGATTTGACACAAAACTTGTAAATATACTAATCTTCATTCTATTATGCCTAACTTTCATTCAAAGCTTCTTATTAAAAGAAAAAAAAAATTGCTTTCAAAACTTTTATCCCCGAGTCATATGGTGAATCAATCTGATTTATTAATTGGAGTTAAATCATCTAAAGATAAATAAATTAGTCATGATTTTTATTTTTAAAATTGTTTATTTATTATTATCAATACGTGTATACTATGCCTTATAATTGAATCTGTTAGACTAATCCATATTAATTTTTTTGGTTCTATGCAAAAATATATTTATTTATTAATTAATTAATTTTTTAATAAAATAATTATATAATATTACAATAATATCATATTATTGTCGTTAATGTTGTCCCACATAACATCTTTTCATTAAAAGGCATAAAAAGAAGTGATGTGACATAATTCTAATTTATA
>JASKGM010000014.1:13444858-13460952 GCA_034509205.1 Ceratonia siliqua
AAAAAAAACTAAGATCCGAATCCGCTTGTTATTGGGCGTACTGAATTTTTTTCTGGAGGCTAAGGATCCACTTAGATGGATTTTAATTTTATTTATAAAGAGTTATAAATATAAAGACTTTCATTAAACATAGAAAGTCACAAATCGCAACTTGAGATGTAAGGCGCCAAATATGCCAACTATTTAAATGATGGTTTTTCCTGGTCCACCCATTTTATTGTGGAAGATGTTTCTAATTCTTTTTTCACGTTTGTGATATTCCCTGACCCAATTACCATATGCAAGCCCAAGCAGCAGACCTCCGAAGAACTGCAAATCGGTTTCGTAATGCTGCATCAACCACAATGCTCAACCTCTTCCATTTCTCTCGCTCATCAATTCGGCCCCATCCCTATCTCATCGCTCCCTCTATCGTTTCATGGTCAGTTTAACTCTACAATACTTGTGCTTCTAAAATTTGGTCTTTACTCTTCTTCTTTTTCCTCCCTAATTTTTTCAGCATTATAAACAGAGGACCACTCTTTGTGTAACTTACTTGCTTACTGCATATTATTTCTTGATTTGGGCCCGTTACTTATCGAATTTATTTCCAGTTTCCCAATGGAATGGATTCAAGAGTCCACGTTTTGGCCTACGAAGGAATCAGAGGATGGTACTTTCAGCTGTGGACGAGCCAAGCTCGACCCTCGGTTCTGAGAAGAAAAGGTCTACTTTTTTTTTTAATATTTATTTTAATTTCAAAGAACTTCAGATGCTTTACTCCAACTTTCCGGACTGGCAGACAAAATGCTTCAGATGTCCATATCTTTGGACGTGCTTACCTTGATCGTAAGCACATGTCACCAGTCACTTAAGAATACTCCTTGCATGTGTTCTGCGGTCATAGAACGATTGTTTTAATTTCTTGTAGAAAAGTTGTGGAACACATTTGCCTGCTCAAAGCAAAGCAAGACTTATCTGATGAGGAAGAGAGGGATATGCTGGATTATTTGTATACAACCCAGTATCAAATGGGCGGTATTGTGGCAATTTCGTTAGGTGAGTCAATATCAGATGGTTAAACGTAGATATATTGCTTCTAGCTAGCAATGCTTAAATTTTTACAAAATCTGATTGGTTCTTTTTTTTCCTTCAACTTTAAAGAGACAACAACAGTTTCACTTGTTGTGCACGACTATATGATACCTAGTTACTCCTGTAGGACGTGCTTCTGCTCCAAGTTCTGAAAAGTATACGCATGCTCTTTATATGCGCTTCCAAAGGAAAGAAAACCTCGAAAAGTTCTACGGGAATCCCTTTTACTCGAAAGTCCTCAAGGAGCATGTAATGACTTACTGCCATGTATGCACCAACATGTAAACACCGATTCTCTGTTCCTTTAGTTTTCTATTTTTTCCTATCAGTGTTGAATGAACGTATCTGTGAATGTTAGAACTTCTGCTAATTATTTAAACATCAAATTATTTCTACTTCAGGAATTAATTAATGTTGATTATGAATCTGAAGTGGAAGACGACATGTTTTGTATATTTCGAAAAGGCGAGGTAGGATGTAAAACACTGGCCATTTGTTTCTATTTACTTTGGATTCATCAACATTTTTTTTGGGCATACCGCTATATTTGGTATGCGCTGTTTCTAGTTCTAACAGTCAAATTTTTGGGGTGGTTCAAATGAATGTTGCGGGCAGGAGTTCAACCATGGAGTGGAATTTGTGCTTCTGATTTCATTTATTGATGGTGTATCGGGTGAAACAGCGGAACATGCTTTAACCTCCCTGGCATTTCTGACACTGGGATCTCCTTCATTGATAGTCCAATCTACTCAAGGTGTGTTTTGCTTTGTTAACTCTAGTGTGTACTTGGCTCAGTGGCTCAGTAAAAGTTCAATTGCATACAAAAAGGTTGTATGGACAAAATCCTTTCCATGAATTTTTCAATTTATAAATGAATTCTTATTGCTGTTCGATTGCCAGGTTTGAATTTTAGTCCAAGCTCTAAGGAGTATACCCATGGAGCAGTGATACGATTTCGGTCAGGTGACCTCTATCGCATGATCTGTAATATCTAATTTTCTGTCACCTTGGTCATGTTGACTGGAACATGCTAGCATTTTTTGCAGTTGAGGCTTTCGAGATATTTATGGGCAGCAAAGAGTACAAAGAGGTAAGAAATCTATTTTATTGTTTTTAGTTTTTACCCATCCACCCCACTATACATGGGTTTATCTAAACTTTTGGTCTAAAATAGCATGTGCTTATGTTCTTTACACAACTTATAGTGTTTATGACTGTCTCCCTTAGCTATGAGAACTTCTAGATGAAGTTTTTGCCTTCATGCAACATTCAAATGGAAAAAATTCCAAATGTATCCCTTATTGGTAACTATATAATTCTCAAACCTTTTTGGGTTTATGCTTACATTTCTTTCTTGGTAAACGATGAAGTTCTAATTTTTATTTTTTGGGTCTGATGCTGTCATTTAATTTGATAGTTTAAATTTTGATCCTCCTTTTAACTTTCCTTAAGATGAAGTTTTGAATTGAAATCAGTTTCCTGAAGCTAAATGTCATTTGCCAATCCAAACTCGTATCAGTCTTTGTAACTTTACCACAAGGAGATGAAGCAACAAGAATCTAAATTATCTTTGAATTTGTAAATCAGATATGGCTATCTAAGTTCCAGCCTCTTATCCAGAAAGCATTATCTCTTCATTTCTCTGTTGAGCCAGTGGGAACTGAGATTATGTAGCGAGGATTTGGTAAGTCTGTATTGTTTACTTACCAACCCAAATGTGGAGAGGTGCATATTCCTTATATTTTATATCAAATACCTGCAGGTTTCTTGACAAGAGATGCAGCTTTTTTCTATTTTATAAGAACACAGATTCGGGTTATTTTCTGCTTTCTATTTGTGCTTACATGTTCTTTTGCTGTGAACTATGAATATGGCATAGGTGACCTTTTATTTCTGCAACATTCTGAAACTTGCCTTAGGAAACTTGTCTTTGCTTGTTGTATGCATGTAGAATTGTTTATGTGATGTATATTATGCTGAATATGTGTCTTTTAAGAACGTGTTATCTGTGAATTATCTTGATCAAATGTTGCTACGTGGAGTTGATGCCAAAATTAGGCCTAAAAAGTACTCTATCATTATCCCCAAAATAAATGCTATAAAATGGAAACTTGTCTTTGCTTGTTTTATGCATGTAGAATTGTTTATGTGATGTATATTATGCTGAATATGTGTCTAAGAACGTGTTATCTGTGAATTATCTTGATCAAATGTTGCTACGTGGAGTTGATGCCAAAATTAGGCCTAAAAAGTACTCTATCATTATCCCCAAAATAAATGCTATAAAATGGATTTTATGGACAGACTAAACTATTGGGTTCAACCAATATGACAAGAAGAGTAACATACTCCCCTTGGGGGGAGGGAAGGGCAATCTTGTGTTGAAGCCATTAAGGGGAAGCATAAAGTTTCTTCTTCATCACTGAGTGATTTTTCTAATTTTTCCGTTACAATTTTCTTATTAACTGACTTCTGAAGTGCTTCATTGCTTCTCGATCCTAGTCTTCTACGTGATTGTTAACAAAGTTTGGGACAGTATGCACGGGTATACTGTCACCTGCATTTTTTGCACTTTCCACCATGAGGATTCTGTCATGGAATTGTATTGAGATGTACTGTCTGACCATCTGGAGTGAGATTTAGTTGAATAAACATGCAAATATACTATCATTCCAATCTTTTACTTAAAAGTTAAAATTTACAAGAGTGTAAATTCTGCCACACCATTCTGGTTGCTAGTAACATAAAAATAAAGCCAAAATTGCAAAATCAGTCAGAAATGCATTGATGAGGTTGAATTTAACATGTTTTGACGAACATTTTAGTTTACAAGTACCATTATTAGTCGATGGCTAAGCTCTGTACGCAAGTTGTCCTTTTTACATAAACACTACTCACCTATGTTTAACCGTTCACGTTAAACTCGTATTCCCTATAATGTTCATAAAATTATCTATACAGACAAATGAACAGAAGAAATTAAAACTACCCCACTAAAGCATTCCCCAAATCACAGTTTAGCCCCTTAAAGAATAAAAGATAGTTGATGTTCGGCAACTCGCAAGAATAAACTTTACTTTTTGGGTCTGCATACGTCATTTTCTTATCAGATTACTATAAGCCTGTAAAATTGTGTAACCTGATAAGCAGAAAATTGCTAGAAAGCTGATCAATTATGAAGCGGGTTTGGACCCCCTGGAACATCTCGTAGAGAAACTTCATAAATTGGGTGGACCTCATCTCTGATAGGTTCTTGTTGTGTCTTTGTATAGAAATGGCATGGGAAACGGTGAAAAGAGTTGCTTCTGTCTGTTTGCTTGATTTCTTTGCTCATGCATCTGCGGGCCTCGCAGCAACTTGAGAGCTGGGTAATGATCAATATGATCATGAAGATTACAGATGAGATCCTTGAATATTGAACTGCCATGACTGCAGTTTTGTGAGAGATTGAAAATTCCATGGCAAAGAGAGGGGGTTGAATTTAGTTTGTTACTCAGGTGCAGGACGGTTTATTGTCCTTAAATAAGAGGTGAGGGAAGCTGTAGCGAACATAGAGCCAAAACTAAATTAATTTTAACGAAATGGCACAACTGCCCATTGATCGTCTATGGATTTGCAATCAAACAAAACATACTGAGGGTTCAGCAGTTGTGAAGGGGATATTCTTCTTGTGAAGTTTAATAACCTTCTTATATCCATGAAGAAATAATAAAACTATATTGATTTTGACTGCCCTTGCCAATCAAACAACACAAGGCAACATAAGTATCTACTACCTAGTACCTAGCAACCAAAATTGAAGATCAGGCTGGCGCCTCTTTTAATTTACTGCAATTATTTGGGTTCAATCGAACTTCCCGTTCGAATTGGGTCACTTCCAAAATTTTATATTCCTTTGGATGGGGCACCAGCTGGCATCTGGCACTCTGAGAATTAAGTCTTGTTATTCCTCACGAATTCTTAGGTACGCATTTACAATGGTTGGTCCCAATTTTGGAGAACATGCAGCCAAATACCTTGCACGTCCTTCAGACCTCAGCAGGTTTTAGTTAAAGTCAACTTTATGAGCTCACGTTTCTTGATAATATTAAATTCGACGAAAGAAGGTAACTGAAACTAATTAATAGGGTAGCGGCTCCTGGCTTATATTAACGTCGATTCTACACTTCTACCTTGTTTGATTCTATTGCACTATCTCTTGGTTTGTTCGGTTACTGTTGTATGAATATTCTTTTCCGTTAACGCATTTTACGATAAATAACTTCAAATTACAATTCGTTACACTCCAATGTGAAAAACATAAGCAGCTGCGGCCTACAATGATCTAAGTATTGTCAAAGAAGTATTGCAAGTTACAACTAGTATTTCTTGAAAATCACAAATAGAAGGTATCGAGCTTCATTTCGCATAAAATTACATACATTTTTTTGAAGTCAACCATCAGTGGATGACTATTCTGATATCGTCCCTAAATTACGAATTAATTGCCAAATTTTAGTGGATGATTTCAGGACAACCAATTGACTAACAGGGCAGGGTAAATGTTATCCCTGATAGCTCCTTTCTTATCCAATTCTCACTGTTGTTATTCAATTTACTATCCGTGCAAAGCTATGTACGTATTCTTATGCCAGGAATACCCTTCAAACCCATTTTTAGTGCCGTCTTTCTGAAGAGAGCAGGAGGCCTCTGCAAACCAATTGATTCAGAAAATAGGGTCGCCAGCTCAGCTAGAGTGGTCTTATCTCTCCCAATTTCCCTGATCGAGTTATAATAACCAAGCCAAGCATGATAAGCTGATTCTTTGACCTCGTTATCAATCTTTGCTATCGAATCCTCTATCTGCAAGTATAAACACATCGTATAGATTACAGTCCACAGTAAATATGCATAGTGAATTCTGTGCATCAAAATTCCTATTTACGCAGAATATATAATAAAAGAATGTTTATAAAGAACATAAGCAAGAAATGAACCTTTAGCTTTGTCTGGGGATCTATATCTGGTAAAGGGAATCTCTTGAGAGGGAGATCCTTGATTTCATCTAAAAAATACTCTTCCCATGGAGTAATCAACAACATGCCTTCCCCATCTTTGCCTTGCCGTCCTGTTCTTCCAACACGATGTATATATTGTTCTCGGTCAGAAGGAATACCCACCTGGATTCCACACCATGTCAAATTAACAAAAAGTAGCATGAAAATAAGCAGCTCAATAACTTGTACTAGCATGCTTCACATTAACTTGAACATTATCCAGGACATCGGGCAAATAAAATGGTCAACATAAAATTATTTGCTCCCGATGGAAGTATAATTTAGAAATAGAAAATCCATGTTTTACTTAAAACTTTTAGCAAAAAATAACTCCCTCTCACAAGGAACTTTGTTTCTGAAGGAGATGATTCATCATTCTCACTAAAATGAAGAACCTCGGCAAATTTTATGAAAATTAAGGGACTGTTTGAAACGATTTTTGTTTTATCGTTTTTTAAAATAACTTTTGAAAACAAATCTAAAAAATAGTTTTATAGAACAAAAAATTAAAAAACTTGTTTGGGTAAAAATATTTTTCATTATTTGTTTTTTCTATTTTTTAAAAAACAGATGACAAAAATAAGCAAAATACAAAAAAATTGTTCTTTACTTTTTGTTTTCTAGTTATTGTTTTCGGAAACAGTTTTTAAAAAATAACTGATGAAAACAGTTATCCAAACAAGTTTTTTTGTTCTCACAGAACAAAAAAATAATTTTTAAAAACTAAACCAAACAGCCCCTAAAATTTCCAAGCATTTAACACAAAATATAGTTCCCAAGCAAATTTGAAGAAAGGAAAAAAAAAATGAATGCATGCATGCTTTCATTTTGACATTCCACGTAAAGCAAATGGTGAGGAAACACAGAATTTAGCATACCTGAATGACTAAACTAACATCAGGATAATTCATTCCACGAGATGAAACATCAGATGAGACAAGAATCAGTTGTTTGGATTCCCTGAACTCATCTGATATGCGAGTTCGATAAAGTTGAGGTTTTCGGGAATGTATCTCCCTAACATTCATTTTCATTTCTCGGAGAAGTTGATACATGAGTGATGTCACCATCCCAGTTATACAGAAAACAATAACCTGAATGTAACTCTACCTGTCAAAACCTTAATTTACATAAAGCAATTCAAACTCTGGAACCGCAAGGGTACTTACCTTATAATCAGGTACTTGCAATATATGCTCCTTCAAAATATGCAGCAATACTTGAAAATGTGATTCATGTGGAGCAATGAGATAAGATTGCTTTACCTGTAACAGCAAACCAAAATAAGCATTAATACTTGTCACTGGCAAATTTAGATATAATGACAATATTTGTAATAGAAACATCTCTATACCTTCATCAATATGAGAACATACTTAAATAATAAAAAGAAAATCAATTTAAAAGAAACATACTACGATCATAATTATAGTAGTTAATAAAAATATACATTACAAGAATTGAGGCTCCAGAAACCAAAAGAATATGTTTTGTATTATCGTAATTGTAAGACTATGACAATAGTTACTGAAGCTAACCTTAGCAGGAGTTTCCATGCAACTCATGCCCACTGTGTCAATATATGTGTGTTCCCTTTTCAAAACAAGTTGAGATATACGACGGACCTGCATATTAGTACAACATCCCATAAAATTTAGATTGAATAATGCAGCAACACGAACCTGCTTATAAGAACCTCATTAAATAAATAAACCCCCCCAACCCAACCTCCTTTGGGATGGTTGCAGAAAATAGCAAGGACTGCCTTTGACGGGGCAAACAATCAACAATCTTTTCTACATCCTTTCGAAATCCCAGGTCCAGTAAATGATCAGCTTCATCAAGTACAAGCATCTGCAAGCCCATCAACCTCAGAGATATTCCAGACTTATTTTCAATATGATCCAGCAACCTACCCGGAGTAGCAACAATTATCTGCAAAATTTCATAAATGTAACAAAAAATATATTATGTTTCACACACTGATATACTGCACAAGATCAGCAATCTGTAACCAAATGCTATACAGCAAAATAATTTTGCAAGTATAACACAAAACCTGGGATAGATCTGAATCAAGACGTTTTTGGTCGACTTTAAATCGTATGCCTCCTACTAGAGTCTGCACCCCAATGACATCATGATACTTCAGTAAAACCTTTAATTCAGCAGCAATTTGACTAGCAAGTTCTCTGGTAGGGCAGAGAATAAGAACAAGTATTGGAGGCACACGTTGAGTGGAATTTGTACTCATCGCTTTCAAAACTGTTTCAATAGCAGGAAGCTGTTTGCATTCAACATCATTTAAAGAAAGAAATGAAATATCATGCAGTGTATTAAAAGAATTTATAAGAACCAGTGTTTACCAAAAATGCTGCGCTTTTCCCAGTGCCAGTTTTAGCTTTGACCAAAGCATCTTTGCCTGCATCAGAACAGAATTTAAAACATTATCTTAATTATTTCTAGTAGTCATAATAAACAAATTGGAGCAACAAATGATAACAAAATAAAATGATTCAAACTGCGTTAAAGTCCATGCAAACTATGATTTTAAAAAATAAAATGATAACTTTTACAATATGCACTTTTTGTTAGATCAAATTATCAATAATAACAATAATAATAATAAGAGTGAATACAATGACCTCCCTTGAAGTTTTTGAAATCTACCCGAGCACCCTCTAGTTTCAAATTAAGCAAAGACATTCCCTGGCAGTATAATTTCACTTGTACATACAGAATGCTGTACAGTGGAGGTTGTGTCTGAAATATAATTCAACCAGAGGTTGGGTGTACGTTTGTAAACAACAGGGGAGGTCTTTGTATAATTTCAAACTAAAGGGAGCTAGGATGTAGGTTACACTAAACCTCAGGGGAAGTCAATGCAACTTCTCCGATAATACTATTTTAGATAGTAAATGACAAATCAAAAATTGATTCCAAATAAACAGAATTTTTTGGTGAAAGCATATCTATACATCAATAATTTAATTGAATATTTTGATACAATTTGACAAGGTTTCAACCTCGTTTTGTTCATAAGAATTAAATATTACTCCTCACCTTAACCCAGTCCAACATTTTCACACCATGTCTTACAACTTTTCAGTCATTGAAGATAATTCAGGATCTTAATTGTGGACTAAAATGATATAGTAGACAAATAAAAGACAACCCAAGATGTGGCTGAAATACATAGTAGCCTAATCCATGGGTCATTAATATCCATACTGCAAGAAACAGGCAACATACCCTCAAGACAAACAGAAAGGCTGGCCTCTTGTACGCAGGTCATGTGAATATAACCAGCCGAAGAAAGTGCCTTGATTGTCAATGGTGATATATCACACTCATCAAATCTATAAAAACACAAATATCTAAAATTACTGATTGTAACATTGCAGTCTGCAGTTCCATAAATTAACAAAGCATGCATTTTCCTCTATATACTTGTTACCATAATTTCACATAATAAAAGCTATTGCTAGATTGTCAATACTCAGTTGCTTAACACCCCAAATTAAGAAAACAATATCATTTGGCCTGGCAGTGAAATTACTTGGGAAGCACACACTAGTCCAAATTCAGTTCATATGGTGAAAAGTCAGAAATTTTGAAAAAAAAAATAGAGAAGAAAAATAGTATCACAACTTTGCCATGTTTTACACTAGGCAAGCAACACAAATCATAAATCCACCAGATATAAAACGAAAAACTTAATTTGAATACCTTCTCTGACTAAGTAACGTTTCTTCCTCATTTTTCTGCTGCTCATTCTCGGCCATCTTCCTCTTATTTAGTTCATATCTGATCAATTCAACTTGCTCCGAGCGATCCCTCTCCTCGTTATATAACGTTGGCAGCACCCTCCTCTTCGGCTTCACGTCATACTTCCCCAGAGAAGCAATGCTACCTATCTTATTTACGTCCCTCCCAATTCTTAAACCCTCCGAATCCAAGTCGGATTCACTCTCGCTGGAAGAACTCTCATTTCTCCAAAGTTTCCGTTGCCTTTTAGGCATATGTTTCTTATTGTTTACAAAATCACCCACATTTGTCTTAATTATATTTCTCGGATTACTTACGGAATTTCTGATTATGGGACTTGTAGAATTTCCCTCCAAGCCCTCCTCGTCCGAAGAGCTCTCATTTCTCTGAAACCTTCTTCGAATTTGCACTGAGTAATCCCTAGTCTGGACATAATTACTACTCGTATTCGTCATATTGCCGTTTTGGCGGTTAGAAACCATGTGACAGCCTTCCGGTATCAATTTCCTCAGATCCATCGGCGATCCAATTGATCCTGGCCGTCTGCTGGATCGAGTCGATCCTGGAAATTCTTTGAGACGCGGAGGCGGAGACTTTAAGGGACCGTCATCTCTGTTCCAGAGATCTTGAGCCCCTTCCTTCATAAAACGATTGGCTAAGGCCTTAATGTGCTCCTCCGGGCCCATAGGGCTGTGAGTGGCGCTAGAAGGGTCAGGTTTTCCAGCAAGTTTGGCTCGGATATTGGAGCGAATGCGAGCCTGGTAGAGCTGTTTTTCTTGTTCGAGAAGCCTTTTCTCTTTATCTCTGGCTCTCTTCTCATGCATGCGCTTCCATTTCCACTTGTTGACACCGCCAGGGAAGGTGCGAGGACCCCCGCCCATGTTTCGGGCCAAGATGAAGGTGCAGAGAAGCTTCGATATTTCCTTACGGCGTTCAGAAACGATTGACGAGTACATGGCTTTGGGGAGGAGAGAGAGTGAGTAACAATCCAATCAGCAAAGAAGGGTTTAGGGTTTAAGGAAGACGAGGAAGAAAGATTTGGTTCAATTGCTTTTATTTTTATTGCATTAACATCGCTGAGCTTGGAGAGTGGATGTTAATGGGCCTCTTTTGAATATGACTGAGTCCATCACATGCAGGCACTCTCAGGCCCGGCCCAGTTTGCCGCTGTCATTGAACTTTAGAATATTTTAATCAAATAATTTTTTGCATTAGAATGATAATTTAGATGTAAAATTATAAAAATATTTTTATTTAATAAAAATTATTAAAAAGAAAATCAAAAATTATTTTTCATAATAATTATTTAAAATATATTAAAACTATTGAGTTTAATTTGTATTATAATTAGAATATTTCTGAAATTTAATTTGTCATAGTTTTGAAAAAGAATCAATCTTCTTATCATTGTAAAAATTCAAAAACAAAGTGGTTAAGAAATGGTGTGCAATAAGGAAGCACATTTTAGTACGGTACAGGCAACTGTAAGAGCAATAAGCACGTGTGTATTGAATTCGAAGTGGAAAAAGTACATTTGAAAGCAGCGAGGCATACACATTGTGTTGGGCCAGACGTGTAGATGCTTCCCAAAGAGATCCACGCAAGGAAGGTTTATTTTCCTTGATCTGTCAATTTGTTACAAATGAAATACAGAACAGACTGCAGAATCTTGCAGATTGACAGAATGGTAGCACCCAACAACTTCCATGAGCGGAATGCAAATGATGCCGAGTGTCCCCCGAAGATATCAACACAAGTTAAGACAACTCTTCTATTGACTATTGCTCTTGTGTGACGGTGGCCTCTTCTTCTTCCTTTGTTGTCTCTACTTCTGACTCTCGGGCTTCATTCTTCTTCTTTGTAGATGTTTTGAGGACATGATTATAGCTACCTTTCTCCTTGAACAACTGAGCAAAATGGTGCTTGCAGTAAACAAATCCATCCAGAGCAGCATAGGACGAAGTGTTGAGGAAACATCCTCCATGAGAACACCTAAAGCATGTTTTGTGGTAAAATTCTCCTTCCACAGTCACCTGTCACACAAACAATTTACAAACTACATTAGCAAATCAAAGGCCTCCCTCTGCCATGGATCACAAACCATGTGATGTGATGCCAAACCTTCTCCAGCGGGTATACAGTTTTCTTGCAGGATGTACATTTGTCTTGAGTCCCGGAGAACATGGCGGAGAGTTTGCTCGATGCCCTTGGCTGTAAACAATTTAAATCCATTACAAGTGCAACTCATATACAAATTGAATTCTAAACAAAGATATGTCAAGCAAACGAGACGTACCAGCTCATTCTGAGACCTCCCAGCTGATTGAACATGATGAAGCAAAATTATGATTAGCCCCCAAACCAACACCGATTATCTATAGAAATTAAAGTCAAAAGGGAACTTACATGTCTGCAATTTCTTTGTGAAGCCACTCTCCTTGAAAAGCTGCTCAAAGTGAGGCTTGCAGTACAAGACTCCATCCATGGAGGAGTAGTTGCTTATCTGAAATGAAAATAGATGTTTTTGTCACAGATCTAATTGTATGATCCAGAAATTGAGAATCCCCAGAGAGGCAACGTACCACAAGAGGGCCATTGCAGTGACTACATTTGAAGCATGCTTTATGATAAATAACACCATCAGCGGATAAGGTGTCGATGAAATGAACTGTTTTATCGCAAGCCTTGCATTTCTGAAGGGTGCCGCTGAACGCCATTTCTTTTCCTATCCTTTTCTAGGCGAACACTCCAAGGGCAACAGAATTTGCTTCTGCTACCGCGCATTCAGCGAAACACCACGGGAGTTCTGGTTCTGTCTCGACGCTTTCTGATAAAATGAACTCACAAACATATCTGTCATCCTCCACCATCTCTTGTAGTCCTCACGTGCGAAATCAAAGGTCCAACAATGGAATGGATCAAACCGGCGGAGAAGGTGAATACACTGTTAACTTCTGACACGTGATGCTCACGTAAGGTCCATTGCCTTGTGGACTGTGCAGAATCACAGACTACATCGTCTAAATATAGGCCTCCAACTAAATTGGAAATTAATGCATGATCTTAAATAGAAGGTTATCTGACTGAGTCTTGCTCTGCCCAAATAGGTGGCATGGGTTGGTTGGGGGGCGCAAGGTCTTTTCTTTATTTGGATGGTGATCAAATTGTTAATGTGCTCTGGCCTTTCAGTTTCAGGCTTTCAGCTGAGAGCCCCAAAAGTATGGTATGGACTGATTATAACCACCCACTCACAAAATGAAATTTTATCTCTTTATTTATCTCGTTTGTAGGGTTTATGGCAAACATCGTAAATATTATACAGCAAGAAACAACAGTTTATTAAAGTTATAACAAGTAAAGCAAAGCAAGTCAACGGGAACTTGGTTCTTGTGGTATTTTAATTTGGTGAAGAAACTCAGCCGCTAAAGCATATGAGAAATTTCCTTGGCGTATACCCATTGGCACAAAACTTTGAAGCTGACTCCTCTACCTTGAGGAACTCTTCCCTTCTTTGTGCTTCAACCATTGCCCTTTTCTCTTCTGCTGACTGATGGATTTCGGCCATTTTATTTCTAACTTTCTCCACATATTCCGCCTTCTTTTTTTCCAATTTTTCCTGTCATGTGAGTCAACAGTACCAGCTACAATGATCTATGCATAAACTGGACATAAATCCAGGCCAATTTGGGGATTATGGAAGATCAAATTTGTCAACATGAACATATTTAGCTATCTATATAAAACACATAAGAACCCCACAGTTAATCACCTCAATTTTCTTGAGCTGTGCCTCTACAGATGCTTTCTTGCTATCCTCCCACAATCCAACAGCTGAGAGTTTCTTATACGCCCTGTTTGACAGTTTGACAGTTTCACTTTCATCAACCACAGCACTCGATATAAAAGGCATTGGAGAGTTTATCAAAGCGTCTCCTATTGACATCAGAATATTTATTTATATCCAAAGCATGTATCTTTCTTCTGTTGTCAAACAATTGTGAAGCATAGATATTTCAAAACTAACATTTTCAGGGTCCACGCTTCAAAGTCATGCAAATGGAACGCACACTCTACAAGATAGTAAGTATAACACAGAATCTTATTGCTTCCTTCCAAAATGTACAAGGACATGAGGTACAACTCGCGTCTCAACTTAAGCATATTGGTAACTGGAGAAGAGAGATGCACAAATATTATAATAGCTAAGAGCTGTATTTAGTATTTGCCAATGAAACTAAATAACTTCAACTCATTATCATTTTCTCTTGAAACATGTTGCTATTGAAGCCAAGCACAGAATTTGATGCTTTAAGTTTACCCCGAAACTAAAGTGAGCTAGTTTAGAGTTTGATTATTTAATATAAATAAAGTGCCAAAAGCTGTGTTCATTTCACTAAAACAGTATCATGCCTCATTAATCGAATAAAAGAGTTTTTAATCTGTCATTCGGATTAGCAACAAGCTAAAAATACATTGGACGGCTGTAGAGTTAGCAAACTATCAGATGGCCTCTTACTTGTTCTCTGCTTTTGTCTTCTCACTTTCTTCCCATGCTTTAACCAAAGCCAATCTTTTCTCTGTTTCAACTCTAGCAAGCACAGAATCTGATCAAACAATAATGAGAAAGCTATCTATCTCTTAAATTCAATAATTTAATGAAGTTTTTTAAGAAAATAACCTCTGTTAACTGAGTCTCCTGAATCTCTTTTAGTAGCAGGATCTGAAACCTCTGTATGAAAAAAAACAAAAATGACAGGTTGAATAAATAAGAGTAGCAGAGACAGAAACGCTTAAGCAAATACAATATTTCAATCAAAGTAATTTGCTCACTCTGATTATTATAGCAATCACACAGTGTATTGGGCTAGTGAACTCATTCACATTCATATGTTGTTTTCTGGCACCTCTGGACCCAAACAAACTCCCAATTCTAATAAAATAATTTTAAGAGCTAAGAATCGAAAATTTAAAATTTTTTTCCATAGAAAAATGAGTAAAACGAAAGAAAAGAAATATTAATATTAGGAACGAAAGTTGTGGCACGTAGAGCTTAGAATTAGAATGAATTAGCAGATATATATAATAGACCCCAAAGGTTCTACAAAAACAGCAAGAATTTTATATGTGCAGTTTTAGAAAGGAGAAGTACGCAGAAAAAGCAAAAGAAAAATAATAAACTAGTATCAGGCCAAATAACAAAAACTGAACAATAAATGCACTAAAATGACTTTATATCTCATGAAAGTTGATATAGTTATAGCCTGTATCAACTGCAAATATATGTTCTTTCCAGCCTATAGAGAAAAAATAAATTTTATTAGGTACTTATAAATTTCTTACTTTAGCATATTTAAACCGATATGACCAATAAATTCAGTGGTATTAGAGTAATTTCATAATCTGAGAGTTATGAATTCAAATTCCAATTAAAACTAAATAGAAAAAATAACGTCGCAGAGCTTGAACTGAGGTTCATAATTTAGCTTTCATTTATATACTTTCTCTGGGGGCGAGAAGAAGAGTGACTGAGTGAGAGACTTACTTTGAACAGATGAAGAAGTGGGCTTTTCTTGAGATACTGGGATCACACTCAGCTCCTGTCCGACACCGTTTGAAATGTCTTCTTTCTCCGGTTCCTTTTCTTGAACAGGAAAATGCTCATTTTCAGGTGGAGGAGGTGCAGGTGCAGAGTCAACAGGAACAGACTGTGGCTGTGATTCAGTTTTGTTGGCCTCCTCTTCTCCCATGTCGTAATCTTCGAGTTTAGCACAGTTGGCGCTTTGGCGGTGATAGCAGAGGGCTGAAATAGGAACTCTTCCTCGTAAATTTTGATGGAAACAAGAAGTTGACGATGGCTACCGCCTGATATGTAATGTATACGCGAGGAAGTTGGGCCCAGACAAAGACTGCGGATATTCCCGACTTGTTAGGCAGATGGAACGCCTTGGAGCCTCGTTTATTTAGTTGATAGTTTTCAGTTATTTTCGATTTTCCCCTCCCTCTTACTTGTCCTTTTTGCTTGTTTTTCTCCTTTAATTATTTTCGTTTTTCACTATAAACTCTAATTGAATTCTATTAGTTGTATATAGGGGAGAAAATCTAGGGTGCTTTGGTTTATCTATTTCTTTTTACGTTTCAGGACTAAAAAGGCATTACTTTTTATGTTTTCAATTTAAAATTTTAAAAATTAAAAATAATAATTTAAAAACACAATAA
>JASKGM010000014.1:13466298-13494708 GCA_034509205.1 Ceratonia siliqua
AGGTTTAACTGTCTGTCCCTTGTGTCTTTTCCATATTAGTCAACAATTATGTAATGTCATCCTGAGTTTTGAATGGCACAACCTTAGGTCGAACAGAATCATTCAGTGGCTGCAAATTTAATTGATTTTTTAATCTTAAAAATAAGACATGGTTTGATTAAGATTCAGATCCAACAATTCATGAAAATAAACAATGCCGTATAAGTCCGCATACCCTAATCATAGAATGCATGATTTTCAAGTAGGACTCTAATTATTTATATGAAGTTTCGTCGAGACTTGGTCTACATTACATAAGCAATCATAGTCAGATTTTAATAATTGGTTAGACTCATTCTAAATAAAATATTTTAACTAACGAGCCATCTTCCTTCATCAATGAGAGCAAGTCCATTTTGTTTTTTAAATAACTCTAGAATGCTCTAAGCATACTGTTTTACATCAAGTTTAACGAATTTATAGGGATTTAACTTGTGAGAACAAGTCAGCAAGGTTAAACTCTAACTACAAGAAGATGAATAAGCAACGCCATTATACACCTTGTTATGGTATTCTAGTTCTTGTCTTGGAGGTTAAATAATTGTGGGCTTCTAGCCCCGAATAATAGTTTCCTTCTACGAGTGGGCCTTCAAGAAAATCCGACCACTCATCAAGCAATGGCTCATAATTGACCCAAACGAAAAAAGAGATGAGAGCCCATAAACAAAATGTTGGGCTCTTCGTACCAGTCCAGTACCCATCTACCACCACTCATTGCATGTTTTTATTTGGGCTCTTGGGAGTTGGCCCTTCAAGGGAATTCCGGAGCAGTCCCCTTCGTAGAATATATGAACTTTGCTTATTCGCCTTAAAAAACAATCCTTCAATTAAGATCTTGTTATATAAATTTTTTTATACCAAAAAAAAAATTCATGCCAAATGACCATTGAAATATCAAAACAGAAATTTTCTCCAGGTTTCAAGACTGATTTGTGATAGTTCTTTTTTAGTAAGAAAATTCAAATTTATCATGAAGTGTCATGTTAAACCGCTTTGCGGCGATAAACTTGGATTGTTTGCCTAGTCCTGGACCCATACCCTTTTTCTATCCTCATTTTGTGTGATAAAGATTAAAGAGAAGAGAGGCGTAGGGTTTCTTTGATCACGTGAGACCTGTAGACCCTTGGCTGTTTTTTATTTTCTTTTTCTGGACTTGCCTTTATTTTCCACTCCTTTGGTTTCCTTTTTGTTTTTGACACTGTAATTGGACTTATCTTTGCTTCTATTCTTTCTTGCCCTTGCTTTTGAGAGCCATGAGTTGGTTCCAAAGGGAGCAAATGGGGCAACAGATCATCACAACACAGGACCCCAAATAAACACAGTCAGAGTGCTTTAATTGAAGATGGATGGGGTCGACCACCTTCACGTGACCACCTTCTGTTGTCTCCCATGCCAGCCATGTGTGCACACAATCTCATCTCTACTCGCTCTCATTCACCCAAGTCTTTGTCCAACTCAAAAGATATATATAAAGTTTTGAGGAAATCTATCTTCTATTGTTACGATCTCCCCCTAAATTCTATAACTTAAATCAGTAAAGACGCTAGCTGGAAGGTTTCACATCTCGTTGTAGTCACGTTACTGAAAGTGATAAAGTGAAAGATCTAAACTAAACAAACCCAAATTCACGGGAGTAATAAGAATAGGAAAATGAATGAATCAGATAGATATTTGTTTGTTTCTTCTAAAATTCCAGGTGTTCCACTGATCCTTTCCTAATTTACAAACAAGTGACTTTACTTTACACTTTAATAATTGAGTGTTAATAGTTGCATTTTACTGGTATTAACTCAACTCTTGTTGCGGAAGGAAAGCATATCCAAAACATATATATCCAATGTTTCCTGCCTTGACCTCATCTTAATTAGCATATGATAACATGTCTTAGAATTTGATTCCATCTGCGTATTCTTCACAACACATAATTTGCTTTAGTATTAGCATTAGCTACCTGTACATTTTGGTTCATATCCAACTTCTTAGTTTGATCTCTAAACTCACAAACAAGATACAAGATGACTTATGAGTTGTAAAGGAGAAGGGAATTAAAAAAAAAGGCATCAAAGTTCTGAGATGAAGATTAGTGATCAGATACACAGAGGCACAAGACAAGGCAAGTCTTAACTATTAATTAATCTTTATCAAGATTAGTTCACATGTCCAATATGTTCCTACGTAGTAAGTAATTAATGAGTTTGGTAGAACCACAAAATCATGCTATGCCCTTCACTTTCTTAGCAGATTGTTTTTAAAGATCATTGGCTAATAATAAATCCGAAAGGGTTTCCTTTTGAAATTTGATATGTAAATGGTTATAAGATGTGAATCAATGAACCAATTATAAATTTTATGGTAAAGTTAAAAAGTGGAAATCATAATGAGTAAAGTCGATTACGGGTCCCTCTCGTTGAAAATATGGAAGGGGACCAACTAGTCTGAAATGATACTCTGCAAAATAAAATCATCATAGCCTAGCGTCAACATCTTTATGGTTCCAACTTTTGTGTCGCATAAGATGGACCTATATATGCTTCCAACAATTAAGTCCCTCTCATATATACCACATATGCATGGCGTATAATTATTTATTAAATCTTGTTAATCACAATCCTTCTTTAGTGATTAGGCTTAACCCACAGACAGGAATTCTTGTGACTTGGCTGGATTGAAATTTTGAACTATGCCTAGGCACCTAATTAAACTGTTGATGAAGCAGCACGCAAATATACAAGTAGGACAATCAAGCGTGATTGTTAGACGATATATATATATATATATTATATATTACATATAATTACCCGATTCTGAATTCTATACAGCAACAAAACAACTAATATATACTTGTTCTTTTGCGCCAACTATTTTTTTTCACATATGCAATATCCACAATAATTAGGAAACCATTCAATGGTTGTTAATGTTTCAACAATATTAGGTTATTTAATTACAAGAAGATGTGTTAATTTGATAAGCAAAACATGTCAAAGGGATCGAAATAAAGCAATAGAACATAGAACATAGATAATGGCAAAAGGAATATATGTATATATATTGACTGCAGCTAGAGTGAATATGTATCCATAAATAGTGAGCGAGCATTGAGCTTGAGTCCAAAAGAAATGTTTAGCAGAAGAGACAAGCACCTCAGATTATGAATATGTTGTGGTTTCCAACAATTACATACACAATAAGACAAACATGGTTTCAAAGTTTTATTTTGTTCAGAAATTAAAGAAGTGGGTTGTATTTGAATGTAAGCTAAAGTTGGGAATTGAAATGAGATAGAGACGAGACCCCACTTTAAAGAGGTATTAGGTTGGCAGTTGAGGTTTTGAAAGATGGACTTTTGTTCGAGGATTGTGACTCTAGTAGAGTCTGTCTTACCAATTGGAAATACGTGTGTCTGTGGCGTAGTGACTGCAGACTTACGCTTTGGAATTGAGCACTGTGGTTAATGACCTCACTTCACCCCCTCCCCATCCCCACCTTTAAAGCCAAGTAATTTAAAAGGGAAACCAAACCAACTTCTTCCTACCTCCATGTCCATATAGAGAATTTCATCAATATTTAATATCTTCAGCATAGGTGGCCCGGTTTTATCACCTTGTACCTTTGTTTTCAGTCAGGGGTATGTAATGTACAGTTATATATCTATGTCTATATATATAAAGAGGAGAGAATTAATAAATTGCTCCATCTAATTAATAATGTGAATAAGTTTGGATAGAATGATTAAGAGATTTAATTTGTGGACCACCAACTTGGTCCTTTTATTACATTATGCATATATCGACCTACCCCTTCCCTAGGAATCACTTAATAATTTAATTTAAGTTATCAGGTCAGGTGTTTCAATGCTCTCAATTAATGTTTACTGTCTTCAAAAATCCCGTTGACTATATAGCCTTCCATCAATTCATCTTCTCACTATATTTCTCCACTTGGACATTTCTTTCATTTATAAGAAATTAATGTTTGAACTCGCAAAATGATGTTTTCAGGCGGCATCGTATCGTTAAATCACCGTCGTAATTAGGTGGAATATATGATCAAGCTGGGGGTTGATAAGTTTGCTGCTTCCATAACACGTTGATTAGGTATATTTTCCACGGATCGAGCATATTTTTAAGATAGTATTGGTAAGATTAATTAGTGGCCAGGAAACTAAAAAACAATACCATCCTTAATTATAACTTCCAGCTTAAGTTGTCTCTTAGTTTCTGACCAACTATCTGTATCTTATTTTTTTCTAAAATTTATGTAATTTGGGACTGGGAGAGCTATATTCTATATATATAGATCTCTTCTCTAAGGTATCTAAGGGTTTTCCATATAAAATGTTATTGTTTAAACTTTAAACCAATGGTTTGGAGGGAAGGGGAATTAGATAATCCCTCGCTCTTGTGGTTTCAAACAAAGTCTTGGTATGCTAAACTTAATAATACATAACTTTCTTTCAAAGCTAATTTTCCTCATATTTATAACATTTGCTTTAGTATTGAATTAGGCAAGGATTAGTGAGATATATATAGGGGAATTTATTATAGTTAAACTGTCATTCTCGTAAGATTAAGAGGAAATGGAGAAAATAATAACTTGTCAGATACCTAACGTTGGATGCCAATAGTTTCCGTCGGCACCGGCATGGTAGATAATACCAACTAAGTATGTGCCTTCTTTTTCAAGTATTTATAAATAAACAAATAAGTAAAAAAATGACAAAATTTTTAATTATATCCTAAAAAATTTGACTGCCATAAAAAATGGCCATGCCGTAGATAAATATTTATACAATATAATGTGTCCATTGAGATTCACGTTGCACTTTATTATTGTTCATTGTTTTTGTGCATAAAATGATTAAAAGTCCAATATTGACAGTCTCTGCATATTCCATTTTATTACGTCAAATTTTTTACTAAGAGACGTACGTATACATGATATGATGCTGTACCAAAATTCTGTCCTATTATAGTAATAATATTATTATAATTATATAATTATTACCTATCCAAATAACCATTACTTTTGGGATGGTATAGAGACAGATATACAAAGGCCTATGAAGAAAAAAATAATAAAAAAAGAAAGAAAGTATGAGATGTTATGTGTTATTATTTTTTTTCACATTAAAAAATCCAGACAAGTGAATGTGGCGGGAAAGATGATAAAAGGACTAGGTTTTATAATGCGCGGCACTTGTGGAGGGCCAGTGGTTGGAAATTAAAAGGGAACAAGTGAGGAAAAACACAGAAAAGAGCATACTTTAGTGGGGTCCTCTTCATTATTCGTACAGGTATCCAATATAATGATGATGACTTTCTCCAGGAATCCAATAATACTATCTCTAAACCTACTTATCTTTTTCATAATTCTCTATATATATCTTCTCGAACCCTAGTTATGTAAAAACCTATCAAATTTCGTAAATACCCCTTCTTTGCTTCTACTACGTGCCATCTCATCTCCCAATATTATAATTTGTTTAGCCAAATTTTTAAAAAAAGTACAGAGAAGCTTCTTCTTGAATTTAACTTTTTTATACGGGGCATGCAATCATACTTCCCTATTTTATTTTTATGTTTGGAAACCATGTGTCATCTCTTTCTTAAAGATTGTTTCAGAGCGACAAGATAGAGGAATAAAGAAGCGCATCAGATCTACTCATCCTATTAGCTTTCAATACTGCAACTGGAACTGGAACTGGAACTCGAGCTTCAGTTTTCTTATAATGACTCCATTTTGACCTGACTTCAACTTTCTCATTCATCCATTGCGTTATCTCATTTATCTCTACGCTCTCTGCTTCTCTACCCCTGTTTTAGGCCCCAATGACTTAAATTACTCACCCCAACAATTTCATCTGCATTGAACCTTCCATCACCGGATTGCTCCTTTCGGATAGGTGCTCCGGGGAAACCTGGGTTTTGGATTGGATCACTGACATGTGGAGCTGAGTTGGCGGAGTGACCGAAGATGTTCCGGTCCGCAAGATGGAGGAGCGACAAGAACAGGATAAAAGCTCTTTTCAGACTGCAGTTTCACGCCACTCAGGTAGCTTCAGCCTTCAGGGGCATTTCACTTCGCTTCCCATCCATATCTGTGTGTGTGTGTGTTTTTTTTTTTTTTTTTGTATTTTCCGTTTTATAATTGAACTGGCATTCTGCTCTGTTCAACATTAATCATTATCGCAACCACTACAAGCATTTAACTCAATCTAGTTCTGATATATCCATCTGGGTTCTGTTTGCCTTCTGAGGATATTTATTTATTTTTTCTTTTCGAGTTTTAGATTGCTCTCAGATATTGAGAATTTGGGGTTGATGAACTTTCTACGATCATTTGGCCTGACTTGGGAGACCTATCATTTTTCTTTTTCCGGATGTTTAAGAGAAACAAAGAAATTGAAAAAGGAAAACAGTTTTGTTTCCCCTTCTTCAGTTTTCTTGAAAATCAAGTCGGAAGCTGGGGTTAATCTGAATTTTGATGGTGTTATTGTGCGCAATGTGATTAAGTTGTGAATTTAGATGGTGAATTGAGGGATTTTACATTGCTATTTTAGGTTCTACAATCTGGGTTAGATGCATTGGTGTTGTCTATAATACCAGGGGACGTTGCAAAGCCAACTACCAGATTAGAGAATGCTACAGTTCGTGATGGAATTTGTAGATGGGAAAATCCAGTCTACGAAACTGTCAAATTTATTCAGGAGCCTAAGACTGGGAAGATCAGCGAGAGAATGTATCATTTTGAAGTTTCAACGGTGTGAAGTTTCTCTCTTTACTCATTAACTGTTAAGTAGTTGGTTTTTGCCAAGTGGTTGCCTATGTTAGGATGTGATCTAATTTCTGCTTTATATGTAGGGATTATCGAAATCTGGCTCCCTTGGCGAAGTTTCTATAAATTTTGCTGAATTTGCTAAGGCCACAAAGCCCTCCTCTGTCTCACTTCCAATCAAGAATTCTCATTCTGGTGTCGTTTTGCATGTTAGTACTTGATTTCTCTCTTCCTGAATTTCTTTTTGTCAGAGATGACATTGCTTTGAAATTTCATGAAACATTGAAACACTATTACGAGGAAAACATAGTTCACTGCAATATTGATTTCAAGTGAAATTGATTTGTTGCTTAATGAACAGGTATCAATCCAGAGGCTACAGGAAAATGGTGATCAAAGGTACAAGGGAATTATCTTGTTTATGTTTTCTTTTAAGATTAGACTTTGCTTCGAACTTGATCAACAGGTTTTGATGATGGGTTTCCTTCTTATCGAATGACATTTGCAGAGATGAGGAAGAAAGTGAAGATTTCAAAATTGAATCCCACGAAAGGAGCTTAAGGACCTATCTAAGCAATGGAGTTACAGATGAAACTAAGATAAATTCTGCGGATGTAAGGTTTCACTCATTTGGGCTAGGAATTATCTTGGCTTCCTTCTATAGTCCATGAGATAATTTTTCTCTTTCTCCTTTCTGGGACGTTTGGTTGGTTTTTAAAATACTATCATATTTTCATAATTAAATTTCCTGTTTCTCTGTTGCACAGGATGTGTCTGCCGGAGCAATCATCCAGAGAGCTGAATTGAGTGCTAACTGTAGGACATCTAGCGGATCTGACATTACATTGTCCAGTTCGGATGGGAGCTCGGGACTTGATACGCCCCGAGAACTTGGACTAAGAAATAATAACATCCAGAATCCAAATGGTTTCCTTCGCCACACTCCAGAGCGTCAAAAACCTTCTGCGAATGCCTCAACATCATTGTACGAGAGATCAAACTGGGACTGGTTAGCTGGTTCAGAACATGGTTTGAGTACCGATGATTTAACAAATAGTTCTCATGATACCCTTCCAACAGAAAGGTCCCAACACGCCTCAGATATGGAGATTGAAAGACTCAAGGCTGAACTTGCTGCTTTGGCTAGGCAGGTCGATGTGTCAGACTTGGAACTTCAGACTCTTCGGAAGCAAATTGTAAAAGAAAGCAAACGAGGGCAAGAGCTCTCAAAGGAAATTATTAGCTTGACAGAGGAAAGAGATGCATTCAAGGCAGAGTGTGACAATCTCAGGTCATTTCAGAAACGTATGGATGAGGCCAAAGTGAAAAACAGGTCACAATTGGAAGGTGGGGATCTGCGCACTCTTGTTGAAGAAATTAGACAAGAATTGAATTATGAGAAGGGCCTGAATGCCAATCTGCGATTACAGTTAAAGAAGACGCAGGAATCAAATGCTGAACTGGTTCTTGCTGTACAAGACCTGGATCAAATGTTGGAGCATAAAGATAGGGAAATATATAATCTTTCCATTAAAAATGAAATGAGTAGGAATTCCCAAGAGTTAAGGGGAAACCTCTCCAGATGTGAAACAGACGAGGATGAAGAACAGAAAGTATTGGAAGAACTTGTTAAGGAACACAGCAATTCCAAGGAGACAAAGTTACTTGAGCAAAAAATTATAGACCTCTACGGTGAAATAGATATCTACAGAAGAGACAAAGATGAGTTAGAGATGCAGATGGAGCAGCTTGCGCTTGACTATGAAATATTGAAACAGGAAAACCATGACATTGCATATAAGCTGGAGCAGAGCCAACTGCAAGAACAATTACAGCATTATGAATGCTCATCCGCTGCTGCTGTAAATGACCTTGAAACACATATTGAGAGCCTGGAAAATGAACTCAAGAAACAGTCAGAAGAATTCTCAAATTCCCTGGCTCCTATTAAGGAACTTCAAACCCATATAAGCAGATTAGAGGAAGAACTGGAGAAACAAGCAGAAGGATTTGAAGCTGATTTAGAAGCTGTGACACGTGACAAAGTTAAGCAGGAGCAAAAAGCCATCCGAGCAGAGGAAGCTTTGCGAAAGAACAGATTCAAAAATGCTAATGCTGCTGAGAGACTCCAAGAGGAATTTAGAAAGCTCTCAATGCAAATGGCCTCTACATTTGATGCAAATGAGAAGGCTACTATTAGAGCATTCACAGAAGCAAGTGAACTGCGTGCACAGAAAAGTCTGCTGGATGAAATGCTACAAAAAGTCAAAGAAGAGCTTCAGTCAGTTAAAGCCGATTATGAGGTAAAACTGAATGAACTCTCCAATCAAATAGAATCGATGACAATTCAGATACAACGGATATTGGTGGAAATTGAAGAAAAATCCGAGCAGCTTGAATACCAAAAGAATCATGAGGAACAAATTAGTAGGGATTTCTCTGCGGAGATTCGGATGCTAAAAGCCGAGAATGAAAGGCTTAAAGCGGAGGTTATATACTTCTCTGAGCAAGCAGAGCAGAAAGAAATTTTTAGAACTGACTTGGAACTTATGAAGAAATCAGTTGAGGAATCTGAGACTCTGTTGCAGAGAGGAAAAGTAGAAAGAAATGAGCTGGTGAGTACAATTGCTTTACTAAAGAAGGAAGCAGAGAAGTCAGTTGAGGAGCTAAAGAGGATGAGGCATCTCAAGGATGAAAAGGAGACAATGGCTAGGTTCTTACAATCAGAGTTGGAAGCAGTTAGAGATCAATACAGTGAGTTGAAACATTCTCTTCTCGAGGAAGAGGCTGAGAAACAAAAACTACGAAAGCAAGTTTTCCAGCTAAAGGGTGACCTAAAGAAGAAGGAAGATGCATATACCAACATTGAGAAGAAGTTGAAGGATACTAACGGACACCCGCAGCTTTCTGATGGAGCTAAAACCAATTCAAAGAACAAAAGAGGTGCTTCAATTCCTCAGAATTCAAAAGAGATTGCAAGTCTGAAGGAAAAAATAAAAATGCTTGAGGTAACTCTAGTTACATATCCTAGTGGTCTGCAGAGATAAGTCCTTTCAGTAAAATGTTTGATACCTGAATAGTAATTGCTCTACTAATGTTTTCATCTACTATCCATTATTTATCACTCTTGTATATTTTCTTAGGGTAAAACAAAATCTACTTGTGGCAATTGAGATGGACATATTAACAAGAGTGTTGTATATGACAGGGCCTGATAAAGTCGAAGGAAACTGCCTTGGAAGCATCAACAACTTTATTTTTACAGAAGGAAAAGGAACTCCAGAACAAAATTGAGGAGCTGGAGAGTAGAGTGGTAGAATTCAATCAGAGTAGTGCTTTGCAAAAGGTATAGTGCTTCATATATTGCAACACGTCAGCAATGTGCAAACATTTAAGCCTCTTATGCATTGGCACAACCATCAAAATGCATTGATGGAAATGGGAAATTTTCAATTATTTTGGTGTACAAGTTATAATTGTCTTGGTTAAAGTTTGATACCATTTTTCTTCCATCAAGTTTGAATTTTGAAGTCAGTCTGGATTGACATCTTGATTTAGCTTTTATTATTGAATTGTATGTAAGCAAAAAACTGACAATGGCACATACCCTTCAAACAGGTTGCTGAGGATCAAAGTACTGCTACTTCAACTGGTGGATCTCAAGAAAATGGGTTTGCATTGTCATTAATCAAGAGGTTTGACTACTTTCTATTATCCTTCCTTGTCTACTTCGTTGCTTGTACTTGTGCCCTTATGAGTTGAAAGCTTTCTATTCATTGTTAATTGATTATTCTTTTGCCATGGCAGGGATGTTAATTTATCAGAGAAAGAAGCAAAAACAGAGGGCAATCTTTGTGACATATTAAGTGAATTAGCATCATTGGAGGAAAGGAACAAATCAATGGAAAGCGAACTAAAGGAAATGCAGGAGAGATACTCAGAAATGAGTCTCAAATTTGCGGAGGTAGAAGGTGAACGACAAAAGCTTGTAATGACTGTACGCTACCTTAGGAATGCCAAGAAGGGATAACAACTTACTTCCTCATATCTTGGACCCTCAGCATGCAGTGGATCACAGAATAATATGAATAAATTAATATGTATATTGGCAAGATAAATGTATTTTTATTTTCTTCCCCTTTTTTACCCTTGTTTTTGCTTGCAAATGCTAATGCCCCATTGGGCACAATTTTTACAAAATTTTCCCACAAATTTGTAATCTCAAAGTGTTATTCAGTTACCAGTAGTGCTCTCTCTGTAATATTCTCGTAAAAACTTGTACATGACGTACAATTCTTTTTTCTTTTTTTCTCATTTACACATAATCTTTTATTGTATCTTTTAGTTGATATAATATGATTATAAAAATGTGCAGTTCTTTGGCTTTAGTGGGAGAAAAAGCTTCCATAGTAGTGGTGATAAAGTCTGATACAGGATCACAAAACAGAGTCAAGATACACTGTTACCTCTGATATGCAGCTGCTGGTATGACAGATATGCAGCTGCTACAGCCCATATTTCAGCCATCTGCTTGTACTGCTGCCTGCCCAGTTCCACACATGCTGTATGCCATTGTGTTTGATTGGTTTTTTTTTTTTTTAAAAAAAAAAAGGGAATATGATGATCTAGAAAGAGTTAAATTTCACGTGATTTGGAGGAATACGTATCTGCTAATTAATCGGCCCCTAGTTTATTATATAAAGTATAAACCATTGAGGCATTATATATGAATCACGTTGCAACTGCTGTAGCCTACTAAAAGGGACTGAAGAAAGAAGGGGAAAACCCCATATTTTTAGAACAATTATTTGATACAGGTTTTCCTAAAACATAAAAGTATGATGAAGCAATACTCAGTGTATATGCATGCTAAAAATGACTATGGTATCGGGCTTCGACTGCCTGGGACCACCCATGTGTCTTGCATTCTATGCACAATATACATATAGAACGTTAATTATGAGGCTAATGCAGCTTTTGTCGACTCAATCTCAATGTTTAATTAACAAAGGCTAATAATCATTAGTTTTTATTTATATTTTTAAGCACAATGCTACTTATATAAATTTAATTCATAAATTTTATATAAATTATTGAGTTATTATATTTGAATTTAATAAAAAGATTATAATTACTTAAATTTAAATACAATTACTTTGATAATTTATTCGTGCTATATAAATAATTTATATTAAATACATTTTTATCAATAGGTAGGGATGTTCATGAACTGGATTAATTTGAATTTAGACTAAACTCAAACTCAACTCATTTTTATATTATATAATTTAAATTACAAGACTTATGACCTGACTAACTTAACACATTTCAATTATAATAATATTAAAAAATATTTAAAAACAAACTAATTATTCATTATTTTTTTGTACTAAAAAGAAACATTAATTATTTTATTAAAAAATAATTAAATGATAATTTAAAAATAATTAAATAATTTAAAAATAATTATTTTATTTTCGACCCAAACTTTTTCTTTTCTCCAAACCCCAATTGAAGCCTAATTCAACTCAGCTCACCGGCTGACCCCATGCAACCCAGCACATTGCACTTTTAACCAACCTAAACCCTAATCGTTTCTTGTCATCCCCCACGCGTGGCAGCCCCATATCTGGTTCTCTCTCATTTGCTCTCTACCTCACGCTGCAACCCCATTGTCTTCTCGAGTGTTCCATGTGCAGCATATCCCTTTCCCCTCTCTCGAAGCCTCTTCCTCACAAACCTTGCACTCCCTTTCCCCCTCTGTAATTCAGTTACACGCTCAGCTTCATACATCTCCGTGAAAATTTTCATTTTTCCTATCTTTTCGTTCAAAATTCATCAAATCTGTAATGTTTCTATGAACATGATGAAAATTTATTTTTGGTCTACTGTTTCATTTCTGTCTTTCACGATACAAAATTTAGTTCCTTGTTTATGAATGAATTTGGATCCAATCATATTATTGACAGTCATTTTCGACCCATCGTGTTTGTCCGCGTGTGCACCATGATGATTTTGACAATAAAAAAAAGACATAAAAAGACATATCCTATTGCATAGACCATCTCAATTGAACATGTCCAGTCATAATCGAATCTAAATTGATTTATGAATTCAATATATAAAATTAATAATAATACATTTTAACTTATAATATCTTATATTATTAGGTGTGACTCACATTTTTTATTTATATTTTGGATCTATAAATAATAATAAGTATACCATACATAAGAATATCTAAAAGAGGAGTAATATTATTTTTATATCACTTTCATACGTTCATTTATATATAATATTTTTATTAATTATCACTCATCATTATTTTTTTTAATTTCTATTTATATTAAACCAATGATAATACAAAATGGTGTAAAGAAAGTTTGAATTACGTAATATTCAAATAACATTTTTGTTATGGGTGTTCCTATACAATGAGGGCAGTAGCATATTTTTAATATCTCTCAATTCTTATTTTTTTATTAATTAATTATTTTTCATATATATATTTTAAATGTTTACTTATAAAAAATTAAATTTAAAAAAATATTAAATAAATAGTATAAAAAGTATAAAAATTTATAAAATATTTCTTAAAAAATATATAATAAAAAATATTAAATTAATATTAAATAAAATAATAAATTATTAAAATTATCAAAATTATATTGTCGTCTTATTTTGAGTGACAACATAAAAAAAACCCTTTTGTTAAATAGGAATATTGGGTCAACTTCAACTTTATTAAAACATAGTACATATTAATCATTAATGTTTCACTTCATGTGTGATTTTATTTGCCTCCTCTCTACGCAGAAGGCCAATACTCATCTTCCCAAGTTATCGTGTCAAACATGATCTCTACTTTTTGTTACTTTTCTTTTGTTCTTTAAGGTTGTCTTGTTTTTATGTAGTACTCTTGTAAAAAGAAGTGCTCAAATCTCATTTCATTTTGACTATGTTTTTGGAGATGGAGCATTAAGCCAAGGGATATTCTTGTAAAACATGATCTCAAATCGATAAATGCATGATTAGTATATGCACCTTTGGAAAGCACCAAAGAGAATATACTTATAGACACTGTTTCCTCAACAATTTATATCTACAATCCTGCGTTCATCTCTTCTATACAAAACTGAGCCAAAACAATAAATATATTCCGAATTTAAAAAAAAAAAACTAATAATGACGAGAGATCAATCAGAGATTGTGGTACAAGAGAAGCAATGCTTGCTGAAGAAGGGGCTTCCAATGATCTGAAATGGGGGCAATAGGCAATCATGCATTTACATTCTGCCGCAGATTAATCCGTATACGGTGACGAAAGCCATCACCAGAGAATGATCCATGTTGGCCTCCACATCCAACGTTAGAACATCATCACCCAGAACAACTCCTGCGGATGACTGCTTTTGCTTTACCTGCAGAATATTGCATGTTCAAAATCATTACCATTACCATTACCATTACCATTACCAAATCATTGGAATTATTGGATACCACAATTAAGGATTCATTGAAAAAGGGAAACAGAACCAAACAATTACCTCTGCAACAAGTTCTCCATCTCTGTCTACTATCCTAAACGCTGCTTTGCCACCCATTCTCACTATGCAGTACTTTTGCCTCCCCACTCTCATCTCGCATGCTACTTTTCCCTTCACCATTTTATGACATTTTTTCACTTCAAACCAAGGCATCTCCTGGCTTTTACTGTGTCCATTAGAACTGCTGCATCGAAAGCCATCCCAACATCCAAATGCTAGTAATCTCTGCAAAAGAAGAAAACCCATTTCAGTTGTGTCATTTACAAGGCTACAAGTACCATTAGCAGCGGCCTGAAACATCATGAGCTAGTACGTACCTTGTGTATGGTACAGAGTACTCTGCCTCCGAGATCCATCAGGTTAACTTCTCTTCTACCCTTTCTGTCATAGTTATCAACGCGATAAACGATCTCGCCATTTGAATCATACACAGTGCAACCATTTGAGTGGAACACTAGTGATTTCATCCATACAGTATATGTTTCTCTTTTAGAGGTCATGGTAGGACAGAAACTGGGTTCCTGTTCCTGATGAGGGTACACCTTCGCCATTGCTCTGATCACTGAGTGGAAGGAATTATGCTCTGCGTCTGTACACGGAGAAAGAAGGAGAGGTTTTTATAATTACTTTATTCCTACTGCAAGTTTGGCACTTTGATCGAACACCTTTTTAGAAAATTGAGTGTAGCCCACGTGGAACACAATGCATACAATAACTGAAAAAGGAAAAGGATAGAAAACCTCAGCGTTCATCTATAAATTGTTATTTAAATCTTAGTTTGGGCGTTACATCAAGCACTAATCCATCTAATTAAGCATTTAAACTCTAAAGGAAGCTGTGTCCCCATTTTCCTGAGGTGACTCAATTCGGTGAAGTGGGTCCAGCTGAAAAATAAAAGGGTTTAGTGTTTGTCATAAGACAATCGGGGAGGGAGTCATTTGACGTTAAAGCACGTTTAAGGCATTAGATTGGGTGTCCAGAAATCCAAGAGAAGAGCCATCACGGCTAAGATGAATTTCTGATTCTGACTTTGTTTTGTATAAAATAAGCACTTTAAAAGCTAGAAACAAGCTTTACAAATATATATAATTAAGGGGAGGGTGTTGAGGTCATACTCATACAATGGAGACAAGTGCATGTGTATATTATCTTGTACTTGGTGGGGACTGTTGATGTCATGCAAACAAGTGACTTGTTATCTACTCGCTACCACATAATTAATCATTATCCTCAAGTTTTCAGTGGATGTTAGGCTATTCTGATTTGCAGATAACCAAAAAGGAAGCAGGAGGAAATAAAGAGGGATCAGCCATTAGCTATTGGGTTGTTTTCCCTCATGTTTATTAGTTAACCTCCACGACTCCAAGCTTACATTGATGATTATCCGATTTTCTGTGAATCTTGCGATAGATGATGCAACTCTTAATATGGCATCATCAGGACTTATTCAACCAAGCAATTAATCAAAGAATTCGATCTTAATTTGACAAATCCCATGTTACTTGAATATATATAGCTCCACACGAATAGTAAGATACACATGCGTACTTATAAATATATAGCAAAAAAGATAAAATAAAAAGAATTAAGATGCATGCACCAATTACGCCACGCTGTATCTTGATTAGTTTGTTCATCAATAAATAAAATGGTTTTGACAAGATCAAATGAATCTTGATTTAGTTATCCATACCTTTGGAAATGTTAATATTCCCGTACCAGACTGATTCGCCAAATTAACTTATAACAACCCAATAACCTTGAGTTGGAGATCTTCAGATTTTAAGGTATGTTACAATGGTTGTACGTAGTTGACATGACATATATATAATAAGATGGTTTATGCAAAACAACAAATTACAAATCAAATATTCCTTCGACATAAATATATAATCAATGCTTAATTTGTATAATTAATTTCCTGTTTCATTGGGCAATGGCCCCTAGGAATAGACCTAGATTAAATACAATGAATGCCAAATCATTTGATAAGGATTAATGGGAAAACAAATCAAATCCAAACCCTACTACTTAATCAGATTAAAGATTAAACTGGACCCAAACGTGATATAAATATATTTATATTGTGAATTGTGAATTGTCATCTTTATAAAGCTATAACTAGGCGGCCATGGTGTGCTCATGAATAATAATATTGCCGAATGCTGATGCAACCTCCCCTTTTACACGTTTTCACAGCACATCCCTTCTGCCGGATGAGGATGAATATTTTCATGTAATCGTGGTTCTGTTGGACGGTCAAGTTAATGACACATGATAGATTTTTTTTAATTTAAAATATTTTTTATTTCTTTTTTGTCTTCCTCCCCTCTCCTTATCTCTTTCTTCAAGGTTTCGTCATTGTTTACATAAAAAATGCAGGAACTTGGAGTCTCTGGCAGAAGATGCAGAGTTGAATTCATTAACAATATTGCCAGCTAAGTGTCTGTCTTTGAAAACAACGAGAGAGAAATATATAGCAATCTGGGTAGAAATTATTTGTTGGAAATAGAAATCTTTGATGAAAGAGAGATAAAATCTGGGTAGCTTCTGTCCTAAAGTGAGGTAGCTTTGCTGCTGTCCCATAAAATCTGGGTAGCTTCTTATCCAAGCTCTTAATGGGTTTGTTTGGCTGCTGAGAAAAAAGCACAAAACAAAAAAAAAATTCAATAAATCCCCACTTCTTCAACTGTTCATTCGTAAGTTAGAAGTTTTTCAAGTTCTTTCTTTTTTGGGGGGGAAATTGAAAACTGCATTTTTATTCTCAGTTTATTGGAAAATGATCGGATTTTAATTGATTTGTAGTGTTTTTCAATCTACTTATTAGTTTTCTCCCCCAGGATTCCTCCTCACTAGAAAGAAAGTGGATTGAAAGGTTTGTATGGAACGACTCCCAGAGCAGGGGAGAGATTAAGTGCAGGAAGAAGCTCGTTCAAGTCTTGGTTCCATTTGCTAGAAGACCATCTTGCAGGTAAGAATGGGAATGGGAAAAAACCCATTTGAGAGGTGAGCCTTAAGAGAGAAATGGAATTTGAGAGTGGGAAAGGAAGGCAAAGACGAAAACGATCCACCAAAGGGAGAGAGAAATTTTATTTTATTTTTTAATTTTAATCTCAAGCTGACATGTCATAATTTAAATCATCTAAAAATTTTGACAATCCATATCATAAAAAAATGATCCATCCTTTTTTCATAGGAAAAGAATGGAATCCTAAATCCTCCTCCCTACCTTTATCAGTTTGCATCTCAATATAATATCGCGGTACTATATATAAATTAATAATTTAGAATCAATCATGTGTATAAAAAAGACATGACTAAATGTCTTTAAAATCGTAATCATCTATATAAAAGCAGACGGTCATGATTATAAATAAAAAAATATGTAAAAAAAACTTAAAAATTCGTGCAAGATCTGGCCCATTTATACACAAAATATATAACTTAGATTTAACCGAATCAATCACGTTACATCCTGAATTTGGATTCTAAATTAAGGTACATATGATTCGTTGTACCAAATCACAATAAATGTTTCACAAGGTAAATTTAATTAAGCTCTATGTATATATATTGGAGAAGTATAAGCTACAGTCTCAAAGTAAGACGGTAGCTTAATTTTTGGTATTTTAATTTTTTACTATTTTGTTGTTTGTCTTTTTTTTACATTAATTAATTATTTTTTATGTCATATTTTTTTAAGAAAATTTTTGAATAATTTTTTAATTTTTTACTTATGAATGAATAGTACAAGAAAAATTATAAATGAATAATACAAGCAAATTTACAAATTGTTTAAAAACACTTTTATATGTCATTTTCAGTAATTTTATATACTCAAAAATACTTTTACATTTTTGCATCTAAATTTAAGACATGTTTTTTTTCAATAAAATCATTTCTGCGTCATTACATACAAACACAAAATACATTCTTTTTTAAAAAAATTACTTCTACTAAAAGCACATGCTTAAAAGTACAAGTACATCCAAATTACTTCTAAGTTTGATTTATTCCAAATTATTTTCTATCCTTATTTTATTTGCTTTTATTTTCCATTTCATTTTCTCTATATTCCTAGAAGCAAAAATGAATCTTCCCCACCCCTATCATTCCTCCCAAAGCTATATTGCTTTTGTTCACATACTTCATTAAATATGTTTTCTTTGATTTTTCCCTTTCTTTTTAAGCAGCATGTATATCTCTGTTTTTGCTTTGGTTATTTATCATTTATGAAGCTAATGCAACGGGATGGCCTATTTCTTTTTATTGATCTAGATATGGGATATCCTCGATCCATAGGTTTCTCAAAAATTGAATGAGTTCCATCCTTATAAAGAGACAAGAGAATTTTAAAAAAACTACAAAAATGAATGAGAAAGTCATATTAACTAATATAGTTTCTCAATCTGCAGGGGCTATATATTAAATGCATTAGCAAAGATATTTGGAATGAGGGGTAGGGGCCCTATTCATGGCGCTAGAGAGTAGAGGACAGGGTAAGTTCCTTTGTTTTGATACCCAGTTGTTAATGATTTGCTTTTGATATTATAAAATGTCTTTCTTTTAATAGCCAGTTCTTAATGATTATATATTTTTCTAGTAAATGATATGTCCTTGTATTTGTTGTTTTTTGTGTGCTTATTTGGTGGATTCTACTACTGGTAAGCTTCTCACTTGCTTTTTATGGTGATAGTAATGCTCATGTATTCTGCTTCTTTATCATCTCTCCCATTTTCATTTTCCTCTCACACACTCCTCTATTCCTTTGCAGATAAATGCATGAATACTGCCTAAATTTATCCTACACTCAAATGCAATGTGGCTATTTTAAAGATGTTAAGAGTTCATGCAGGAACTAAGGAAGGTACATGGTGTCTGTTTTCTCCATCTACCCCACTAAGCATAGAATATATTCTAACACCCTTTTTTTATCTTACAATGTTTGATTACATATTGTAACAGTTGAGTTATGGGTGGATCTGACCTTACAGAGATATTTGAGCGACTTAGGAAGACAAGTTTGCTTTAATTGGCTTTGCTTTGCTGATTCTTCGGTATAAAAATTCTTGGAAACCACTTTGTGAGAATTGAGTAAGTCTTCATTTTTTTTATTTAATTAATTCCATAATCTTTTATTGTATGAGAAACTAAGCATGCCATGTAGCTAAAAAAAAAAGAATGAGACTAATTGATTCTGATAGTCTAATACTTTCTAAAAGCCTGCTATTTTACTGTTCACTGATGTGGAAAATATTGCTCTAGAACTCAGGGAGTCGAACGTGACATCAATGCAAGTGATGGACAATAATTTGCATCAGACAAGCAATGGAATCTGCTGAGTGCCGAACACTTCTAAAGCCAGCAACTAGACAATAGCATCATGGTACCAATTAGCTAAGCCAATGAGAAAATTTTAAGGAATAAATGATAATTTAATTTTTTGAAGAAGTTGAACTCGTAGAAACTTCAACTCTTCCACCATACAATATATCTGAACAAATTTAAATGGTTTAAATATGTTAGAGCTAGAACTCCTAAAAAAATATGAAGAATGAATAAGTGTGATGATTTTTTATCAAATCAAAGTAAATCGTATTTATCTCAAATATTAAACATGAAAACTATATATAGGAGACACTTGAAGCAGGTCCCACGAGGCCTAAGGTTGAGTTTGCAGTATTACAAGTGGAAGATACTTCACAGTTGGGCTATTCTAATTTTCTTCAAGTGTATATGCAGAAACAGAAGGCCAGGAGCACCAAAGAGGAAGAGATGCGTCGCAGAAAAGATCAAGAAGCTAGGGATGTCACTTCAGAGTTTGGAAGTAGAGGTTGGAACGGTTCATGATGCTTTTGGGTAGAGGGGGAACCCTCTTCTTTGGTGGGATACAATTCAGGATCACATCTCTCTTGCTCTCTGCTTCTTATTTTTCTTGAATAGGAAAAAGGGAGAATATTTTCCCCCCTCTTTTTTATTTATTATTCTCCAGTTATTTCTTATCAATTTTGTGAACGTGTGGGCTCATCATTGCTTTCAATGTTTTCTAATGTGCTATTAGTCGACTTGAAACATACTCTCTCGGACCAAGTTTGGACACTAAAAAAAAATTATCTTTCTCAAATAATTATCAATTATCAATATTAAAGCTTTTATTTTTATAGATGTATGTTTTTAAATATTTGACTTATTTTCTCTTTTCTTTTAAATTCAAAATTTAAAAGATATTTATTTGAAACTCTCTTTTTGGTCTCCATGAGTCTCTTTTTTTCTCTATGCTTCCGCTTCACTCTCAATCTTAAAATTAGAAAAATGACAAGACCCATTAAAAAATGAATTGCAAATTTAATTTAAGCCAATATTTCTAATTTGTATTAAATGATTTATTAACAAGGTAAATTATTAATTAACCTTCTTTGGACTTATATGACTAAATCAAAAAAAAAAAAAAACCTTCATATCAATTTAGGTAATGATTTGATTTTAATTAATAGATATGGATACAACATGAATCATCGTACGTGTGTTTGTGACATGAAGTTAATTTTATGGTTTCAAGGTATAATATTTTTATAATTATTAAAGTAATTTTTACACTTATAAATATAGCTAAAAAGCAAACTTCTCTCTAAACTCTATATATATTGCCCTTCTATATTATTCTAATGATCAATTGATCATTCTATTAATATATGTACTTTTCTAGCCTTTACCAACATAATAAATATGTCATAATATTTATATACTATCCTTCTATTGTTTGACCATATTTTCAAACATATTCAGTATTCATGATATAACTATTTATTAAAAAATAACTTAAATATTAATTAACAATATAATATTAATAAAAAAGGCGGATCAACACACACGTAGAACAGGTCCAGATGTTAGATTAGGATGTAACTTCAAGCATAATTGTATGACCATATTTTGGAAGTAAAGTTGTTGTATTAAAAAGTGACTTCGGGCATATTCTTCCAATTATACCAAGAGCGACTAGACAAGACTTTATTTTTGCTACTATTAATTCTTCTGGTCTCGGGTAATATTGCGAAGTTCTCAGTTTTACAATTAGATGTTTCATAAATTTAATTAGGTTGACATATGTATATATCATGTTTTAATAATGTTTAAATGATTAATTTTTATTGTTTTATTTTTTATTAATCTCAATTGTTAATTAATACAGCGATGTATTGCACGGATTTTCCACTAGTTAATTATTAAAATAGGAAAATAATAATGACAAATGAATGAGTCCACTTAATTACCAGTTTTCAGATACTTTACTAAAGTTAAGGGTATTTTCCCCCTTTCTTTGTTTGTAGCTCACAAAAATGTTAGTTTAGGTGGGTGCAATGAATTTGCAGATGTGAGTGGAATGATCTTCAAAGTTAAAAGTGATAAATAGGTAATAAGGTTATACAGGTCTTGATGAAAATGTGTGAGGGGGCAAAATTTTTTAAAGACTGCATTATGTTATTTCTTGTATGATTGTTATGTTATTACCCCATTTTTTGATGGTAATGCAATCTTACCTCCCATCTTTCACTTTTTTTTGTATTAATTAATTGTTTTCTATATCATATATTTTTTTTTGAATTTTTGAAATGTTTTTAGACTTGTGTTGAAATTTTTTACTTATGAAAAGTATAATTCTAAAAAAAATGTAAATAAAAAGTACAATAAGTGTAAACAATTTTAAAAAAAATTGAAAACATTTCAAAATTGAAAATTGAAAATAATACCAAAAGGTAAAAACAAAAAACAAAAAAAAGAGGGTAGGAGGCAAAAATGCATTGCTACAGTCATAATAGTAGAGTTATAGCATAGCTAGCAAATGATTATTTATTGTTAGTATTTAATGGCTTTATTAGTACCAAAAAAGTGGACAAATATTAGTAAACAAAAATAGTAAGATGACTGTATAAGCTCAACAACAATAATGAAATTCTTTGTCTTTGATAGAAAATCAGTCACATTTGAGAATAGATGGAAAAAAATAAATATATAACATAAATTGCATATCTAAAAATGGAGAGTTAAAAAATTTGTAGAAAAAATCAGATATTATATATGTTGTGAATATGAAAATAAAAAATGTTAATAAAAGATGAAATAAGAGAGAGTTGGAGAGAAAAATAAAGAAAGAATATAAAAAGTTAAAGAAAGAATATGAAAAAAAAAAGAATGGAAAAAGTTGAAAAGAGAAGATGAAAAAGAATAATAGAAAAAGTTGAAGAAAGAAGATGAGAGAAAAGAATATAAAAAGTTGGAGAGAGAGATAAAAAAATATTATTTATAATTGTATATTTTTTTGTTACACTTCTATTATATATTCATGTTTAACTATTGATATATTATAAAAAAATTACATGATAAAATATTTTTAAAAAAACATAATTATATAGCAAATTTTTTAGGGAGCCAATTTATTTATTTTTTAAAATTTTTATATACAAAAAAATTTTGAGGAAACGGTGACCCGTGTCTCTACTAAATTCCGTCATGATATATATATATATATATATATATATAATACACACATATATATGATTTTATCACTGGCACGAAATTACCTAGATTCTGTGGAATCTGTTCTACAAATGGACTTTTACGTAGCAAACACGCTCCATGTCCCATTCATGGCAATTTCGTCCCACAATCTCTACTAACCCACCTTTTTTGATTTTAACCAAGCCATATGTTCACAATTCTACTTCTACATCACCCTCACTTCTCGCCTCCCATTCTTTGTTATTTTTGTCGAAAAAGCTTCTTTTATTTCGACTTGGATCAACTCCACCTATGTATAATTTAACAAATAAATGCTCCAAATCCAGGGAATTAATCTCATCATTATTAATTAATATGATTAAGTACGCCCAATGGTAGCTATATATATAGATTTAAATATTTTGATCTTCGTTTTCTTGTTTAGCAGGGCCGACTGATATGATTTCTACCTTTCCAATCTTCTTGAGCTTTCTGGCTACTGCGATTGGGTCCATATCTCCAACTTTAGTCAACTTCTGCTCCACCATGTCAGCCTCAATTGCATCAACTCCTGTGCAATCAATTGTATAAATAATGAGTAAAGATAATTCCATTTCATTCATGCAGGCATATATATATATATATACATGGGTTATACCGTAAACATCAGCTACAGCTTCCATGGCTTTTCTCTTTGTTTTCTCATCAGCCATGCTCATCATCTTCACCACCACTTTCTGATTATAAAAGGAAGTTATATATAACTCAACTCAACCATAGTGTCAGTTTGTGAAGAAGACAATGAAACGAACAGGTATATATAAGATCTAGAGCAGTACGTACGTAACTGACCCATTAATGAAACGTAGAGAGATGAAAACGAATGGGACTTGAGTGAAATATATATATTATATATATATATAGGAGCCATCCGATTCATGTTTTTAAAGAGGATCGATGATTCCATAAACTTAATAATATGAGAAATTAAGTCATCGTCAACCTACGTTGTTGGCCTCCACTTCAAATATATAGCCATAGCCGTTAGCTGTCCTTTCTTCTGCCTCTTTCATATTATTGATAATTCTATGGCTAAGGCTAAACTTTAAAATATGAACAAAATTACATCTGCTACCTTATTGTACCATTCAGATCAGATCCATCATATAATATAAGCTGTAGGTGCAGAGATGAATGTCCACTTAATTAGTCATTAAACCAGATTGGTCAATTTTTTAAATATCCATTTTAAAATATTATTACAGTAAGGAGAGTTGTTTGGTGGGATTATGGTTGTGAAGGATCATTCCTTCCCAGCTTAAACTTGAATATTAATTGCCGACTGAAAGGCTTCCACGTGGGTGGGGAATTGGGATTTTGACACTAACTCAATAATCATTGTTTTTCTCTCACTGCAATTATAATTGTTGTCGGTAAGAGAATGGAATTGGCATGGCCAGGACTAGAAGCAACAAATTAATTAGCATTATTGAACCCGTAATGTTCTCCTCAACATCTCACTATATATGCGGACAATACAATAAGATTCCCCGCCCCCCCTATATTCCACCCATCTCATAATGCAACTACAACACCTAAATTAAATGTAACTTAATCAAATTAGACTAACACATAAATCCATATATATTAAAATTTGCACTACCTAATTAATTATTTTTGGTCTTGCTAAGCATCACTTGGGAAATAAAAAATATTCATATTTTAGTTCAACATCATTTATTAATAAATTAAACTAATGTATACAAATCTTAATATAAAATTTAACACTGAATTAAACATATATTTTTTATTACTTTAAAAACCACAAAATCAGTATTTTAGTTACATAGTCAATGCATTAAATAATTTCATAATCAATCATTCAATCTTGACAAGCATTTGGGGGAAAGATATTTGCATTATTGAAGCCTGAATATGTTCCCTTCAACATGCGAGAGAGTGGACCAGGCAATGGAAAATTCAACATGAAACGGCCAAAACAGTCTTCTTCTCCATTCCTCGCTCTGATCTTCAATCACTCCATCCTTCCAACACCTTCATAACAATCCAACCATGCAGCGCTTTTCCTCTTCCATCTTCCAAAGTCCTGTCCGCTTCAGAAAACCTTTCTCAGGGCCAACTTTATGGCGCCCTCTTCTCAAAAGGGGCACTGCTGCTGCTTATACTGCTCCCCTCTTCTTTCTTATCCTCGTCACTTCTGTCTTCATCTCATCTCTCTGGGTGGTAATTAGTTTCAACTTTTTCTACTCTTCATTGTTTCTGGGTTCGTATTTCTACTTGTCCTCAATTAGCTTATAGTGATATGAATATCTTCCTTTCTATTCTTGCAGCCTACGCTATTTTCTACTAATTATAAAGCAACCATCGCCAACCAAACCATACTCGTTTCCGAAAAGCATAGCAAAGGCAAACCAAAACTCAGCAGGGAAACAATTGAAGTCCCCCTCAACTGTGCCACTGGGAATCAAACTCAAACATGTTCAACCCGTTACTTAACGGCATATGAAAAAGACGACGTCCACGTCGACCCATCATCAAAATCCGTATGCCCGGAGTATTTCCGGTGGATCCACGAGGATCTTCGGCCATGGAAGTCCAACGGGATCACCAGGGACATGGTGGAGAAAGCGAAGAAGACGGCGCATTTCCGGCTGGTGATAATCAACGGACGAGCGTATGTGGAGACATACAAGAAATCCATACAGACACGAGATGCTTTTACGATATGGGGCATTTTGCAACTTCTGAGAAGGTACCCTGGTAGGCTACCTGACTTGGAGCTCATGTTTGACTGTGATGACCGGCCTGTCATCCGAGCGCGCGACTACCTCCGGTCGAACATGACGGCCCCACCACCGCTGTTTCGGTATTGCGGTGATCGGCGGACGGAGGATATTGTGTTCCCTGATTGGTCCTTCTGGGGTTGGTAGGTTCGTAATTTCACACTTTTTTTTTTCCAATGATGGATTTGGTCATGATTAAGGCGTGACAATGGTAGGCGCACTCTCACTAGGCCACACCAATGTGCATCTGAGCAGAGGTCATTACACAGACCTGTAGAGTTCCTACACTAGAAGCTGACTTTTGGTGGCGGCTGCCCCATGGTCACTGCTAGCAAACTTGGAATTGATTTGGAATGGCGGCGGCTGCCCCATTTGCTTATTCAATTGTGCTGACTACAAGGCTGATCATGCTATAGGTGATTCGATTCGGTGCAATTTTCTGCACCGTATATTGTGTGGTGTGTTTAGAAACCGTGATTTAACAGTAAATTTATATATTAATAATGTTGATTTTTTGGGACCACAATTACTATTTCCTCACTTAAGGTCCAAATCTACCTAAAGAACCTAGGAGCTAACTATAATTAATTAATTATCTACCATAGACTGCACTAATCTATTCCATATTCATATTCTAACCTAAAGTGGCCAACTACATTCACTTTTCACAAGAAAACAAAGAGAATACATTGTTCAGACCACATAGAAACAAATTTCATCAAAGAATTGGATTATTAGAGTCGAGACTTGGAGTAAGTAAATGTAAATGTAAAACTGTAACCAAAGTTTAAAAGTATGGACTTTTTTAAAATTTAAAACTTGCGTTTCGATATAGTTTTAAATTGTGAGTTGAATTACAGGGTGTGATTTATAAACCAAACTGCACTGTTAAAATTGCGGTTCGGTTCGGTACATGCGGTTTGGCAATTTTAACCGCACCGCTGTACACCTTAATAGTGATTCTATCTTTTTTTAATAATTATTAAAATATTCAGATATATTTATTTTAATATTTTGTGCATAATTTATTTATAAAATGTGTGAATAATTCAAATTTGGCAAACCTTGGAATTCTTTTTTTTTTCTTCTTTCAATCAGAATTGTTGAACATTTTTGTGGAGGGGCTTAATTCCTGTGTTACCCATGCAAGAAAAATTGATGTGCTTGTTTAGCATATTCCAGTTTACACATGTTGAAGTTGCATGGTGCATGAATCTGCTAATTAATTGGTGTTTTAAAGGGCTGAGATAAATATAAAGCCATGGGAACAAGTACTGAAAGAGATAAAGAAGGGCAATAAAAGGATGAAATGGTCTGAAAGAGAACCATATGCTTACTGGAAAGGAAATCCTTTCGTCGCTGAAACCAGGCAAGATCTCCTGAAATGCAATGTCTCCGACGCACAAGATTGGAATGCTCGTCTATTTGTGCAGGTACTAAATTACCTAATAGTAATACATTATTAACCCCTCCCAAGATCCTTAATTTGGTGGGCTTTAATTATATAACATTTGCAGGATTGGATTCGAGAGTCTCAACAAGGTTTTAATCAGTCTGGCTTGGCAAACCAATGCACACACAGGTACTAATTTCCACCACTTCAATTGCTTTTGTCAGTTACATAATTAAAGCACATTCATTCATTAATTTCTTTCTTTCTTTCCCCTCATCTTAGATACAAGATTTATATTGAAGGATGGGCATGGTCTGTGAGTGAGAAGTACATTCTAGCCTGTGATTCTGTTACGCTGCTTGTAAAGCCTCGTTTCCATGATTTCTTCCTAAGAAGCCTGCAGCCATTGCTGCATTACTGGCCGATACGGGACGATAACAAGTGCAAGTCCATCAAATATGCTGTTGACTGGGGAAATAATCACACCCAAAAGGTTTAATTTAAATTTCTTTCATTAATATATCATATCTCTACTATATTTTTATAATTATTTTTTATATATATATATATATATATATATATATATATATATATATATATGTATACCCATGCAATCTCCATGTTCATAACAGGCACAGGCAATTGGTAAAGCAGCCGGCGGATTCATTCAAGAAGAGCTCAAGATGGATTATGTGTATGACTACATCTTTCATCTGCTAAATGAATATGCCAAGCTCCTAAAGTTTAAGCCACAAGTGCCTGAAGGAGCTGTGGAGTTGTGTGCAGAGACCATGGCTTGTTCAAGAACTGGGTTGGAGAAGAAATTCATGATTCAATCCTTGGTGAAGAGTCCTTCTACGAAGACGCCATGTTCCTTGCCTCCTCCATTCGAGCCCACATCGCTCAGAGATTTTTATAGGAAGAAACTGGGTTCAATCAGGCGAGTGGAGAACTGGGAAGATAAGTACTGGACAAGAGTGACTGAAGAAAAACGCACAAATCTTTAGAACTTCCATAGTAATAAGTAATTAACCATAGCTTGTCTTCATCTACCAAAGCTTCTCCCATTCTTTTGCTGATGGGATGCCTCAGGTTTAAAAGTTTCGAACATGAGCATATGTATAGTTTGCCATACAGAAATATATTTTTTAACCCTTCAATATTAAATAACTAGTATTACTATTTACCCTTTGCAACCGCCCATCAGTTACTTCAAACTTCAAAGTACCTCCTGCAAATATTTTTTGATAAGAAAACATATTCAAATGGTTCAAGTTTTCTATTATGAGATAAAGATTAGGTGGAAAGTGGAAACTTACACGTATTAGCGATTCAAAAATTATTTAAAGGA
>JASKGM010000014.1:13494808-13518259 GCA_034509205.1 Ceratonia siliqua
TTTTTAGGTAAAAAGTGAAAGAAACCAGAAAGGAAAAAAAGGGGGTCAGCGAACGTGCAAGACGTTCGAGCAGCCAGCAAGCAATAGGTGAGAAAGCTCAAAGGGTGAGTCGTTCCAAGAGGTAAGTTTTAGACTTTGTTTTGCTTCATGTTTAGCCAAGTAGTCAGCACCGTAATTCTCTTCTCGCAAGGAATGAAACCGCTGAATGTTACCTAGTTTAAGCTTAAGTTCCTAAATATCATGAAATAAACACAAGTAAAGATGTCAGGCCTCAATTTTAGAATTACAAAGATAAATTAATTCCAAGGAGTCTGACTCAATGATGAAAGCAGAGAACCCTTTATCTCTAGCCAAAATTAAGACAGACCTGATCGCTTGAAGCTCAGCACAAGGGGTTTTAGCAATACCAATGAACTCAGAAAAACCAATAATGGGAACACTTCCTATAATAGAACAGGGAAATAAGGAAAGACATTCGAGCACGTTATCCAATCCCGGTTTGAGCAATATTTTTGGAATGAACATACATTTATGAAATTGTTGAGCAACGTATCTAATTTTGCATGTTAAAGAAAGGAAATACATTGGAGTATCTTATCTAATCTCAGTTTGGATAATATTTTATGAGCAAATATTTGTTAATTTCCATTTCAATAAATACATGTAAGATTTTCTTCATTCCTTGCATAACAATCCACAGCAAAAGAAGCATTTTAATTATGATAATTATCTTTAGTTTTGACTTTTCATATTTTTTATATATACTTGAATTTTCTTCTTTCTTAGAAGGGGATGGTTGGAAAATTTGTAATGGAGCTTTAGGTGTGAAAAGACTTTAATTAAAGGGCTCGATGTCGGTGGAAATAGGGAAACGGAGGACCAAACCAAACCCTGCTGCACCGTGGACGCAGTAATATAATGACAATAAACTGTTTTTTTTTAATATATTTATTTATAATTTGAATTTTAATGATCTCAAAATTCTTATTCGGCAGGGAAGCACTAGAGCGACGACCAGGAAATCAGGCTCGACTTACTTACTGAAACCATTTTTAATTATAACTATTGTTAAATTATAACAGTCTCCAAAATCAGAACAAGCAAAGAAAGACCTTTCACTTTGTGTGCCTTTTGACTGAATCGAGGTCGAGGAATCGCTCGGCTTGTTGAGGTACTCAATGCTTATCGGGTTTCCTCTCTTCAGTTTTTCTTTTAATTCATTTTGCTTTGATGTATATACTCCTTTCTGGTTACTTGCGATCTTTGATTCTACAAACCAAGTTCATTGGTTTTTTTCAGTGAGTCTGACGTATGGTTGATTTTTTTGTTATTCTGATATTGGACTGACGCATTCTACGCTAATTAATATTTCGGAGCTACACAGAGCTGATTTGATTATTGGGTATTAACAATTCGCGAAGCACTGTCGAAGTGAATTGACCCAGTACAGATTCGCCACAAAAGGTTTGCTTTTTATCAGCTCTAATGCTGAATATTCAATCTTGTTCTACTTATTCGATGCTTGTTTCTGGTACTAGCTCTCGGTAGTTATTATCACAATCAAGTGCTAGACCCACTTTGAAAAAGCTTCAAAGTGACCTTCAATTATGAAATTTTGACGCGTCATTCTACCTCCTTGCTGAGGACCATACAGAACCAGCTGGGGATCTTTGTTTTCGTGGTGATACCTATTTGATGCAAAAGTTTCTGGGAAATCAAATTTTGTAACGTTGGTAACTGAAGCCTTACCAATATATCGTAATATAATTGAAACAGTAATGGGCATGTTCAGTCGAAGGTCATGATAAACTCAAGTTATGTTTTAAGCAAAAAGAAGTCGGGTAAATTTTAAGCTTCTAGACTAACTAATATTCACCAATGTGATCTAGGTTTGGGATGGGTTGTGAGTTTTCCAAGCTCTCAGCATGCTGCTGGGGCAAAGAGCAAAGTGATCCAGTTCCTGAGGCCCTCATTGATGGTAAGTGATTGTCATATGTGCATCTCCTTCTTGTTCTTGCTAATATGAAAGTGATTGCAATCTCTTTTTTTCAATTTCCTTCAGAAAACGAAGCGAATAATGAAGCCACTGATTTGCCGCCATTTCGTGAATACACTATTGATCAACTTAGGAAGGCTACATCTGGATTTGCAGCAGAAAATATAGTTTCTGAGCATGGAGAAAAGGCTCCAAATGTGGTTTATAAAGGGAAACTAGAAAATCAAATGCGGATTGCTGTCAAACGGTTCAATAGATCGGCCTGGCCTGATGCCCGGCAATTTTCAGTAAGCAAATGTGATTTTATGTGCCAACACTTTGTATATTTTATGCATGTGCTTGTGACAAACCTTTGTTATGCATTTACTAATGTAACTGTGTCCTTTGTTGGCTTTATCTTTACTGATGTACCGCTGCGAACACGTGGAGGTCCTTTGGGTGTTTAGGGAATGTCTGAATTAAATATTATTTCGTTTGTACGTACTCTCTTTGTCTCTACACATTTGTGTTTCTTTATCCGGAATAGGTAAATATACCAACATTCAACATAAGCATGTTTGGTTGTTTTGTAGTCAGATGCCTATGGCATTATGAATGGCCTTCCTACATTTTTATTCTTTTTCTGATTCCTTTTAATCTTTTTTTATTGGTGTTTAACGCTTCGATGTGATAAATATTATATATTTTGTGCAAGATCTAACAAAATAATAAATTAACTTGTGCATTATATTAATTTCACTCCATTTCATGATTAATTGGTTGCAATTAGAATTAAATTCATCTTGCTTAGGGCCTGGGATTCTATATCTACCATAATACCTTATCTGACCTCTGGACTGCCAAAAAATTTGTCAAAACAGATGCTGAAAAACTCGTTAAAAATGAGAGAGAAAACACACAAAGAGTCATTCATTAAAGACAGATTAGAAAATCTAAAGGTTTCTGGGATTTATCTTTGAACCAAAATCTTCACGCTTGGGAACTTCTGTTCTGTAGAGCAGGCAATCAGTATGTACTGCTTAATAATGGATTATATCAGTAGGCATCGCATTAGAAGAAAAGACATCAATATCCCTTCCTAAATTTCTCTTGAATATGGTTGTTCATGTAAAACATATACCTTCCTGTATGAATTTATTCAACTTATGTTTTACCAACTTCCATCAGATAAATTAAGGTAAACCTGAAAACCAGTGTGCAGGCTTCTCCTTGAGGTTCCTGGAACGTTTTCATAAGTATGATTATCCTTTTTTTTTTGGGTAGAAGTATCCTTATCCCTTTTATTCATTCAGCTATCATCGCCAGTGTTAAACATCAGCTTTTCTAGTTTTGTCTGATCTACAGCATGAACTTTGGGTAATTATTTTTCCATTTCCATAAAAAATACGGAGGTAGGGATGATCATGGATTCTTAAACTAGAGAATCTGACTTTCTAAGAAAAAGAAATGTTCAAACTACTTGATGATCAATTTGTGGCTTTTAGGGTTTACATTATACACATATAGTGACAATTAAAGTGTTTTTCACCATTGACATTTTTTTTCATTTTTTACTTGAATTGAAACCATTGACTTTTCATTTTTTACACCCGTTCAGGAAGAAGCCAGGGCTGTTGGTCAGCTAAGGAACCAAAGATTGGTAAATCTGCTTGGATGTTGCTGTGAAGGTGATGAGAGGTTACTTGTTGCAGAATATATGCCCAATGATACTTTGGCAAAGCACTTGTTCCATTGTAAGTAGAAGTACATAACTAGCAATTAGTTCTGTTTACCTGCATCAGATCTTACATTTTTTTGTTTTATTTTAAAAACAATTATTATCCAACCACTGATTAATAGAAATCTGGTTTCATTAGGGCTTGTTTGGGAGGATGGAGTGGAATGGGAAAGAATGGAGTGGGGTGGGAAAAATATCCAAACCATTGTTTGGATGTGTTTTCATTAATGGAGTGGGGTGGGTTAGGATGGGTTCCCAACCCCTCCCAACCCACTCAACACCTCAATTTTCAAACCCCTCCAAATTGAGGGGTTTAGGATGGTTTGAGTTATTATTATTAATTTAATTACTGTTTTACCCTTATTATGCATTAAAAGAAATAATATATAAGGGTAATTTTGGAAAAGAATCACCCCACTCTATTAATGATCATTGTAAACGTCCAAACAATGGAGTGGTTACTCTCCTTTCCCACTCCATTCTATCCCACCTCACTCCTTGAATGACCATTCCACTCATAAGCCCTAAGTTTTTGCAATGTGTTGTAAGAGGAGTAATTTGGTCCAATTCATGGCAGATACTGGCTGGTCGATGTAGTGCTAACCTTTTTGTGATTGTTGTTGACAAGGAGGCTTCCCTGGATGTATATCTGAGATATAATGACTTAATAATGTTTAATCATCTCTTTGAATATATTGCATATACGGTTTGAAATTTTTAGTCAAGCTGTGAAAACCCATCATAGAATTCTCATGTGATGATAGTGTGACGCCAATGACAATGTTGCTTGGTTTTCAGGTTCTTATTTTGTTGCTTCTATTGTTATAGTGGCTAGCTTTGTAAAGGCAACTCAAATGAAACTACAAATGGATCTTTGAAAATTATTTGTCAGAGATTGTTTTGAGTTGAAGTGAAGAAACTTTTTTTTTTTGCTGCTCTCACTCTCTCATATTCTTTCAATCCTATATATTGAACTGTGGGTCTGTAGCCATGATTCTTTTGTGTGATACTATCTTGCTGAACACAGTTCATTGACCTTCCCATTAACACTTGTTTACATTATTATCTAGGGGAAACTCAGCCCATGAAATGGGCAATGCGACTGAGAGTTGCTTTATACCTTGCCCAAGCTCTAGAATACTGTACCAGCAAAGGACGTGCGCTATATCATGATCTAAATGCTTATAGAGTTCTTTTTGATGATGTAAGTTCATTTCCTCTATCTATGTTGCTATAAACATTACTCGAGGTCATAACAAGATCCTTTTGGTGGAGGATGCTTGATATCAATATATGATTAATGAAAAAGCCAAATTTCCTTTAATATATAGATATGTAAAAAAGTTTCACAAAATGGCATTCAGCTTACAATCAAATTAATGCAATCATGGAAGATGTTACAATTCTTAAAATGATGATACATAATAAATTAATTTAATGTTATCTCAGGAAGTTGGATAAAAATTAATAATACCAGTATTGATAATTAATTTCCCATAATAAGTTGATGAGTTCATATTTGCTCAGATATCTGTCTTTAAACACTTGAAATTTCATACTGTGAATTAACAGGCTGCCAAGGTCCATTCATTCTCATTAAGATGTGATAACACTAATTTAACAGGAATAGAAGTTAAGCTTTTAACAGGCTAAATCTAGGTTTTAGGATGGATAAGGCTGCAAACTGAATGCTTATTGAAGGTATCTTGGGGTAAGGGTGATTTGTAAGCAATAGGATGCAAATAGTGAAGGACCAGTTTTGGGCGGAGGGCTGTTTAGTTGCCAGAACTGTAGCTGTAGCATTATGTTTGGAGTTTGAAAGAGTTTAGCGTAGATTCAATAATAAATGAATTAGGGTTTTAAGAGCAAAATTTAAAACGTGTCTGGTGAAGAAAATTAGTCTGTATAGTGAGTCAAATCAAAGAAAATGGATCAGATAAAGAAGAGGAAGTGCATAACCTAGGTTTACACTTTATATTTCTTTAGGCATAACACAACGAAGTAGATAGTGATCTTTCTGAAATAAGTTCATAAGCTGATTATTCTCCTATGGTGAAGTATTACAGCTTAAAATTAGAGTTTCCAGTACTAATGTTATCAGGATTTGCGCTTACTCCTAATCTAGTATGGTTTTAGATATCTTTAAGTAAAATGAAAACATCAAATTAAGACCAAATAAGCCCTAAGTAGCACAAGATCCAATCCTAAATGCCTTTTTTGGCAGGGACTGCTAAAAAACCTTAAATTATTTAAATATTACAATATTGCTGAATGCTGATATCCCTATAAACCTGAAAATAAAGAAAAGGTAAACAAAGCATCCTTACTAACAGACCTAGGATCACCATTATAACCTATGGAAAGATAGCAATGAGACCCTATACCAAAATTGATTATTTTTTCAATATTTCATTGCCCTTAGAGAGAGGCTCAGACCGGGGAAGAAGTAAGTGACAACATACCTGATTAAGAACCAAGGAAAGGGTATGCAATAGGGGGTGGACCTACCATAGACTTTCATTTACCAATCCCTGAATGTTAAGTGCTGATTATTCTCATACTTGTTTGTTCATGTTATTCAGGAAGGAAATCCTAGACTTTCGTGCTTCGGTTTGATGAAAAACAGTCGAGATGGGAAAAGTTATAGTACGAACCTGGCATTTACTCCACCTGAGTATTTGAGGACAGGTACTCCCTTAAACAACATATATGTTTCATCTCAAATCTATTATCTGATCTTCTATGTGTATGCTTGGTGATTGAACTTCAATACCATATTTACAAATTGCCAGATTTACTAAACGTGTTTTCTTCTCTTAATGCCAACTTTTGGGGTGTTGAGCTGTGAAACTGGGAAAAGTAGACTATTTAGTATAAAAGTTGTAGAAACGTCTATTGAAGATTGGGATATTGTTTTCTCATGAAACTGGCATAGTATTCTATCGTGCTTAGGGCATAAGACATCCTATTCGGAATGCCATGGCTTTGTTTTGCCTTGTCTTATTCCATCTTGTCAAATGGGTTGCTGTCATCTGAATTTGATTATATTCAAAAAGAAATATTGTTCTTAACCCCCTCTCTCCCAAAAAAAAAAAGAAGAAAATGTTTTCAATTATGAGTTGTTTTTTATGTCCTAAATATAATTTATCATGGCAATTTGTTTGCCTTCCCCTGGCCATGCAGGTAGAGTTACTCCAGAAAGTGTAATGTATAGCTTCGGAACCCTTTTGCTTGACCTTCTCAGCGGGAAACATATTCCTCCGAGCCATGTAAGTTTCTTTCCTTGATAAAAGGTTCTGCACACCAAGCATTGTGTGCCATCTCAGCTGGTTTTGTACACCTATATGCTTGAAAGACTTTCACTCAATCTATCAACCCTTGCCCCATCCGCCCCCCCCCCCTCTCAAAAGCAAGCAAAAGAGAGAAAAAAAGAAAGAATAAGAGTCTGAGACTCTGAGCATCTTGACAATAGTAGGGTTTGCAGAGCATGTTTACAGGAACTTCTAAATCATCTGCCTTGAATATTCACATAGTCAATAGTGCAAACTTGTATTTCTTCCTTGTAATGTGAAATATATATACTACCGTCTTCTGACTGTAATTGAGCTCTTTTTTCTTTTTTAATAAACTTGTCTTTCCCCTTTATACTAGCTAAAATTACTTAATTATTATCAATTTGTTTTGACCAACATCAGACTCTAGTGAATAGTGATTGAATATGATAGTTTTTTGCTCGAAATCAGAGCATTCAGTACTGATTTTGATTGAGTTGTACATCTAACAGTTAGTTTCATAATTTTTCAGGCACTTGACCTGATTCGGGACAGGAACCTTCAGATGCTGACAGATTCTTGTTTAGAAGGACAATTTTCAAATGATGAGGGGACTGAATTAGTGCGCTTAGCCTCACGATGTTTACAATCAGAACCACGGGAGCGTCCTAATCCAAAGTCATTGGTTACTGCTTTAATGCCTCTACAGAAGGATTCCGAGGTTAGTTGTCTTATAAGTGGTTCATTATATTATGTTTATTAACACATCTTGCAAAACTTCAAACTATAAATGAGAGTAACCTATTTAAGAATGCTTGAGGACTGGTGTTTCTGGGGATTGGAGGGCCCTACTTGTTTTCTTTTTATTTACTTATCTTTCTCTATTCAGTTGTCATCATCAATAGTTTATATTCACAACCCATTGGCTGTCTGTGCTGAGAATTGAAAGCATATTCTAGTACGCTGGAATGAACTTTATATTTATTGTTTTCCAGGTTCTTTCTCATGTGTTGATGGGTATACCACATGGCACAGCTGCTTTACCCCTTTCACCACTTGGTGAAGCTTGTGTAAGAATGGATTTGACTGCCATCCATGAGGTCATCGAAAAGATTGGGTATAAAGATGATGAGGGTGCTGCAACCGAGGTTTGTTTCTTATATATGAATTGCAAAGAATGATTCCATGCTCATGATAAACCTCAGAAATCTTCTGCTCCTTTGTTATTCATTTTCATTCTTTAAAAAATAAAAAAGTCTCTGGTTTGTGCTGGTAATGCAGTCTTGCTTTTGTTATTTCATATTTCGTCTTAGGAATTTACTGATGCTTTAGCCAAGATATTGGGCTAGAATTGACCTCAAGATGGAGCCTTATTTGTAATAATGTTTATATCGATGTTAGCATGGTGGCATACTTATATGATGTTAAGAGGATGAGAGTAACACTGCTGATATATTCACAGTTGTCTTGTATTCTATATTTGTTTTTAATCACAATAACCGAAACTTAGTTTAACTATCATATACCTTTAGAAGGTTGAATACAAGCATTCAGTTAAATGCGGCGTATCTTGAATATTTTCACTTGTATTTTATCATTGACCTGATTTTCCAGGTAGATTGGGTGGTCCACTCATTGTTATTTTTTCAATTATGCAGCTTTCATTCCAAATGTGGACCAACCAGATGCAGGAAACATTGAACTCAAAAAAGAAAGGTGATGCCGCATTTCGGCATAAAGACTTTAAAGCTGCAATGGATAGCTATACTCAGGTTTGTAATTTTCATGGCTCTTAAGTTGTTTATATTCAAATAAGATAGACATTCCATCTTATTGTGGTCAGAAATGGAACAGAGGTGATACAAATATATGGTGAACAATCTTGTGGATTCTATTTGTCAATGGGTTATAATCTAAACATACTTAATAGATATTGGAGCAATTACAACATGCAGTTGATGGCTTTGTTCTGTAATGCATGCAGTTCATTGATGTTGGAACCATGGTTTCTCCAACAGTTTATGCACGCCGTAGTCTGTCTTATCTCATGAACAATTTGCCAGAAGAAGCACTTCAGGATGCATTGCAGGCACAAATAGTATCCCCTATCTGGTACATTGCATCCTATTTACAAGCTGTGGCACTTTTTGCACTGGGCAGGGAGAATGAAGCCCGAGTGGCACTTAAAGAGGGTTCTGCACTTGAAAGTAAAAAGAGCACAAATTAGTTGAGGTCATTAGCCAGATCTTGTTTTACTTTTCCCGAAGATGACTTACATAGAACATAGAACACAGGCTGGTGTCTGCAATGTTTGGGCAAATTTCCCAGTTCTTTATTGGACAATTATGTTGCATGGATAGAGAGTGGTTTATACAACCTTGTGCATAACTGGTTCTTTGGTTGTCAAGAAGCATTCTTTTGCACAGACTGGAGTCACTGCAGATATATACAAATTAATTTGCACAAGGGTTCCTCTATTGCAATTTAATTGCCTATGCTAGTACAACGGTCTTGGAAAGATTTTAAGACACTTTTGGAAGAGATTATATGCTTGTAAAGGATACGTCTGTCAGTTTAAGTCTGCATTTGTTGGGTGAATGGCAAATGCTGTTGATGTGCTTGTATTTATGTACAGAGAACAATTACTTTCAAGTTGATCTGAAATAGGCTGTTTTTGTATGTTATTAATTTTGCATCTAATAAATTCTTTTCCTGCTATATTCTCTGGTTTCTCTCGCGTTGAGTTTGCCAAGTGAAAACATTTTAAAGCAATTCTTTAGTGCAGTAATTGTTGGGTCCGTTTCACATAATGGCTTCCTTGGACATATATGTAATGAGTGTCTTAATGCACGATATTATTAAAAAGAAATTCAAAAAGTTTGAAATTTTAAATATTTACTGTCCCTTAAAAAAATAACAAATTAGATGAATAATATAAAAATAAAAATAATTAATTTGATATATTGGTCTGATATATATTAGTATAAATATGTCCGCGGTTTTTTTTACCCTAGTTGATAAAAGGAAGATTTTACAATACTCAATATATCTCAGTACCATGTTTCGCATATTGGCCATTGGCATAAGGTTAATCATTAGATGAAAATATTTAAATTTATTTAATAACTAATAATAATATCAAAATAGGTTATAAGTTTTGAAATTATCTTTTAAAAAGAAAATCGTCAGTAATCAGCCGGAGCCTGGAACCGAGCAATTTATATTCTCTTGGAATCTGCCAAGTGTGCTCCTTGCATGTATCGAGGAATCATGATCCAGGATTCAAGATCGTATTTGCATGTTTTCCCCAATTTTGTGGATTATTTATTGGGGCTTAATATCTTATTATCTTATTCAAAGGCTGAACTTCATAGGTTCAGGCTGGCTTTCCTTTAAAATGTGATGTAAAACTAAACATGGATTTTTTTTGGTAAATAAAAATTTTTATTAACTGTTAAATAAGGTGTTTATAAATGAAATGGTAGTAAATTAATTATTCTATAATCTTATAATTATTAACACATAACTAATCTATATTTGACTTTGCCAGACGGCTGTCTATGTTTTTGTTCACTCGTTCCCAGCTAGGCTTAAAAAATATAATGTAAATTTAAATTGGGTCTAAAATTTTGAAATTTAAACTTTTCTAGGCAAAATAAATATGTCATTGGGCCAGTCAAAACTTAAAAGTCGGACCATAATTTACACAGCCAACAAAACAATATTAATTTAGAGAGGGCCCAACCGGGTTCGAACCGGTGACCTCTTGATCTGCAGTCAAATGCTCTACCACTGAGCTATGGACCCAAGTTGAAATGATGGGCACAATATTTAAATATTTAAAATATATTTAATTTTTTTCCTTAAAAATTCTTCTAAAATTAAATAATTCTGTTTATTTATCTCCGTTACAATTTCCCATACTCAGTCGTGCTCATGCTCGGTTTCCTCTTGGTCTTCCTCCGCTGCGGCGTCTTGATACTGTTGGTACTCCGCCACCAGCTCATTCATATTACTCTCAGCCTCAGTAAACTCCATTTCATCCATACCCTCTCCAGTGTACCAGTGCAAGAAAGCCTTTCTCTTAAACATGACTGTAAATTGCTCTGAAACACGCCTAAACATCTCTTCAATTGACGTTGAATTCCCCATGAATGTGGAGGACATGGGTAACCCTGTTGGTGGAATATCACACACACTTGATTTTACATTGTTTGGTATCCATTCCACAAAATATGATGAGTGCTTATTCTGTATATTTATCATCTGTTCATCCACTTCCTTGGTGCTCATTTTGCCACGTAACATGGCCGAGGCTGTCAGGTACCTACCATGTCTTGGGTCTGCAGCACACATCATGTTTTTGGCATCCCACATTTGCTGGGTAAGCTCAGGAATGGTGAGGGCTCTGTATTGTAGGGAGCCCTGGGATGTTAATGGAGCAAAACCAACCATGAAGAAGTGAAGGCGTGGAAAAGGAATGAGGTTAACTGCTAGTTTACGCAGATCAGAGTTGAGTTGGCCAGGAAACCGGAGGCAACATGTTACTCCACTCATTGTTCTTGAGATCAAATGGTTCAGATCGAAAACTGCAACAATAACATAATAAGTAACATTATTAATTCACTATATATATGTCCCGAATCCAGATAGATAGGAACTTACAACTTGGATTTGTGAGCTTGAGGGTTCTGAAACAGATATCATAGAGTGCCTCATTGTCAAGGACCATGCATTCATCGCCATTTTCAACTAGTTGATGAACAGAGAGGGTGGCATTGTAGGGCTCAACCACCGTGTCAGAGACCTTAGGGGACGGGAACACTGAGAAAGTCATCATCATCGTATCAGGATACTCTTCTCTGATCTTTGAGATGAGCAGGGTCCCCATTCCTGACCCCGTTCCACCTCCCAGCGAATGACAAATTTGGAAGCCTGTAGGGTAACAATTAGCATGAGGCCATAAACAGACAGATATATTATTAGATTGAAGAATAAGGAAGTACCCTGCAAGCAATCACAGTTCTCAGCTTCTTTACGAACAACATCAAGAACAGAATCGATCAGTTCTGCACCCTCAGTGTAATGCCCTTTAGCCCAGTTGTTTCCAGCTCCATTTTGCCCAAACACGAAATTATCAGGTCTAAAGATTTTTCCATACGGACCAGAACGCAAGCTGTCCATAGTCCCTGGTTCAAGGTCCATCAGTACAGCTCTAGGAAAATAGCGACCACCACTTGCTTCATTGTAGTAAACGTTAACCCTCTCAAGTTGAAGATGGGAGTTGCCTCCATAATTTCCAGTGGCATCTATCCCATGTTCTTCACACATAACCTCCCAAAACTTACCTCCAATTTGGTTGCCGCATTGACCAGCTTGAATGTGGAGGATTTCTCTCATCTTCACAAATAGAACAGTAGTGAAATGTGAAAGGGTGAACAAGTATACTTGATTTTCTCAAAGAACTCAGAACGTACTAGAATATTAAAAGAGAGGGGAAGAGTCCAGTATGGAATGAATGGAAGGCGATAGTTTTTGTAGATGCAAGAAGGAAGAGGATGAGAAAATTGAGATATTGGTACTTCTCTTTCTATCAAATAAAGAAGAAAATTTGATAGAAAGAGAAGTACAGTAGTGAAATAGGTTCATGTGGGCTTGTTGGGAGGAGGCCATGTCAAACTCCATGGAAGGTAACATCAAGTTGCATGATTGTTTTTATGGACTATGCTAGCTATTTGAATAATTATTAGTCGTTCCTACCATTTGATATCCCAGTTGTCAATGAGATTCCAAATTGTCCATTTCCTGGTGAGCTCATCATGCTTATCCACAGTGATTGGACAACCAATTTTCACCTCATTTCCTGGACAACCATATTTAACTTTCATAGATTGATAATAGAGAGTAGTGGGTAAAATTTATTAGTGTCAAAAAAAAATTCTTGTCGACGGTTCTTTCTGTTTTCAATAGATTGGTGGGAAATTCTCTAAAAAGTGTCTTTACCTACAAAACAATTTTCGATAACAAATCATCAAAATGCTTTTGGTTTTTGTTTTGACAAGCATGTATTCCATACCGCCTGTCTGCCAAAATAGATTAGAGCTACGTTTGGAATTTGGAAAATGACACCATTTAGATTTTATTGTTAAAATTTTTATGTCCTTACTCCTTAATTATATAAGGCTCTATCTCTAGTGAGTCAGTATCTGGAGAGAGACTTTGGAATCAATTATTGGAGGATCAGAGTTCCGTCATCCGTGCAGCCTGTCTCCTTCTCGAGACAATTATTTTCATACTCAATAAAGCAGTGGAGTTCGCTAATGGTGACTGCTGACTAGTGAGGGAATCCTAAGTTGGTATTAAAATCATCTCATCCTTCTAATGGGTAAAGGATTCACAAACCACAGAATTCGTATAGCCAACATCCACCCCTCACTTCAGTACCCCACCAAATGCGTTTTTTAATTTCACTTTCTCAAGGTTTTATTCAGAAACTTAAAGCACAATGCTCTTCTTTCATGTTAAATTGTGCACGATCTGTCTTCATACTCTTACAAGCAACAATTGTTTGTATTTGGGAATGCATTAGAGAAGAAATATCAACCTACTGGCGTATCATCTGTCGAGCAACTTTATATCAGTTGAGGCACAAATGAGGTTGATATTTTGGTTGGTTAAGAATAACGTATCCGAATTCTTGTAGATTAAGAAGAGAACAAAATAACGTAAATGAAAATACCACTAAACCAAAAATAATAAATTATATATATTAAAAAAATTTATTCAAATTTAAATTGAAAAAAAATCTAGCAACATTGGTAGACACCACAAACTACTAATTTATTGCTACTTCTGATAAGATGATTAAGCTGATCAGGTTTTCAATTTATGATAAGTTGAATATCAGTTTAATCAGATCATGTTTTCAATGAAAATTACAGGAGAAACCTCATAGCAAAAGTTGCATCAGAAATTATTCCCTACGTAGTCATTAGCCAAAAGCAGCTCACAACAAAGACAGCTAAGTCTACAACGAAAGGTTTGAAAACAAAGAGCCTCCTCACTGAAATGACATGAGTAGTAGTTGAATAGACCTCAATAAAGCAATTCCTCAAATACCGGATCTACAGATTGCTCCCACTTTCCATGATACAATTCCAAAAGCCTTTCAGCTGGTGTTACACCTGCCACCACAAATATTAAACAGACAATACAAAACAAAACAATAAAGAAGAAACTATTCATGAAAGCGGAAAATTAACGCCTTCAAAGGAGGCAGCATACCATGAGCATGTCTTAGTAAAGAACATCCACATCAAATTGTTATAAAGGCCTGAAATTCTGGTCTAACCTAGCATAATTTTTTACAGCTGCCTTTGGGAGACCACTTATAGCTAAAAAAATTGACATATCACCAATTGCTGAACATTGATCTCTCTGGTGTTGGGTTGAAAAGGAAGGGGAGAGAGGGGGCAGAAATAAATGTTCAAAACAGATTGTAATTGCCCTCAAAGACGATGCAAGTGGATTTAGGTCAATATCTTACATACCACGACTGCCTCAAACCTTATGTGAACAAAGGTTTCGGTTACAACCTTCTCAAACAAGGACCATATGGCAGGAAGTTAAATATGTTGCAAACGAGTAATATTCAGAAATGTAGTCCTCTTAGAAGTTTTCAATCAAGTAATTCATGTTTCTAAAAAAAAAAACTTATTTTGTGCTTTTATTTTATAAATAGTAATACCCAAGTATACAGATATTACTACATGAAGAGGAGCTCTCAGGAAAAAGAAAACAATGAAGAAAAAAATACAGCCAACAAGATAAAAAGCCAAAAGACAATTTGGGTTCCATAATCAACTTGCTCTACATGATAAATAGGTTGAGAGTGCAAATGAAAAAGAAAAATCTCAAATAAAAGTAGGCAAGTGTGCTTATTATTATTATATAATTATAATAATACCAAAAATGTGAAAAAGAACTAAGGCACTTGCTTCGATGAAACCTTTCTTTGTCGTTACGGAGTTTTTTTGCTCTAATCTCTGAAATTGAAGGTCAGCTTACTGAGGAGTTAGTATTGATTCATGCATAATCTTTAAATCTTAAATTAAATTGATAGAACAAGTCAATGTTTAGATTTCATAAAAAGCTCTTCACAGTCCTTAAAAGAGGGGGGGGGGGGGGGGAAGAAAAATAAATCAATGGAACAAAGGAAAACTCAAGACATGGAAGATTTCAAGTAGTTTCACTAAGAATTCAGAAATCCAACCCCAGATAATTGAATGATAAGGATGTCCAATGTGGAAGCTGCACATTTCTTCTGTGCATTGAAGACAATATCTTATCACAGATAAGGGCTAGGGGGTAAAAGTTATCAAACTTTGGATCTAACTCACATGAGTTAAGAAATGAAAAGGAAAACGGGTGTTTGCAGGGGCAGAGGATGGGTTGATGCATCATTAATGAGTATAAAACCTATAAATGAGTTACCTGTTCTAACCACCTCAGCTACCTCATTCAAGAATCCTGATTCCTTAAAGCCTCTTCTTTCCAAGCCATCCTGTAGAAGCATGCACCAATGTGCTTAACAACAAGATGATAACAGTGATAACATAAATAATGACTGCTTACCTTTGCCAACTTTAGAACATCTTCTGCAACATGCTTCAGCAAACCGTCTCGGAATGGTGTCTTTAGACCAGTTCTGGGAACCTGCCAGATAGAGACTCCAATGGTCAGAATTTGTCCATGCTTTAAGCCTAAAGGGATTTTGTGTAAGGGGGCATGTTAGAAATATTAAAAAAAAAAAATTGCGGTGACACCTAACAGCTTAAGCTTTTAAGTCACAGGTTCTTGATAAATAATCAGCAAATGTATAATTGATACAAGTCAAATGAACTTTGTCTCTAAGGATCTTACCTTATTCCTTAGCATTTGTCTTTCTTCTGGGGTCCAATCAGCTGTCATATCTAAAACATTTTGTAGAGAAACCTCATCATACAATAACCCTACCTGACACAATCAGGAATTTCAGCGTGAAAAAAAAACTCAGTAGCATGCAGAAACGTTTAAGGCTTAAATATCATAAAATAAACATGAAAAGAAGTCACATAAAATATTTTTTTAAATGTCATTCTTTTTTATTATTTTGAGATGATAGCTATTAGACATCTTTCTGTACAGACATGGCCTCCAATAAAAGGCTATGTGACTGTCATGGGTGAAAGTGTAACTAGGAATATTATACACGACTAGTAAAATGCCACCCACCCAAAATGCTGGTAAAGCACATAACCTTCTCCAAGGCCCTCCATCAGCACCTCTCATCTCCAAATACCTCTTCAGTCTGACCTGAAAAGAGTTTGGTAAAAAAAGAAATACAGCACAACTGCTTAAATGCTGCAATACCATTGAAAAAGCATCAGACACCAGCCAAATTGTTAAACAAACCTCAGGAAATATAGTTGTCAAATGATTTTCCCAATCATTCAGGGTTGGTAATTCACCAGGAATACAAGGAAGTCTTCCTGCCAAGAAGTCCTGCAATGAAATAGTAATTAATTCTACGCCGGCAACAAATCAAGGCTTGAATTTGAATACTACTGTCAAGCACAGAAAGTTTTGAAATAAAGAACCGCAGGGCTACATAAGATAGCCTTTGATTACAAGAATATTAAAGATAGATGGAAACCCTGAAGGTCATTCCAGTACAGTCAATATATTTCTTCTTCCGATAGACAAAATACATTGGAACATCAAGAGCATAATCAACATACTGTTCAAACCTGCAATTAGAGAGTTGAAAAGAAACACGTGAAGAAAGATATAACATAGATAAAATTTTAAATATCTAAGAAAAACAATTTGTCAAGCAAGATGCCAATACAATAAATTTTTTGTCAGCTAAAAAATTACAGAAAATAATAAAAATTCATCTTAGCTTCCGAGAAAGAAATATATATATATGTTAAACATTAAAGAGCAGTTAAATATTTACTATTTCTTCATATAGGTTGGAAAGTCTCAGAATTTCCTAAGTCTTTCATACTACAGGATTTGTAACAAAAGTAAATGCAACCAGACTTCGACTTAAAAAATCAGAAGTTCTGTGCCACTTACAATATTTCTTAGCTATGTACTCTTCAAAGATATTTAAGTGAATAATGTGGTGTGTTTAAGGATCTTCATTGAACTGGTATAAGTCAATGTTCTAACATTTTGAATTTCAACTTTTAAGCTTCCAACCATGAGTTGAAGTTCATAGAAGGAATTTGGAATACAAGTACCAATATGCAAACATGGAGATTCCAAACCTCAATGGAAAAAGTTTGAAAAGGTGTGCTGTGTGCATGAAAAGGTAACCTTCATGTGCAACATGCATATTATTCACCTAGGTACGAAACAGGCCCACAGCTTCCACTTCTTAAGATTACATCAAAACCCTCTATTTATACCTGGTCAAAAGTAGCTGAAGGAAATTTTAAACTAGCACATCCTAATTTCTATGTCTTGTAGATATTGGGATCATGCATGTTCAAACTTGATTAATACTACCACACCCAATATATGTTAATTCCGTATTACATGTACCATGAAAACCAAAGGTCAGCGAAACACCGAAAGGATCTTACACAATTGAACAACTGTATCAAGTGTATAAGACCAGAGTCAGATTATTTAAAAATAACAATTTACTTCTTCATTTTTCACAATTCAAATATAATCAAACTTACCCAAAGGAGTCATCAAAAACAAAGGGCAGCATTCCTGTGCGGTGCTTATCAGTATCAGTCCAAATCTGACTGCATCAAGTGTATAAGATCTGAATAAGATGCCTCAAGAATTCTAAGTGTAGACAACGAAATAAAACAAATGCATAAGAAATTTTACTTACCTTCTCATACTTAAAAAGCCATTTGGCTTTCCTTCTGTGAATGGTGAATTTGCAAATAGAGCTGTTGCTATCTATTGCATATATAACACTAGTTATATCCCATAGCATTGAACAAATTCCTAAGGAAAGGCAGAAAAAAATCCACATCTCTTACAGGCTGCAAAGCTAGACCAGCACGGAATTTCCTGATCATGTCAGCTTCAGAAATAAAGTCAAGATTGACCTATAAAAGTCAAGCATGAAACATATCACTATCCATTATGAAAGCTGGTCATATAAAAAGTTGCTTTTCATCATATTCATACTAAGATCTGTTTGGGAATATTTAGCTCACACATGATCAAATATCTCACCTGTACAGTGCATGTCCTAAACATCATATCAAGTCCAAGAGAACCAACTTTGGGCATGTAATTCCTCATAATCTCATATCTTCCCTGAGACAAAATACACTGTCAGAAAGCAAGTAATTGAACCACTAAAGGCCAAGACAGAAGTGTAGTCACTGTTTAGTTACTAAGCAGAAATAGGCCCAATCATCACACCTCCCCTGATGTGACTTGCATCTATACCATTAACAGATACCATTGCTACACAACTGAAAAGGGAATTATCACCTATCATGATTCGTGTTGTAGTAATAACCTTTTCTTGTATAACAATGTTTCTGGTGTAGAATTACCAATGTCCCAAAAGCTTAACCTGCTGCTATATAACCCCAAATATGTATATCAAGCTTAAAACACCAACAGCAGTGATGGAAAATTGGAGGTTTTAAGATGACAACCAATATAGCATAAGCAAAACAGCACAGGTAATACATCTGTGACACAATGTGAGGTATAACATGGAGAAAAAAATTATGTACTAGCATAAATTCCTGAACACCCCCCTGCCCCCCAACAAAAAGAAAACAAAAGAAGGGATATTTGTTCATTTGAAGAACTAAGGAGCTGTTTGTTTCCGCTTTTACATGGGTAAAAGCTGCTTTTTTTAAAAAAGAAAAAAATGTTTCTCACTCATTTGGCCGTTTGTTTCAGCTTTTAAAAAAATTGCTTTTTTACAAAAAGCATATATATACTTTCTTTTTTCAGAAGTTACGATTTGAAAAAAGTCACTTCAATGGAAAGGAGAGAAACAATTTTGGACACAAATACCTCTACCCAAATTTACAAATTCCCATCTAACCCTTCCATCACCAGCCCCTGAATTTGCCGTCCACACCTCCACGGTCAGCAAGCTGAGCGGCGGCAGTGGCACATTCCATTCTCCTACGCCATCTCTCTCATGTCTTTGTTCTCCCTGCCATCTCCTTGCGCCTCTGTCAGTGGCCATTATTTGGCATTGTCGTCAGGGAGAGGGGCTGAGATGGTGGCCGGTGGAGGTGAGGGAGATGGGAGGAGGGAGGCGATAAACATTCTATAATTTTTTCATAATTTTAATAAACTTAAAAAAAATTAATTTATATTTGTAAAATTAAAAATCTTATTGATATTTTATAATTTTAAATTTAATTTTAACAAAAAAAATTTTCAAATTTTGTAATAAAGTATTTTTTCATCCAATCACAATATAAAAAATTATTTCTGCCTGACCTTTTCAGTAATTTTTCCCGTACAAAAATACTTTTACATTTTTGCATCCAAACCCAAAACATATATTTTTTTCTTCAGTAAAATTACTTCTGCATTACTATATTCAAATGTCAAACAGTTGCTTTTTTCAATAAAATCACTTATACTTGAAACACCTATTTAAAAATACAAACACATCCAAACGAGCCCTAATTAATCTATCAAACCTTGCAGAGATATTCTGTAGACAAAATATCAGCGGGTTACACTGAACCTATCAATATTCCATATACCTTTCCCCTCATGGGCTCAATCCTGACTGAAGAATAATTATGATAAAAATCCATGCCCCAGGTTTTTATTTGACAGTTATAGGATCCTGATACCAGGAAAACTCATTGGCAAGGTGCCCAAAGACTGACCCTAGTGTCCTCCATTTACAAAATTGGCTAAGTTAAAACTGGTAAATTCAACAAGTGGCATCTGCAATAATTTTATTTCTAAAATAAGTTGAGAAATCTATACACCTCCAACCAGTTCAAGGAATTGAAAGATGGGATAACAAAAAAATACCTTTGGCATAACAGGTATGTCTTTGAGTCCCCACTTTGGCTGGAAACCAATTCCCAAAAATCCAATTCCCATCTCCTCAGCAACAGCTTTAACCTATCAAAAGGAGTATCTAAAAATAATTAACAGGTTCAAAAGATATATCTAGCTCACTCGCCAGATTCCAGGGAAAAAATAAAATAAAACAATTAATTAGTACTAAATTTGGAGAAATTAAGCTGACTATAATGATGAAAATAATGATGATACATAAATTATTTGAATTGAAGATAACGATTGCAATTTTCAAGCAAATTCCAAAGTTTTTCTCCAATGCTTTAATAACAGATTACATCTTATGTATTGCATAACATGTATGCATGAACTTATCCTCCTCCCTTGTACTTTTATTTCATCTTAATAAAATCTCTTTTTCTATCCCAAAAAACAAGTATGCATGAACCTAAGAACAATTATTCAAATAACCTGATAGAGGTGTGAATTAACTTCAGCACAAGTCTGATGCAAGGTTTCAAGAGGGGCACCACTAAGCTCAAACTGACCACCAGGCTCCAATGATATGCTCTGCTTCCCCTGGTCCACAAAACGCGTGAGAAAAATTTACTTCAAATCTCTAACAACAACAAAACTTTTGATTGAATTCTTGAACCAGGAAGCATTTTAAAAACCAAATAAGGATTGAAACATAGATTCTTCTATAATAAAATGTTTTGAGATTTGACATTCTTGTTCACAATTCACACAAAGATAACTATGTAGTATATGTTACCTGTTTGAGTCCAATAATGTTATCACCTTCCATTACTTTATCCCAATCAAATCTCTCAGCAATGCTGTTCAGCAGCTCTGCTATTTGCTCATACTTCATAGGACGTAGAGATCCAAACTCAAAACCAAACTTCTCGTGTTCAGTACCTATTCTGCAAGACCACATGAATAAACTAACCGCCGATAACTGTATAAACTAATTATCAAGTAAGGGAAGGTTCAAACTTTTGACAGTTGAACCTCTAATCAGGTTCTATACAAACTTGATTTAGAGACAAACTGAGATCATAAACAACAAACAAATCAACACCCCTCATGAAAGATGAACATGAGACCCTCATAATATATGATTCATTATGCAAAGAATCATAAACCAATCATCATGGTTTCCCATGTAAATTTAAACACTTAAAATAAATTTAAACTAGATAAGACTTGTATTAAAACCAGGGACATGTAACAACAAAATAGGTTCCTAATATAAAGCCCAGTAGTTTATGAAGAAGTGAAAATGGAAGAGGTAAACATTAAACAGTATTTCAGTTCAAACTCTGCAAGAATCTTTCCTGCTGTTGAGGTATATGGGAAAAAGGACGTGCGTCTAAGGACTCTTTACGTATGTCCAAATTAAGTGATATTCTACTTAATAAGAAAACAATAGTAGTAATAATAAAAGCCAACTACAATCAACCAAATAAAAAATCCAACTAAAATTCAATACAATAGCAAAAAATCCTATGAAATAAGTCTAACAAAAAGTTATCAAACAAAATTCCATATGAACAAGAACCATGATGAGGACAAACAAGGACTGTAAGGCTTAGATTAAAAGAATGAACTATAAGTAATTAAGTACTATAGCATGTGCCACGACCACGAGGAAACAAATTAGATTGAAGAAGTAATATGTCACCTCCATTTGTCCTTAGGCTTACAACCAGAGGCAAGATATTCCACAAGATCCTCCTCTGTAAGTGGCTCAGTAACGACTACAGCATCTTCTGTAGGAGGGCCGGCAGCAACAATCAATTTATGGCCCCGTTTACATCTAACTACAGCAGAAATCCCCTTCTGTGAAATCTGAGTCTTCCTAGCAGAATCATATGATAAGGAAGAGAAACCAACACAAGTTTTTTTTACATTGGATCCATGTAACTTATGTCTTGTGCTAAAAACTGCATTGTTCCCAGCTTTACATCGTATTATCTCAGTACGCATACAGTGTGATGAACCAGTCCTGGAAATCACAACCATGGTACTCTCCTGAAAAAGATACAAATGGTAACTTTCAGCGCCAGATTTGAAAGCAAAAGTACCCACAACCATCCACGAAATAATTAAACATGAAAAATCAGTTTGGCACGTCATTCTACTCCCAAAGCCAATAGAAAATACTAGTTTTATTATTGGCAAAAATAAAAAAGCCCATCATTAGATAATAAACAAAGGCTTCTTCTGCATAAAACACAATTCTTCAAAATTATTATAGTGGTTCAATCCAGTCAATAAAATAAAATTATAAAAAAATTATCAATGTCGTTGTTTTCAATATAAAATTTTGCTCCCGTTGTGTGTAATTTATATCTTCAAGGAGGAAAAAAAACAGAAAAAACAGAAGAGTTGCTTCTACACTGGTTTAATAATAAGATTGAAAGCAAAAACCAAAAAATAAAAACTAATACCCGAAGAGAAGTCCGACTAAAGACAGAGAAAAACCAATAATTACATAAGTGTTTCGATTTTGAGAAATAAATCTGAACTCTATATTTGAACATGATGATTAGATGAAATAAGAGCGAAAGATGAAAACAAGGAACGATGTTCAAGTAGGTTCCATGATAAGTAAAAGATAATTAAATAAAAAATAGACAGTTAAGCACAAGTTAGAAATTTCTTTCCAAACATGTTCTAGGAGGACTACCGTCTACCCCGAAGGTTATTTGAGCAGAAAAACAGAATTAGGATTCTGAGATGCTGAGAGGAAGGTTCGATAGTTCTGGGCTTCTGGATATTGCCTTTCTATGAAGAAGAAGGTGGCCGAGTAAACAGAGGAAGAGGGAGAGCGAGAAAGCAAAAAGCTCTGCTCTTTCTTTCCAGTTTCCCCTTAAAGAAAAGGATGGATGTTGGGGAACGATTTTGTAATGGCAAGGGCACCTAGTTATACGATCCACTTCGAGCTGATGGATGACACGTCAGCTGTTCTTTTTTTATATAGTTTTCATTTCTTTTTGGGCGACTAATTAATTAGATAATATATTTTTAAAAAATATATAATGAAATATCTTGGTATTTGACTATTTGGGACACTATATTTTCATGTGTCTTAAGATATGTCTTAAAAAAATAGAGATAATTATTTGGTGTTTCATAGGTATTATGTTCTCATATAATGTCAAATAGTATTATTTTTTATAAAAATTAACTATTCAATTATAAAAATAAATACAATAACAATATTTTATAAAAAATAATTATTCTATAAAAAATGTGAAGATAAAAAATAAACAATTAAATAGTACGATGTCCTTGATATTTTATATCTAAATAAATATTTTATAATTAAATAATTACTTTTTATAAAATAAAATAATTAATATTTTATAAAAATTATTAAAACTATAATTAATATAATGTAATATTTTTAACATTTTTAAAAT